>OX411308.1:144022763-144441372 GCA_948150685.1 Rhaphigaster nebulosa
GATTTGCCACAGCTTTCATTATGATTTATTTGATGGTTTGACGGGTGTGTAGTATCGGTTGAATAGAAGGTTTCAATCACACAGTTGGCATGAGTAGAAAGGTTGTGTAAAATGGATTTGCCACAGCTTTCATTATGATTTATTTGATGGTTTGACGGGTGTGTAGTATCGGTTGAATAGAAGGTTTCAATCACACAGTTGGCATGAGTAGAAAGGTTGTGTAAAATGGATTTGCCACAGCTTTCATTATGATTTATTTGATGGTTTGACGGGTGTGTAGTATCGGTTGAATAGAAGGTTTCAATCACACAGTTGGCATGAGTAGAAAGGTTGTGTAAAATGGATTTGCCACAGCTTTCATTATGATTTATTTGATGGTTTGACGGGTGTGTAGTATCGATTGAATAGAAGGTTTCAATCACACAGTTGGCATGAGTAGAAAGGTTGTGTAAAATGGATTTGCCACAGCTTTCATTATGATTTATTTGATGGTTTGACGGGTGTGTAGTATCGGTTGAATAGAAGGTTTCAATCACACAGTTGGCATGAGTAGAAAGGTTGTGTAAAATGGATTTGCCACAGCTTTCATTATGATTTATTTGATGGTTTGACGGGTGTGTAGTATCGGTTGAATAGAAGGTTTCAATCACACAGTTGGCATGAGTAGAAAGGTTGTGTAAAATGGATTTGCCACAGCTTTCATTATGATTTATTTGATGGTTTGACGGGTGTGTAGTATCGGTTATTAGTGAGTTTGTGCATATCTTTCAATGACAAATTCATTAGAAACCTCTTGCCAGTTATTTTTTTTATTGCTCACAATCTAGAATTGTTTTCGGCTTTCACTTTTACCGGATGATTTTGTAATAAATTCATAAATTTATATTTTTATTTATTTGAATTTGTAATAAAATAACAAAAAGGCATTACATTTACATATAGGCAATTGCAGTTGAACCCGCTACCCCTCCATTGGGCTAGCGCAATAAATCATTTATATAATGAAAAGTAGTACGTTACGACCAACGTGGGGCCTAGTATAAGTGGGAAAACTGTGACTTGAAAATGGATTGTACAAAATTATTAAAGAACAAATTGGCTTATGAACTGCATATTCGAGGACTGTCCGATTTAGGCGACACCGCTGATTTACGCAACAAGCTCTCAAAAGCGTTTGCTGAGAATGTTCAAATCCTCCCAGAAATAATTGATTTGTTAAATATAGCGAAAGAATCAGATATTTGCATAGCGAAATATGCAGCATTGGCCGAAGAGATATGTGAGGTCTCAATAAATGACGTTATAGAGTTTACCATAGGCTTCTGAATGCAATGCTTTGACATCTTCATTGTCGTTTAGGACGGTTGATTTTTCCATCAGAATTAGAAGAGCGTTGGAGACCGCAGAGAGATAGGGTTATGTTTTTTATAATAGAATTGTGGGAGACAAAATCGACAACCACGCTACCAACTGTTACCATAATCGGCCTCGAACCGAAGATCACAAGTCTACAGTTAGAGATATAAAGGCTTACAAATGGAGTTTGTAAGAAGTAGAGGAGCGAAGATTGGCAATAGAGATCAGCCGGAAGAGTTAACGCCGGCTCGGCACTGCTGTAGTTCCGTCCGAATCGACACCAGGTTTTCTGGTAGGAGTGAGGCAGTCAGTCGGCTTAAGCAAGATTTCAGGGACCCTGATTACGACCGGATATTGATGAATGAGATCCTCCAGCGTACGCAGGGAGCTAGTGAGCCACCAGCTGTAATATTGCAAAGATAAGATCGCTTATAGAAGCACTGTCAACACCTATGACCAAGATGGAACGGTTGGCCGTAATCGAAAGAAATTTAAGGCCTGAGTACTTGGCAGTTCTTGGCCAAACGCGGTATGGAAATATTGATGAGCTTCAAGAAATACTTGGAAAATTGCCTTTGGGAAGAGTGCTCGCCACCAGGCGACTGCACAGGTAGTAACAAAACTCGCAGAGAACGATGTGTTCCTAATGTTTGGTGTACCTGAAGTAGTATACTGTGAAACTCAGTATACTAGTGAAAAATTCAAGAATATGGTGAGCAAATATGGCACTAAAATAAATATAAAGATATTAGTTTTATAAAGATTTTATTAATCAAACTAAAGATTTTACAGCGATGTAAATTCGAAATTTGTAAAATCTATTGCGCACATTAACTTTTTAACTTTTGTTATGAATAGGACATCCTGGAGCATTCGCCACCTGAAGACATTAATTGGGTTCTAGTATACCTCAGAATGATCCACACTTTATTTGGTGGAAATAAAAAAAATAAGGAGGTAGGACATTCAAACATATGTCACACCCTCCAGCAAACCTGGGGGGAAGAGATCTTATGTTGGAGTTCACCAGATCTAGCTAAGCTTATATTATTAATACTATTAATATATTATGATTAGGTTTTATCGGATTACTTACTACGAAAAAATAATTAAATAATAAATGTGTAAATCCGAGGGAAGTTAACTCTTTGTCACAAATTAATGTTATACGGTTTCGAATCCCGCATATCCAACAACTGAAGTTCGGGTATTGGGTCCAACCTAGGTAGCCAAATAAAGTTGTCGTTAAATATATAATTTGAAATTCAAAAATAAGGATATGAGATATATGATGTACCCATCACCTTATACGATTCTCTTACCATGCTCTACCACACACCATCAGCCAATTAGGTTGTGCTTGCCTTTTTCAAAAAGGCGTTGGACGATGGAGGGTTATTTATAATAAATAGATTTGGTGGAATATTAAGGTGAGAAATATACCCCTTTTTGAGCCAATGGTTACAAAAGCTGACCAAATAGCCGATAAAATTCCTCAAGGCTAGTGGCTGACCCCTGCTTGATCCTTCTATTATATATAAGATTACTCTAACTGGATCCCTCTCCCCATAACGGTAATGCGTTTGGCGGCTTATTCTGTTAGTGGCCGTGGATGGAATTGTCGCCTCTCTTAACCCCTCACCCTCGACTCTTTCTTTCCAATTTCCTCTGTTTCAGAATTTTTATTTCTTCAATTCAGTTCTATAAATTGAAAACCTTTTCCTTTAATAAAATTCTCCAGAAGAATTAATCAATTTATTAAAAGGTGCTATCTGCATAGCCCTAAGTAATTATGTACAGCAAGCCTATTGCCCATTTAATTACCTATTTTGAAAGCTCAATTTATTTTGTGAATGATTAGTTTGCTGTTGGGAAATTTTGTGGTCTGTTACTGTTTGTAATTGTTATAGTCTATTGTTTGTTACAGCATTAATGGAGTGACCGGAATGTTAATTTTAATTTGGTTACTTATTAAGTATTAAAAGTTACAAATGTATTTATTTTTAAAAATTTAGTTAAAGTATCTAAGTCGAATATAAATATTAAATCATAATTGTTTATTACTTATGTATTTTGTTAAAAAAAAAAGAAGAAAAAAAAGATAATTCAAAGAATAACACAATGACAGATATCGGCTGACGTATTTT
Organism: Rhaphigaster nebulosa; assembly: GCA_948150685.1. Taxonomy (NCBI): domain Eukaryota; kingdom Metazoa; phylum Arthropoda; class Insecta; order Hemiptera; family Pentatomidae; genus Rhaphigaster; species Rhaphigaster nebulosa. Next base: position 144,026,267 of record OX411308.1, read on the forward strand.
TCCATTTTCTATGTGCTTTAAGATATATAACTATAATTTATTTTTTATCTTTTTACGTTAATATACAAGTTTTCATTCATTCATCATAAAAAAGTGATGCTATTACTAATTTAATACATCAACATAAATTAAATAACTTAAATAAATTTTATTTTAATGTTTACAAAAAAAAATAGGCATTTTTTGAAATTAATAATTGATTTTTTTTTTTTTAATCTGTACTAATTTTTTTAAACAACTCTTCTTCATCTTCAGATTGAGGCATTGAATATATTGCTTGAGTCTTTCTTAAAAAATAATATTTGCCATGTTATGTGATTCGAATACACCATGAGAGTTCCAGAAAAACATTTTAAAAAATAATGTAGATTTTCATTCCTTAAAACATTCTGAGGAAAAACACTCTAAAATGGCTGTAAAGGTTTAACATTAGTATTTTTCAAAGGTTAAGGTTTTATCTGTTTGACTATAGTTCGAAAAAAAAAAAAAAATAAGCCAAACTAAAATAATTACAATTGAACCAATTCACGCGTATCCATCTATTAAATGGGAGTGATTTAAGAAACGTATTAAACAAAACTTGTTGCTGTAAGAAAAGAGGCAGATATCCTAAACCTTTTTAATTTAGACTTTATTTATTTCTGCCAGGTCACAAATACAATCAAAATAATCGGATCGCTGCCATTGAAATAGGCATGTTGTAAATCACGGTTAGGGTAATCAGAGCTGAACCGACGAATAAAGGGTCCAGGGAGAAGAGTGTGGATAAGGATTGTTTCTAGTCTGATATTATACGTAAGGACTTCAATTGAGGGAAGTACACAGGCAAAGATTTGAGGTATCATTGCTGAGAACTTTCTAGTTCGTTAGATATTATGCAAAGAATTATATCTGGAATCCCGTATGAAATCCCGTAGGAAGCAAAAACAGACCGAATAGTTGGAGAATATGTTAGCCAAAAGCTGTTAAGCATTTTTGTTAAACCAAAATTTACTTAATAACTGCATCTAATGTACTGCAGTATAATGATCAGCCAAGAGTAGGCCTATATATATATATATATATATATATATATATATATATATATATATATATATATATATATATATATATATATATATAACATTTTATTGAAAACTCGTCTCGTTTATCGAAAAATCTTCTCCGGTTGCCGTGATGATCGTTGGTATTTTGTAGTCTAAAATAATATATTTAAAAATATCTTTTAAAGAACAAAATCTTGTTTATCAAGATAAAAAGATTAATATCGGTACTGTTAAAACACCATTTGTCTACTTGGGATCATCGCGCAAAAAACTCCATATAACAATGTAAAACACTGATATAAAGGAATGAATACATTGAAGGTGGGTAACTGTAGATGCTAGCAGACCTGGAGGACGACCTGACAGGTTTGCATCAAGAACTGCAGAATAATGACAGAAAGTAGTGAACCGCTGCAGCAATTGTTAGGAAAGGATGGATAAGTTATTGAGGACTGTAATCATTCCATGGAGAGATTGAGGTGATAAATTAGACCACCAATCCTTGCCAGAACAAAAAAACTAATTTTTCGCCATGCAATTTTAATCTTACTAAATTTTTCATCAGTTTCTCCAAGATTGGCTGAACTTTGTAAACAAAATTTAAGAACGTACTAGGAAATATTTAAAAAAATTGGGACAAAATTAGATATTTTATTTAAACTTAAATATGTCTCAGGAGATGTTGATGAATGTATTTAACAAATTTCCTTAAGGCGGGGAAAATGTATATTTATTAAAGTAATCTATGACTTTTTTTATATACTGGTATTGTTTTTATATGAAGTAGAGTTGGGGTTATTGCTTTTCCTGTATACGGCCCATCACCATTGTGAAGTTCTAAACCCCAGATTACCATGAAAACGTATACATTTTTTATATTATGTTTCTCTAAGATAAAAATAGCAGTGATACTGAAAGCGTTTAATTATTATTTTTATAAAATAAATACTAATTATATTTTAACTGCCCTCAAGATTTTATTAAAATTAAGATTTTTAAAAATAAATAAGGATACTTCAAAACTTTAAATTGTAATCAATTTATTCTTATTTTATACTACTCTTGGTTATTTTTCGGGGAAACGATCTCCATCTTCAGAATTTTCTTTATCTAACTTATGTAAATACAATAACTTGTTCATTTGATATTAAAAGTCTCCTAAGAGTATATTAATGCAGTTATTTGCAGTTTCCATATTAAGTGTTAATGCATTTTTGTTATAATTGCCTGGAAAGTCCTTTCAATTTAATAAATAAAGAGCAATTAAACTTCCAATATAATATTCAATTTTATTTCATTCTACTCATGTTCACGTTTCGAGGAAACTATTTCCATCCTCAGAACTTTATTCAAACTTATGTAGATGCACTAACTACACTAATTCTTAAAAGAGTATATCAGTATTACAGGGGTAATAGGATTTTTCCTTATAAATTCTAGAATTCTAACGGTTTTTCGACAATGGGTTGATTGAATGTGGAAGCTGCAATGTAATTGGGCACATTGTGGCTGCTTAACGACTCCATATTGTCGCCACATATGGTACTGCGAATGCGTTAATTGTCTATACTGAAAGATGTGATCGCCAATGGCGGTCTTTTAGGAGGCCAAAAGAATCAGCTCTCTATACTCAGGGTCATGAGGAACAGAAATGACAGACGCATTCCAAAATGATAGTTGAGGCATCGTGCTTGAACGTAGATAGCAATTTAATAACATTTAAATTAAAGGATACTTGTTTGTTTAGGGCTATAGGTTACCAATCTGTCCTTGTCAGTTTGGAAATGTGAAAAATATAAAAAAAACAATAAACGGATAAACAAAAGCTTGGTTTGAAATTACATATAAAAAAGATGGCCTTGAAAATGATGTTATGTTTTTTTATTTCAACGATTTATTCGCGCTTGTCACAGAAGAGTGACAATCAGCAAATATGATAGAGATAGCAGATAGACATGACATGTTAGGCATAGGAAAGTTTAGTACAAAGTATAGTCTCTTCTCGGTCTTGAATTCCTTAGTTTCTTAAAGTAGATCTCTCATCCAGCACCTTTTTAGTCTTCTCCTAATGGTCATGTCGGCCATAGCACATTTTTTAACATTCTACTTACCTTGAAAGTGATTAAGAAAACGGTAATAGGGAGTATGCATGTGTTGGTCGAAAGTTGGTTGCTGTAAGTCGGTATGAAGAGTTTTGTTGTTTACGTACTATGGAGCTTATGTTATTAGGCTTAAAATTTTAGATGAGAAAGATCATAATTTTTGTAAATGAGTCTTTTTAGCTGAAGCGATAATCTGCGAGGTGTATGTATCCTCTGATTTTCAGTTTTGAAGTTTTAGAAAGAAAGAATGAACAGTAATTTCTGTTAAGATTCGTTAAAATCTAATCGCTCTTGAGGCTCAATAGATGACTTATAAAGATTTTGAAAATTAGTAGGCGTAACTAACGCTCATTTATCTTCATCCTGATAATAAATTACAGTAAATTATTCTTCAGTTTTTATTATTGAACAAATAAATACTATAAATAATGAGACATTTATTTAAATAATTTAATCTGATTATTTTTTTTTTAATTTATGCAAATATGTCTTTTTCCCATTAAAAAAATAAATAAATTATTTGTCTTCATTTTAATCCATACTAACAAAAAGATGTGCTTTATTATAAATATGCGAATGAAACAAAATAATGTTATAAAAAAATATTTTGATACCTACGCATTTCAAACAGATAGATTCGATCCTCTTTTTAATGGTTTAGATTGCTTCTTTACAAAACCAATATATAAGGTTTTGTAACACAGCATCAATCTTAAATTATGTATCATGCATCTACTTCACAATCATTTGCGCAAAATCTTTGATCATTAGAAGGAAAAATAAACCTGGCAGATTCAAGGAGCAGAACAGGCTTCGACAATATTTCAATTAACACTCAATCAATATTATTCACTGAATCCCACTTTAATATAATCGCAGAAATACGATTAATTACAAAATTAATTTAAGATGAATAAATCTTCAGACATGAATATTTATAAAGTTCATTTAAATAATTCTTTGATTAATTACGATAAGATTAAGTAAATCCATTGCGGAATTTTTTTCTCGATATTAAATGATCTAGTAGGATCGAGAAACATTAAAATTATTAAAACGTTAGCTATGGAGACAGATAGAAAGAATAACTGATTAGTTGCTAATAGTTTATTTTTAATTGGATAAAAATATAAGATCAATAAATTATCGATTTATTGTACATATCTTCGTCATCATGTATAACTAATCAATATAAATAGAGCTACTTTTCAAGAGACCAGAAAAGAACTTTATATTTTAGTTTTAACTTCCCCTATGCGGATAATTTTTCACTTTAAATTTAAGGGCCTTAAAACGTCTCTGAGTCTATAAGATATGTGTTTAAAAGATTTTATTTTGAAAATACGCTCCTGGTAAATTAATAAACCTAAGGCATTCGAAAAATACAATTTTTCACATTCGTTAGTTATGTGAAAGATATAATAGTGGTGGCAAAGATATAATTTAATTATTGTATTTCATAATTGCAAAAATTTACCCACCACTATATGTATCGTATTATCATGTCATTGTATGTAATTTTTGTTTTGATTATTAATTAAACCGTTAATGAATGACCTGCTTGGATAGGTGTGGAGTGTTATCGAATAAATAAGCACATAAATTATCAGTTAAAATAAATTATAAATTAAAATAGTTGCTCAACTAGGAATATTGCTAAATGGTAAACCATAAAGAATAGGATATATAAGAAAATTGAAGAATGTGCGTACCCGTCATAATACTACGTCATAATACATAATACTAAAGGCAAAGTGTATACCACGAACACTTGTCGCACAACAAAGGTATACATGTTTTGCTGGATGACTGCGGACAAGCGCTTAAAAAATAGAAAATTGTCTGAGATTCAATAGAAAATTGTAAAAAAATAGGTTCCGCTTACGAAAAAAAAAACTGCTGGGCAGATAAATAACGATTAAAGTGTACTGCAAAAGTTGAAAGACACAACTTTATCAACAAGTTGGAACTGATATTTTTACAACTCGTTACACTTCACCTTAGCGAACTTTTCTGGCAGGTTTCTGGTACATCAGTGTTTAGGCTTTATACACCATGAAGGGTAGCCAGTTGAGGGTTCAGATTTGACGAGACAATTACGCATGAACCCTGAAAACGGACTTACCCCACAAATTAAGTTAGTAAACTTTTAAAAACTAAAAATATTTGACGTTATTACAAATAAACGTTAATATGAACTTATTATAGTTTGTGCAGTGAACTTGCGTCCACGAAGTTGTCATCATCAATGAACGCACACAAGTTTTTTCAATATTATATAGATATTACATAACAGGAGCTATGTCCTGTGTTGTATAAATACATTGATTTAATTGAACTGAACTTAGTACAGTTATATAATAATATTATGGAATGCATACAAATTTGAATACTTATAGCTTGCAATGACTTTTGCTTTGAAATATATTATACGTTGCTGATCGTGATTTTTAAGAAAAATAAATGAATGAGGAATCGTAAAAAAAAATATGGCTCTCCGTATTCTAGAAGATTAACGTATTCGGCGAAGTACTGCAAAAGAGGTTAGTATCAAATTACTGCTCTTTAGTATTTGCTGAGGCAGTCCGTATGTCCTCCTATACTATGGTGCAGAATTCCAAATAGGAACTTATTTCTAAGGTAAGATGTAGTCGTGCAGTAAATAAAGGAAATACTATACCTTGTTCTTGTAAAGTAAAATACTGACCAGTCCGGTCGCAATTTGAAAAAAAGGAAATATCAAGATGAAAAGGTGAGACTACATTCATGTATCTATGTAAAAGTAATTTATATAAATATATGAACTACAATATCTAGGTATATTTATTAAAATATTTATGAAGCATGCTAATTGAAGTTCATCACTTTAGGATTGGTGACAACATATTTTCTGTATTAATTATTTTTGTCGTAAAAAAAATTGAGTCATTTTCAATGGGTAATTTAAATTATTTTTATTAGTAATAAACAAATCTTGAGACTAAATAGATTATTATGCGACATGATGTATTACTATTCGCTGGTAGCGTACGTAAGAGATGGGAGGAGGTCAGGGAAATAGATCTCCTAGCCCATTTTTGAAAAAAATGGGATTATTATAACCACCAATATGAGTTTTGTATTTTTAATAATAATTGTTAATCCAATTTTCATTCTTATCCTTAAAACTTACGCCCTATTTTCCGGTTATAGACACTTTAGTGATTACTTAACTTCTTCTTTATAAAATCCCCTTCCCCTCCAAAAAAAAATTAAATCAACATCGAAAAAAAAATAAAGGTACCTGACAACATAACAAACTATCCTAACAAAGTAATACCGAATAGCCTTAATGATATGTGAGGACTTACAATTAAATAAATTGGCTCTTCATTATTAGAATAAATATTAAATCAGTTAAAATAAATAATAATTAGGAAGAGCTAATAATAAAAACTATTGAGTATCTCTCCAACATAAGCAGAAAGTAGCGAGGGTTAGATTTATTATTACCTATATTGTACAATGAAAAATTCACCAGTTTTACCTAATTGGAATTTTGACTCACGACCTGCTAATAGTAAATTAAACAGAATCGATAATTTTAAATATTTTTTCAATAACCAAAATATCATACGTTCGCTAAAACACTCATTTTAGCTAACAGGTAGAACGTTTATAACTAAAATTTCACTCAAAAGAAAAAATGTATTAACTTTTTTTTAAATTTAATTTTATAAATTATTTATTTATAGTTCAATAAATAAAAGCAGAAAATAAAACGTGGTGCATTGCATGTTACGTACATTTGATGAAAGAATGAGAAAACAATCGCTCTTTCTTAAACCGTCGACAATGAAACATCAAATCAGATCTATAATCTTAACATGTTTATTGAAAAATCAACAAAAACTTTAACACTAATAGCAACCCTTTAACGTCTCTATCCTATACGCACTTCCTATGTGAACCGGAATATCTGAATACAAAATATTGCTACTAGCATAATAGCATACAATAAAGTAACTACGGTGCTCATTTAGTACCAAATCGCCGAACAAAACAAAAAAGAAAACTGAAGTCGAGGATGCGAGAAATTACATGAGGCTGGCCCCACCGAACATCTCACTATCATCGAAAAGATAAGAAAGTTGGTAGATCTATTGAAGTATACAATTTTTTTTTACATATTTTAAAAATATAAAACCGATTGCCTCATAAAAATATATTAAGAGCTATAATTGTTTTAGTCTAGGGTGATACATATGTAACAGGTAGAACGGTTATTCAAAACCACAGACATCCCTAAGTAAGCGAGGTTATTAAAACAAAGCAAAGTTCCCGCAACTGCGTGATGTCCATAGCAAGTTCGAGATTTCTTCTTTCCTAAGAAAAACTTTTATAACTTTGTTGAGTGTAATTTACGCTTTCCTCCTGAAATGGAAAAACTAATTAATATCTTTTTCTGAAACCATTTATCTCTAGAACTTCTCTCAGTTTCAGAGAAATAAAAATATTTTTCTGACCAAATCTTAATCGTATATTAATAAGAATATATAATCCCCATAAGAAGGGTCAAAATGAGTATTTAACAAATAATAGCCAATAAACCTAGAAAAAGAGCTATTAATAGATTTATTTTTAAATTTTATGAGTAAAAATGAAAAAATGGCAAAATTTCAGTTGTTATTTTTTTCATCAAGCAAATCCTAGTTTAATTACGAGTATTTACAGTGATTAGTTATTTTATTAAAACAATGAAACATGAAGCCAAGACGCGTAGCGCTCACGAAATTTTTGAAGGTTCTTAGAGAAACTACCCGATTTACTATTGAAAGCCAGACCAAATAGTCGATAATTTTCGTCGGCACTGTTCATTAGATTCCTCACATATTTCATCAATAACAATAAGTACTTGATTACCCTTTTCTTGAAGGAAACATATCTCAGATATGCAGATATATTCGGCGCTCAATGAAGAAAATCATATAACTATGAAAGTGATAAAGTATTTCATAAGAGGTTAAGTTTTTTATTTTTCATGTTTTAAATAGAGGTTTTGATTGGTGAAAAGTAATTATATAAGTACTAAGTAGCTTACTGAACTTCTTCGAAGCATTGCGAGGCGAGTTCTAGGACAGTAAATATGAATGAACCCCCATCGACTTCGGCTGAGGTCTAAGTCATGAATGGATTAGAAACAGTAACATTTAATAATTTACGGATTCAAGAGGAAGTCTGGGAATTAGTGACAGGTCTCAAACGTCTCTCTGAAGTCTCAGGAGAATACACGAGTCGTCGTAAACGGCCAACTGTCACTCCAACACATAAGAGGTTTGAAATTTTAGCCAATTATAATACTGGAACAGAACAGCTGCAGTCACAGAAAACAACTGCATCCAAGCCACCACCGATATTCGTAAATGAAGTGAAAAGTCACCCATTTCTGATAGAATGTTTTGAAAAGGTTGGTGGGCCATCATCATTTAAACTTAAAGCAACTGGTACAAAAGTATGCATTTATCTCGAAATCCCTGATTCTTTCCGTGCAATAATGAAATTTTCAAGAAAAGAAGATACTGCATAGCATACTTTTCAGTTACCCGATTACAGATGCCCAGGGTCGTGATTAAAAATTTACATCATTCAATCCCAAAATCAACAATTATAATTGAACTAAAACTGAAGCGGTGAATAACACTAACGTAATATATAAATTCAAACCACCATTACCGATGTTCTTCGTAGATATTAATAAGCAAACATTTAATGAAGAAATATTTCATATTTCTGTTACTCCACAGCAACAGCCTCTTCAGCCTCCTACAGGACGAGTGAACGCACCGCAGCAGCAGTTACCATAGCACACTTTTCCACCGCTCAGAAGGAAGACACCACCAAAATGTAGGTATGTCTGGTATGAGGCAGGTCATTGCTCAGTCGGTATTCTCTGCTGAAGATGTCACTTCTCAATTCTTTAATTTATTAAATGGTCTAAATAATCTTATCCAGCCCCTTTTCAGTCTTCTTCAACAATTACAACAAGTTACACAAGCCTACTGTCCAGTTTATGACCCATAAATGCTTAACCGTGAGTACTTTGTCTATCCTTATGTGGAATACTAACTGACTACTTCAACATAAAACTGAACTTGACGTCTACATACAGGAAAAAGAACATATTTTTCTTTGATAACTGAAATTTAACCTCTCGTAACAAGACATATACTCGTATTCCTGACTACACCATTTACAGAACTGACCACCCAGACAACACTTCACATGGTGGAACAGCCGTCATAAAAACATCACTCCATTAACACCACACATCCAAGCCACTGCCATAATATTAGACAATATACAAAACACAATAGCATTAGCAGCGGTGTACTGCCCTCCTCAGTATGCACTTGCTACTATTTCTTACTACTATTTCTCTTCTAAATATTTCTTTGAAAAATTTGGAAGGTGCTTTACTGCTGGAGGTGACTACAATGCTAAACATCAGGTATGGGGATTACGATTATGTATTCCAAGGGGAAGAAACTTGTTGTCCGCTCTCCACAAACTATTACTGAACACCATATCGCCAAATAAAACCGACATACTGGCCTACATCGAGACTTAAGACACCAGACCTACTACATTTCTTGGTTACCAAAGGACTGCAGGCCATACCTCACACCATCAGATCTAGCTCTAATAATAACTCTAATCTATGTTCTGACCATTCCTTTATACATCTAGTCCTCTTCGACGAAAACCAAAAGGAAAAACGTCCCACCCTTATTGAAGGGAAAATAGACTGGGATCTCTATCGAGCAAATTTAACTCAAAAGCTCTCAGTTCTCAATCTCAATAAAAAGTGCAAAAGAAATCGAGGATGCTGTTGAAGTTTTGACGAAGAATACATAGGAATCTGCCGAGACATCATCAGTAACAAGAAAAACAAAAGTAACCAGCCAAGCTATCCTGGATCTGATCAGAGCCAAGAGGTATGGCAGACTAACAGACTACCATCTGACAAACAGATATATAACCGTATAAATAATGAGCTAAAAAGACAAATACAAAAATTTGAACAGACGAACTACGATAAAATTTTGGAGAATCTCAATACTGATGATGGAAGTTTGTGGAGATATATAAAGAGATTCCTTAGGCATCGCGAGATGTCAGCGCCACTTCGGAAAGAAGATGGATCTTGGGCCTTGTCCGACAGTTCAAAACCTGAACTCTCTGCCAATCATCTGTCGATAGATTTCACACCACATACTGACTACCCAGACAATGGCCATGAAAACTCTGTACAGGATACGCTAGATACATCTTCATATTTAGCATTGACATACTGATCAACAAAAAAACACTACCCGAACATCAATTTGAATTTTGTTCACTGAACTCTACCATACACCAACTACACAGAGTCACGGGCTACATTTCAGTCGCACTAGAGAATAGACTATATGCTACAATATATTTATTCCTGAATGTAGCTCAAGCATTTGACAGAGTCTGGCACAATAGACTACTCTTAAACTTAAATCTTTTCTTCCTTGGACTTACTATCTCATACTTCTTTCCTTTCTATCCGACAGTTTTTTTTTCTGTCCGGCAAGGATCAGAGGTCTCTTCTATACATCCAATCAGGGCCGGAGTGCCTCAGGGGTTTTATGTACTCATTTGTTCTTGTACCTTTGCTGTACATTATATACACATACGATATACCAATTTGCCCAAACACAATAATAGCATCATATGCAGATGGCACATCTATTCTTACTAGACACGCAGATATAACTCAGGCTTCACTGATTCTTCAGCATTACTTACTACAACTGCAGGACTATTTTAAATATTGGAAAATAAAACTCAACAACGAAAAATCTCAGCACATCACATTCACTCTTAGACACAACATCTGCCCTCCAGTTTATGTAAACAACGAACCCATTCATTGGTTTAGTACTCACTTTCGGTAGAAGGATACCCTGGAGCCCACACGTGAAACAGAAGGGTTTAAGCCTAAACAGAAGACTAAGGCTCCTGTACTCTATCCTTCACAAACGATCGTCACTACAAATCAGACAACGACAGAATACTTATTACATACATTTAAAAACCCTTATGGACCTTGTTGAATTACAAATATTTGGAACAGCAAAATAGACTCACATCTAAAGAATACAGACTTTTTAATCAAAAACGCTAAGACTAATAGCACGTTTATCCTGTACGTCAGCTATAAAACATTACACATAGATCTGCACATACCTACAGTTCAAGAGCATATTCATATCTCATGCAAAATATTCCAAGACTAATTCCACGGACATTACAACACACTTACACGAAATATGGCAAGAACGGACATGCCTGAACTTACCTGAAAAAGGCTGAGAGAAAAGGAGTGAAAAGGACCTCCCTCATGCCTGGCATGCCAGTTATATACTATTTATATCACATCCCCTTATTATCGCGATATGAGTGAAAGGTTTGGATAAAAAAAATAAAGATATAGATAAATAAAAAAAAAAAAAGAATGAAAGTCGCTCTCAGACGCAGTCAAACTATACTGCAAATCTACCTAATACATAACCAAAATATACAAAAGCTTAATAAAAGCTTCTTCAAAATTAGAGCTTTAAATAAAATTTAATGATCACACTTTAGAGAAGTGCAATATTCTCTAATGACTGAATCTTTCTCATTCAAATGTACTTTTTAAGATACATACCTGCCTGTAAATTCCATGATAGATAATGCTTTTTTCCTTTGGGAAGAATTGGAATCGGAACGAGAAATAAATTCTAATTGACGAAGCAATTATCTCAAAAGTAATTAATAATTTAAGTTTGGCCAGTGTATTAACTCACTAACAAATGTAAACAAGAGAACAATGGTAGGAATCATAGTCTAAGAATTTTAAAGTCTATGAAGTTAAAAGTATCCAGTGGTTGAAGCTCCTTGCACCTGCGAGTGTAAACATACAGGAAGTAAATTAATGCTAAAGTTTTACTGACAGAAAAGACTTTCATTCGGGTTTGAAAGGCACCCGACTACTAGACCAAGTTTCAATATTTACTGGCGTCAATTTCGCTAACAACCCACCAATGAGTATTAGCAGATATGCAAGCACATTCCGTCCCTTAGGACGGATAGGGCTATTTCCGTAGTCCGGGTTTTATTTTAATTTAAATTATTTTTTAAATCCTATCACTTCGATAAACATTTTTGTTGTTTAATTAGAGAAAAGATTATTTAGTTCTGCCCAATAACGATAATAACAACTGTTGGTATAGAATAAGGCTGCCTGTAATAATTTTTCGGAAAATTTAAACTTCAGTATTTGAAATTTGGCTTAGAGAAACAATATTTGGCCACCTTCCCTTATTTCTAGAGAGGAAAATAGTTATTATTTTTTTTCTTATCGTGCATTTTTCCGCTAACTAAGACTGGTAGTAAATCACTATCTATTTTAATTGACGAGTATGGAAAAAAAAAAGTGTGAGCTGATGTCATTTACCTTAACAAAGCACCAAAGTTTTAATATAGTGGAGTTTAAATCTTAGGCATGCGATTCTCATAAATCCTCTCTAGTAAATCTCCATACCGCAATAGATATATGGATTAGAATTAAATGTGGGAGGAGTATAAAGTATATTTAAAGTAGGGCCAAGAACATAAGCATGTAAAGTGAGCCTGTTTAATGCAGGAATGCTATTACTGAATGCACCTCCACTCACTTAGTCCACTTGTTTACGTCGTATATTTCATTAAAAGAGCATTCAGATATATTATAAATGCACATCCCACATTCGTCAGGATCTGAAACGGATAATAAAATTGATAGCAGGCTAATTTATTCAGATAATAAATAATATTATCTTGGAAATTATTTACTCTTAAAACGTTAACAGCTTAGCTACTTATATTTCAAGATTCTATTCCAATGATAATGAGACAGGACTTAATGTCTTTAAGAAAGTTATGGTGAGAATCAGCTCTTTTCATACCCTTGGATATTAATGAATGTGAAAGATGGATGTGATAGAAACTAGTGATAAGGGCAGTTTTTAACTGTATTTTAGCGACCAAGATTCTCTTTCATTCTGTTTTATCTATTATATAATATTTTAAAATATGATAGTACATAAAAAAAAAACTCTTTTAAACATTATTATTATTTTAATAAACTTTATAAATAATATTGATAGAGTTTTAATTTTCCTTACCTATATACGAAGTATATAATAATTACTTTCCCTTACCTATATACGAAGTATATAATAAGGGGAAGTATTGCGATCGTGAAAATGTTCGAATTCGAGTTTTCAACGGAAATACGCGGTTTAAGGTCCACTTAGTCCAAATGACCAAGCCTCGCAAAATGGTCTGTGTCTGTATGTATGTGAACAGCCTAGCTCAAAAACGTAAAGTCGTACGATATTCAAATTACGTATTTAAGGTAGGTATATGCCTGAGATATAACAGCAACTTCTTCGTCAAAATCGACTAACCGGAAGTGCCATTTTGTATAATAGACTTTACACTTTTTTACATTATTCTCGAAAACGGCTCTAACGATTTTGATAAAACTTGCCTAAATTATTCTTCATAAAGATCTTTAACTTTTCATTTATGTAGTAAATCACCGAGAAATTGCAGGAAAAAAGTTATGATTAAAAGAATATTTTATTTGCGCATAGCTTAAAAAGTATGCATTTTACGGTAAAATATGATAGAATTGTATGAAGGTAATTAAATTATCTAAAAAAACAATAAAATAATCATCAAAATCGGAGCAGTTTTGGCAAAGATACAGCGCATCGGACTAACCGGAATTAGCTATTATATCATGGATTTTACAATTGTTTACAATTTTCTCGTAAACGGCTCCAACGATTTTGGTGAAACTTGTCTAATATCTTCACCTTAAAGACCTTTAACTTTTCATTTATCTAAAAAAAAGTTATGAGGATAAGAATATTTTATTTGCGCTTAACTTAAAAAGCATGCAATTTATAATAAATTATGTACACAATTGTATGAAAGCTTATTAAATTATCTAAAAAAAAAAAAAAAAACACATCAAAATCGGAGCAGTATTAGCAAAGATACAGTGTATTTTATGAGGAGCACAAGACCCTAGATGGATAACTGAGCGCATCCGAAAGGAGATGGATGCGACCAAATTTCCTCCCACTAATCCGCAAATCTGTTGTAAACAATACGCTCTGTAATAAAGTAATTTAAGAATACAAAAGCGGAAATTAACTTAATAATTTCTACTTTCACATTATTTAATGGAAAGAAAATGTTTCCATGGAAACTAAACCAGAAACTTTTAAAATATATTTGCAACTTGACAAAGTTGAAATATATAGGTAGTGTACAGAATCGTTGTACTAAAATTGTTTAAAAAACTGTTTTATTGTACTTAAGTGGCAGAAGAAGTGAATGCTGCGGAATGTTAATGTGAACTCTTTAAAATTATATTAAAAAGATAATTATTATAGAACGGTGAGGAAAAGTTGTGTGATGTGCACACCGCACCAGATTTTTTAAAAATCTAATTCTATCTGGGTACTTTAGATATAATCTTCTTGTGTTTTATATTTACTTTATTCTAATTATTTATATCGTTCATACTGACTAGGTAGACATAGGGTGTATTAAAAGAATGCATAGTCGCCACCACATTTAAGTAACGAATGTTAATATAGCTACTTTTCAAGAGACCAAAAAATAAATTTATGTGCTACTTTTAACATTCCCATTGCGAATATATTTTTTATATTGGACCCTTTTACTTCTCTAGTTGTAAGCACTAGATTTGAGTTAATAAGAATTGATTTTACAAACATGGTTCTGGTAAATGAATAATACTGAGGAATCCGAAAAATAGGTTTTTTCACTCTCAAAAATTAAATGTGGTGGCGAAGATGTATTTCCTACATACAAAAGTCGAAGTGTGAAATGTAGAAAAAAAAAAAAAATCTGATGTGGGCACACTATGACTTCCTTTTACGCCTATTAACTATAAATCGGTGGCTCAAAAAGTGACCCTGAATTTAGTAACTAGTTTTTGAAGATATTGAAGCTCTTGCTTCTGGAGGTCTCATTCCGTTATTACATGTCGTTTTCTTTCAGTTGGTAACAGGTTCCCAAGAGATTTCTTCGTGCTCCTTGGCAACATTAGAATTGTCTATATCACTAGATAAAGTATTGGAAATCGACGGTTTCAACATTTTAAGCGGAAGAAACTGCTTAAAAGTTAAATCTATTGAAAGTTATATCTTATTCTCCTACTGCAGACTTGTTCAGCTCACAAAAGGGGAGGAAAAAGTATTTTACACTCAATTTTAACACTGAAACAAGTAATAAAATAATTACAGTGGAAAAAATCGCGTTTATAATCTTTATCACCGAACCATATGATCTCTGTAATAAATGTCGATATACCTTTTGATGTAAGTTTATTATGACCTTCAAGGAAAGTACTCTTTTCGGACCTTCAATATTACTTATAATGATATAAAATTCTAATTTACCAAATTTCAGATGTTTTCCGTTATATTTTAATATAATTGTTTATGAAAGTCTAATATGATCTTCAAGTAAAGTACACCTTCCGGTTTGCCTATTTTGATCAAAATTTATCATATCATTTAAATTTGTAAGCAAATCTTAAATACCAAATTTGAGAAGTTTTGCATTATGCTTGAATATTATTTTTGATGAAAATAAGTAATGACCTTCAAGTAAAGTATCACTTCCGGCAATCATGTAGTGACCAAAAAGGGAAGTTCACAACTTGATTTTCCACCAATCCTAAATACGACATTCTACAACTTTCTACGACTAACCGATTTTGAGTTATGCGAGATAAGTAAGAACGTCAGGACGAAACTAGTCAAAATGGACTCAGGGATGGTCAAAATGGATATTTGCGATGAAATCTGAAACCGAAAATTTTCGCGATTACAATACTTCCTTTACTGCGTACAAGGAAGTAAAAAAGAATTTGAGAGGTTTATTATCAATAATCTTTTAAAAGTCGTTCTGAGAAGGCTACAGATGCTAGGCAAAATGGATTGACAGACCAATTACTATAGGCGATTCAACTAATTGTAAGTTAAATAAACTTACTGTTTTAAATATTATTGATTTGTAACTGATTCTGATGAAACATCGTTTGAAGACATTTTAGAGAGATTAGGAACAGGCCATTCATGGGAGTTTAAAATATTTTTTTAATGTTCCGTTGATTGTAATTAGTTTAAAAAATATGCAATAATAAATCATATTTCACTGACGAATAAAATAATTACGTAATGTAAGAATTCTTTAAATAAGTATTACTTTTACCGTAATTCCTTGAAATACATCTTTCAGACCATTTCTTTCTTCAGTTGGTCTAGGAAACTTAATACTTATTTAATATTATATTTGTTTTATTTATATTTAATCGCATAATCCAATCTAAACAAAATTTAGTCTATATATGCATAGTCAATGGACATACATAGAATTCTAAATGCAACCAACTAGCCTTTATATGGAACACTATGCAGTTACAATACTCCCGATCCGGAAACATATCTTACATTCAAAGTCCATATAAAGAAATTGAGATGTGTCAGTCAATTGAGAGTGGCTACCCATAATATATCAGGCTCTATTAAAAAAACACAACCTTTTCCTTCAAGTCACAAGAAATCTGTATGTCATGCAGCCAATATATTTCTAAAAGTCTACATCACATTCTTCTTCACTGTTCAAGACATAACGAATACAGACAACATTTTCTCCAGTCGTTCATCTCAGAATCTTCCGATAACCACAACATCCAAGCCATACTGAGTATTGATAGTGTCGAGAAATCAAACAAAGTTTATTACTACATGATGGGAGTACATAAAACGCTAAATTCGGCTTAAGAGTGATTTTATGGTTAATTAATTAAAAAGAGTTTCTCCTTTCCTCTTTTTAAGAGGAAGAAACTTTCTCTTCATCGCATCTTCCTAGTTACAAATTTTATTATTTGTAATTTTTTATGTTAATTTGTACATAATATATATTCTAGTAAACCAACAGAATGAAAATAAAGCGTTTAGAATCTATAAATGTTCCAATACTTATCGTTCATAGCCATACGTCAGCATTACGATAAGAAAACATAATAGTGTAAAAGAGAAAAGCCCAAAGGTTGGCCGTTACCACTCACCTCGGTTGACGATATCTGCATATGTATATGTGTGTGTATTAATTTACTTGGTATTTGAGCATGAGCTATATAGAAGAATTCTTAATGTATTTTTGGTGTATATTTTTAAGCTGTTGTGAACTGAAGCCATATGGGATAATAAAACTATTGACTATGTATAGAATAGAATAGAATAGAATACATTTTTATTTGTGAAAGACAAAGTCTTGTACAAATTACAGAACAATATTATATTAAAAGATACAGTTGATCTTCTGAGTCTAGAGCTCTTCAACAAACACATTTTCATTCTGTTGGTTTACTAGAATATATATTATGTACAAATTAACATAAAAAATTAGAAATAATAAAATTTGTAACTAGGAAGATGCGATGAAGAGAAATCTCTCAGAACCTAAATAAACCTATGTATAACTTGCTTATCTTACTAGAAATGTAAATAAATGAACAATAGTAATTAGACCATATGAAATTATTCTTCAGAACTTGAATAAAAGTTTGAAAAATGTCATTAAAAAAAATTTGGAGATCTTTGAATTCGGCCCCATTGAATCTAAGCCATTTCTTTTTACTTTCCCTTACCTATATATATGAAATATGTATTAAGGGGAAGTATTGTGATCGTGAAAAATTATGAATTCGAGTTTTCAACGGATATACCCCTTTTAAGGTCCCCTGAGTCCAAATAGCCAAGTCTCACAAAAAGGTTTGTGTATGTAAACAGTCTAGCTCAAAACCGAAAAGTGCTACGAAACTGAAATTACTTATTTAAGATAGGTGTATTTTTGGGATGCCACAGCAATTTATATCGTCGATTTTACACTCTTTTCATAAACGGATCTAACGATTTTGATAAAACTTGCCTAATATTTTATCCATAAAGTTCTTTAACTTTTCATGTATGTAATATATAAACGAGAAAATGCAGGGAAAAAAGTTATAGCGAAAAGAAAATTTGATTTACGTGTAACACAAAAAGTAGGCATTTTTTGGTAAATCATCTATGAAATCATCTATGAACGGTAATTAAATTCTCTAAAGAACAAAAACAAATTATCTAAATTGGACCAGTATTAGCAGAGATACAGCATATATTATAAGGACCATTCTAAGGACCGAGCGCGCTCGAAAAGAGACGGATGCGACTGAAAATCCTTCCACCACGCCGCCAAACTCTTTTTAACAAGATACTCGGTAATAATAATGCAATAATATAAAAGTAGAAATTAACTTATTATTTTCTAGTTTTATATTATTTGAGCCATTTATTTCCAAAATGAATCCTAAATAATTTTTTGGAAATCACAGTCTGTTTTCAATTTAAATGCTGTTTAATTAATATTAATAGAATCAAAGATTTTTAAAAATACGTGCTAGAATGGATATTATATTTTTTTTTAATTTGGTTTTGATATCGCAAATGGACTATATAGTTTTTCGCGGTACCAGAACATTTGTCAATGATAATTAGGGTTAATTTGAAAATAAACGACTCATTTAATGGAAACAGAATGGAATTTCCATGAAAACTAAACCGAAAATTTTAAAATATATTTTAAGCTTGACAAACCAAAAATAAATAGTGTCTAGAATTGTTGTATTAAAGTTGTATAAAAAATTAATTAATTATACTTTTGTAATAGAAGATTTGAATAAGTGACTTATGCTGAGTTTATTTCAAGTAGTGTTTATGTTAACTTTTTAAAATTATGTTAAAAAGATAATTAATAAAGAGATGTAAGGGAAAGTCGTGTGATGCTTGGATTGGTTGATAGCTGGATTAATTTTCGTAATAGAAAATATTTTAATTTGTTATGAATGATCTATTATTTAATGACAATTCACATTTGTTTCCTTTTTATATATTATCATAAAATAAGATCCATGTAATGTCTGTGATATCTTCATGCCTTTGAAAGAATTAGTTAGAACTTGCCACAGTTACTTAAATGGATTTAATTCAATAACGTGATATTAATTATTGGAACTATTAAACAAAAAATATTTAAAAAAAAAAAAAGGCATTTCTGAAATATTCATAAAAATAATCAGTCCACAAACCTACAAAGAAACCATAACCAGATATTCGAAGAAAAAAAAAGAAGTTTGAGCAGCAGAGCTCCGTCACTAAGGTATTTTCACTAAAATATAAAATTGAAAATATCAAAATGGCGGTGGTGGCAGAATAAGTTGAGATCCCAAAAAGGCAATTCTCTAGAGGGAGAAACACTTTAATATGTAAAGAGCTGCTGAAAATTTGTAAAACTTATAATGAATATCTAGCATAATTTATATAACCATAATACATAATAAACATATATGAATCTCATCTCATCCAACTCAATTCACATTAAAAGTTTTCGACCGTATAAACCAATTTGTAGTGACTGTAGAGGTGCACAAAACCTTAAAAGCCGCGGGTATGGAAAACAAAAAGTCTAGGCCCACAAAAGGCAATTCCATTCTCAAACTCAATTTGGAGGAGTTGCAGAAGCACTCAAAATCTTAAAAGCCGCCAAAAAACATTTGATCATACCGAAGTTTACCGCCACTTCAATGGTTTTGTTGTAACAAGAAAATAACCATGTATACTGAATTTCAGCTCATTTTGTCCAAAGGGGGCTGCTAGAAGTGTCCAAAAGTACTTAGCGGAGAAATAAATATATATATATATATATATATATATATATATATATATATATATATATATATATATACACACATATCAGACCTCCCCGAAACCCTCCAGATCGGATTTAAATCGTACCCCCACCTCCCTCCGATGACCTTCTTCGATACGGAGAAAAAGTATATTATTTTTAGGAAAATACAACAAAAATGAAACGTAATCAGACATCCCCGAAAACCTCCAGACCGAATTAAAATTGCACCCCCACCTCCCTCCGATAACCTTCGATACGGAGTAAAAGTCTATTATTTTTAGGAAAATAAAACCAAAATGGAACATAAGTAGGTGCGCGAGGTACAACTATTACCCATTTCTCCTGAAAAACCAAGTTGTATGTGATTAACAGAAGTGAGACTAAAAATTGGCAATATCCCGTCCTAGACGGGGAGATGGGAGGCAGCTAATTGGAATGTTACATCCCCACTGCAAACACAGGGTGACATATATAATGTTATAGACAGTTGGGTGACACCCTACACGCTTACTCAAGTATTAAGAGACTTCCATAGCATCCACGAAAGTGCTTTCTCGCAAGTCTGGCCAAGAGCTACTGATCTTTATAGTCGGGTGTGGAGCATTAAATTTTTATTAAGCTATTAAAACAACCGTGCAATATAGGTAGGTATATGAAGTTGATCAAATAATAATTTGGATGATTTAATTAAAGAAAAATAATGATTAAAAAATAATAACTAATAAATGATCATAATAAAGAAAGGAGATCTCTCATCAAGACAAGTTTTAATTAAAGTGATTAAATTATTTTTAAATGGAAAATGCTGAAATTTACATTAAAAACTCCGAAATACTGTTTTCACTTCTATCTTCCTCGGGCTATTGTTTTCCAATATGCTGCCTGTAGCACTCTGGTATGCCCATTTATTTATATATATCCATATAAATCAATGAGCAAAAAAAAAAAATTAAAAAAATATGATGTAGAAAACAGTTGGCTCCATATAAACTTGAAAAGAATGATGGTTAGCTTTATCCGAATAAACGGCAGATATATAGAGTGTGGTGGTTCCAACTCAATTTTCTCCGGCTCGGCTCATTCATCATGCCCGCTGGCTGAGGGAACTCTAATTGCTTGTAAGCAACTCTCTCTTCCAGTTAATATGATAATAAACTTTTACTATTTAGGGGATCTAGTTTAAGCTTTGGAGCAAGGGGACGGAATCTAGATCATAAAACAGTTAAAATATTGCTAATGATAAAAAACAAACAACAAAACCATAATCCGCAGATAGAAAATAAAGAATTTAATCATAAACTGAATGATATTTTTTATATTACAAGGAATGTTTATTTTTTTTAGTCGCCTCGCTGTAGAAAAATTAAATAGGATTAAATGAATTTTAGATGAATAAATTGCAACTAAAGAATTTAATCTTATGGGTAATGGCTATAGGCATCACATTTAACTTAATATAGTAACTTTAGTATCTTTAACTCAACTTATTAACTTCATTGGGCCCCTCCATTAATTTATACATTTTATTCCTTAATATTTATTAAGGTTAATATTTTAAAAATGTTATAGATTCTATTGAAATTCAAACATCATTTTATCTGTATTGTAATGATTAATGTCTTTTATTATGAGGACCAGTCAACGAAAATTTATAAAAGCAAAAAACGTTAGTTAAACACAAAAGAAAGAATATAAACGAAGATAAAGCAAAAAACAAAAATCTGTGAGAAATAGAGTTCCGTCACTAAAGTCGTATTTTCACTAAAATACAAAATATTAAAGTAATGGGAGAGATAGGAAAAATTAGAAAAATGCAAAAGGCAATTTACTGACATAATGGAATTTATGCTATCGTTCTGCCTAGAAGAAAACCCTACATACCGAATTTCAGCTCATTTGACTCAAGGAGGGCCGCTGGAGGTGCACTAACATAGCGGGAAAATGTGTATATATATATATATATATATATATATATATATATATATATATATATATATATATATCAGACATTTCTGAAACTTCCATAATCGTGCTCTAGGGGTTATGAAACGGATAGAAAACGCAGTCCCACCCCTCAACGCCTGCCGACCTTCGACCCAATGGGTCTCTAAAAAGGGAAAAATGGTAAATATGTGGGATGCTTTATACAAATATTTTAATGATATATATATATATATATATAATTTGCTATGATGGAAATCATTTTTTAATAATCCTTTTGAAAGCGGGAAGGGTATAATAATGATGGAGACTGAAAGAAATGTAATTTCTGAGAGAAGATCGCATAAGGTAATTTGTCAACTGCTGTGACGTGCTAGTAAATATATAAATCTGAACAGCAACAACGAAGTAGGTAATAATATTCACGGGCATAAGAAAATATTCCAAATAAATCGTGCAATGAAAGTAAAATTTTGAAGACGAAGGATAATTCAAGAAATTAAGATGACTTTATGAAGGATAGATTCAACTCAGCTAACTAAGTTAATCTTTGGAAACCCGAAATATCATAATCATGATCATGATTACGATTACTATTATAAACAAAAAAAGAGCGTGATTGTAATGGTAATCACGGCCATCATCATCAAGACCGTGATTACGACAATCATCGTGTAATCAAATGATCACCCACTATTTTTTATAATAATCGTATTCATAATCGTAATCATGATTGTGATTTACCATGTTTGGCCGAAGGTAACTGAAATACTTTCAAGTACAGAAGATGGTTTGTTGGAAAATTATTACGTGATTTTTAATTGCAGTGCAGAATATGGCTTCGGAAGAAATCAAAGTCATTTTCGATGTATTAACTTCATACATTGGCTGGAATCTGTTTTGACAATAACAACATAACATTCGAATGGTAAAATGAATTGGAACGTTTTGTGCAGTGTTGATATTGTATGTAACGAAATTCATTAATATGAAATGAATAATAAGATTTTGTCGTAATAAAATAATTTCACAAGTGAATATATGATTTTGCGAGGGATCTAAAAATAATACTTTGAACCTACTCATCTCACTGCTGGTGCCATAAAGACATGCAGAGAAAGAAAATTCTTGTGGCAAAAGGGGGAAGAGATAGAATGTAAGTCGCGTGACAAAGATAAGTTTAATGTCAGGTTGTTACATAGCTGAGGACATGACTAACGACCGACATACAGAAATTTGTTAGTTATAATGGAATCTTATCAGGCTTATCAACATTAGTGCAGGATGAAATAAATAAATCATCATGAGTAGCATGAGAGAAGGTTAAGTTCCAGTGAATTAGAAATAAGAATTGAGTCCCTTAAGAGACAAACTGCAGGTAGGAGTTGCCTGAGGTAGATTTGCCATTTGAATCTGGAAATCTGCCAAAGACTAAATGAAGGAAATCGTTACGGCTTACTATGCCTTTCTCACAAGGCTAATAAATCATTCCAATAATAATTGTTAATAGACAATAGTTATCACTACTCAATTATTCTGATACTCCCCGACTAGTTGAGGACCCGTTAACAAGACAAGGACCCTTAGGGATGACTCAGAACTAGACCAAGAAGAAGGAAGTAATGGGCGCCTCATCATGACAGCTACACTACTGACTTAACTCCAAGTCAATTTCACACGGTTCATGATTCATCACTTCGGCTCTAGCTTACAAATTAAGATAATTAAATCGAAACTTTTTAAGTCCTTTCAAAGTTATATCTTCCTTCTTAGTGGCTGATTAAAGTTTTTTTTTTTAAAGGGTATTATTAAAAAAGGTATTAAGGCCATAGTTTCTTATCTCTGTCTTATAAAGTGTGAAATCTAACCAATATATTTTTTTTAAAATACTTAATACTTAAATATTCCCGAGAAATTAAGAAAATGAAGCTCTAGCTGGATTGAGTATCTGAATTTTTGCGGCCTTCGAACCAGCTCATTAAGTATTTTTTTATTTTAATATAAACTCACTTAAGCTGAAGTGATGTATCTATCGTTATGAGGATTTAGATTTAATATTTTTTTATGGAAACATTAGGCATTTTCCTCTACTGCAATCTTCAATAATGCACCAGATACTCATATGGAATTTTTTAAAATAAATTATACGATGCCAAATACTATAAAAACAAAATAATATGAATACTCCTGAAGCAGTTTATCTACTGAATTTCGCCATAATTTTAATTTTTGACCTTTATTTTTCCCTGCAGACTGAAAATTGTAATATACCATATCTGAAATAGTTTTTGTTCTTGGACCATGGACTGGAAGGCGCTAAAATTACGGCTATTCCCTTTACTACATTCTCTTATTTAGCCAAACTGATTTAGGAAAATAGAAAATATCTCAGTATCTTTGGAATTCCAAGAAACACTATAACAATAAAAATAATTTAGAATATGCCTAATCTCTAAAGTAATTTCAGAGTACCGAATCGCTTTAAAAATATGAAATATAAAATTTAAAAATTCAAATTATGATATTACCATATGATAGGATCACAACTCAAAATATCTGATGTGGACAACACATGACTTCCTTGTACGCCTATTAAAAATTAAATATTTTACATTTATTATAAATATTTTACATTAAATATTTTACCAGTATTTTACATTAAATTTCAACACTTAAAACAAGTAATAAAAATGTTTAATTGGATTGGAAACCAAATTGCGTCTGTAACCTTTATTACCGTAACATATGATTTATGTATTTAATTTAAATATAATTTTTGATGTAAGCATATTATGACCTTCAAGTAAAGTACTGTTTTCGGCTCACCAATTTTAACCAAAATATAGTAAATACATTCACATCAATATAAAAGTCCTATTTACCAAATTTGAGATGTTTTACATTATATTTTAATATAATTTTTAATGAAAGTCTAATATGACCTTCAAGTAAAGTAACGCTTCCGGTTTTCCAATTTAAACCAAAATCTAGTATGTTATTTAAATCAATATATAAGTTATAAATACCAAATTTGAGAAGTTTTGCAAAGTATTTTAATATAATTTTTGATGGAAATCAATTATGACCTTCAAGTAAAGTACCACTTCTGGTGATTAAGCAGTGACCAAAAAGGGAGGTTCACAACTAGATTTTATAACAATCCTAAATACAAAATTTCAACTTTCTACGGCTAACCATTTTTGAGTTATGAGAAATACGAACGTATGCACGTACGAACGTGCGTACGTACAGACGCCACGACGAAACTAGTCAAAATGGATTCATGGATGGTCGAAATGGATATTTCCGTTGAAATCTGAAAACCGAAAATTTTCGCGATTATTGCCTCTTTTATATGACAGGGATCCAATTATTAAAATTTCTGACGTTAGCAACTTTGAGTGGTGCCTTTTTCTTTCTAGATGTATGATATATGTTTAATTCAAATGAATGAGAAGACTTTGTTTAATTTTAAACATGAGATGAAGTATAGTACCTACTATGTAAACCCTTCAATCTTCAATCTTCATTGCTAAACCTAATAACAGAACATGCTAAAAACATTTTATGCTTAAGACTAAAAAGTAGTAGGAAGAGGGGATCTCCTTGTTTAACTATTACATTACTGCGTTTGGAAAGTGTATCGGCTCCTTTATGCTTAGTAATTTTATTTTAAATTTAGTACTGCTCATTTGTTTATAGTCATGTATTATTTCTTCGTATTGTTTGATGAAGTAAAAAGAAGAAAAAAAATCCTGATTGTTGTAAAAAGAAAAAAAAAAGACCTCCAAAATTGTTTTTTTATATAACTAAATATCAAGCCTGGAACTAAACAGTACTAAGAAGTCTAATCCAATATCTAATAATATCTAGTATAAGAAACAATAATAATTTTGGATGTGTTTGGGAGACTGTTTAGTACAGAATTTTATAATCCCAGAAAATGCTGTAAGCCAGAATAAATGAATTTAAACAAATAAATGAGCAAATAAGCCTACTTTAGCACGATGGCTTAAATCACCGCTAGAAAATTATTTTTATATTCTTTTTCAAATCATACAGCTGTTTTTAAGGGTTTGATTGATATTGGATTCGAAGAGATATAAGCGATTTCCATTTATTGTGCAAAACTAAAATTAAAATAAATATAAAAGGTATATAAAAGGTAAAGAAAACCTTAACAATTTAAGAAAATATATTAGGGAAGATTTAAATATTCGTTTGAATCTTTTCGATTTTGAACGCTATTATTTCATAATAAATGATAAAAAATATCAATTTAAATTGAATACCTAACTTCACCAATGATTTTCAATCCATATTTTAAAAAAAATGTATTAAAAAAACTGTGACTCAGTGACTCCCTATAAGAGATATCATATCATATATATATATTATATATATAAAAGTAAATCTGAAAACCAACATATATTCTCGGACCACCATGAACTCTCCAATTTTTAGGTTTCCAATTATCACAAGGATAAAACTAGACAATAATAACTAAAAAGTAATAGAACCAACATCAAACAGCTGTCATTTAGTCTTTATCAATTTTAGTATGACGTCTACGGAGCTAATAAATATTGCGCGCAACTAAAATATTGATCAATAGAAGCATCCCATTGATCAATATTGATTACTTCATATCAGTATGAATAGATTATCTAAAGAGATGTGGTTTTAGGGCCATATGTTGCGGTAGTTGAACACAAAATTGAAAAAAAAAATGAGTTCCTTTAGCAGCTTATCATATTTTATCTCTCAAAATATCGTAAATTTAAATGAATATTCACGAAATATTAGAACACAATTATGATGATTAATTTGCGTGAATGATGCTTTCAATGATTTTTAAAAACTTTTCATAAAAAAAAAAAAAAAAAATTAGTTTTACATTAAATTTTTAGGAAAATTATTATATACCAATCAAATGAATCATTATATGTCTCAATATTAATTTTAGTAATATATTTCAAATGCACATTGCTTTTTTAATGGAGTTAAGTTGACATAACCTTGATATATGTTTATTTTTAAAACGAACCCGTCATTTATCTAACCTAAAATTCAATCCAAAATCTCGTTTTTTTATCAAAATTAAAAAAAAAATCATAAAAAAAAAAAAAAAAAATCTGTTTCTTATTCTAAATGGCTTTCATTTGATTGAATGTCATTATGAATAAAGTTTTGAATTACAAATGAATTTTAAATGAGTTTTACAACGAAAAATTAGTCATAAAGATAATCTCGATAGTAAGAGTGAAACATATTTTATAATAGTTAGTTTCTTCACAGACGAATATTAATAAATTAAATAGAATATTTATAGCCATCGTATCATCATAGTCAGAAATAATTGTTGGAATCAGGAATGATGAGGACTCACATAGACTGAGAGATTATTTTTTGTTTACAGTTATTCTACTACTTCTAAAAATATCTTTTAAAAATTAAATAATTATGTTATTTCAAAATTCAACTTACTCAAATCAGCTCTCTTCCAGCTTATTCACATTTTCGTTTATTTCTTAGGCACATAAAAAATTTAGTAGTGATATGTTATTGAATGTAAATTTAGACAATATGCATTATTGCCATAAATTTATATTTACATGCATTTGTTCTCTTTAAGCCTTGAATTGTATTTTAGTATCGCCAAGCTTATACTACTTCTTTTTTAATTTTAATCTTTATTTCTTATCAATTTTGTAGCATTTTATTAGCGTTATGGGTTGTCTTTATGCTTTCATGATTTTTATACTAAAATTGTATTAATTTTATTTTTGCATAATATATATTATGTAATTAACTTTTAATAATTTACTTTTGTTTAAATATACGTTGTACTTTTTTTAAGACAACAACAATTATTTGTTATCATTGATGTAAAAAGTACGATGATTCCATCAGAAGTCGATAAATGTATTTATTTTTTTCTTAATCGTGTTTTTTTTTTTATAAAACGCATAAACAAAAGACGGATAAAAACAAGAAAAGGACTGATATAATGAGAGGGGACTGATCAGAGAAAGTATGGAACTAGTGGAATGACAGGGATTGGTAAAAACAACAAATGTTTAGAAATATGTCTATTTTTTTTAACTACGATTTCATTATTATTATTAAATGTATAATCCATTTTCATACTATATACAATACGCAGCATAACATATCGTCGCTTAACTAAGCCTTGATAACTTATTATAATTCCGAGCTATCATCCCCCAACTATGAATCAGTTTTCATTGTTGATTAATGCCGGAGACTGACGGACAGGGAACTAACGGACAGGGGACTGACAAAATAAAAGTTTTTACAATTTAAAAAAAAACAGAGAACTGACTGTTTTGGGGTTTATTATATTTTTCCAAACATATATTTAGATAATATTACCTTGTTTTGATCATTAACTAATGTTGACATAATCAGTACGTACATGCAAGATGCTTCAAACTGGTTACATGATTTATATTTTCATAGTGAACCTGTTAGGGCATCAATATTGCAAGTTATGTGAAAAATACCCATGTATGCTTAATTGATTGCAACGTGACGCAATAAAGGGCCATTTTAAAGGGTTAAAGCTGAATGAAAATAATAAAAATATATAAATATAATATTATGAGATTAATTTATTTTTTTAATAATTGATACGTAGATTAATATGCTGTTAATGTTTTTGTTTTCTTTCTTCTGGCATCACATTTATTATCTACGTTAACAACTATGCAAGTAATGTATAAATAGTATGTTGTTTATAATTGTTATCAAAATTTCTCCACTTCAGAGCAGAACTCTCTTATCTCTTAATTTGGCTTTTTCTGTTTTTACTGATTAAGATTGTCCAAATGACTGCGGATTTGTGAAGTCTTTCTTTACATATATTATCTAAGCTAGAAATAAAAAAATTCTGTTTTTACACACATTAAAAAAAAAATAAAATAAAAATAAACCTCTCCTGTAAAATTTACTTTTTGGGAGTTAAGCTTCTTCTACTCTTAAGAGGCGATTTATAAGAACAGGGGTGGATCCAATGGGGAGAGGGGAGGGAAGGCTCAGGAGGTGACCGCCCAGGGTTCCGGGCCATAGAAAAATTAAATAAATGACCAATACATTTTGGACAAATTTATAGTTTTGGGGTCATTGGACTCACTCTTTCTCTTGGGGTATATTTCATGCTTCCTAACCCCATCCTCCCCCCGGCAGACCTCCACCGGAACCCAGAAGGGTCCCGCAATATCTTACCACCCTGGACCCCACTATGGAGGTCTAGACCCACTACTGTATAAGAATAAAAGAGGAATTTAAAAATTCGAAAACTATTTTTTAAAAATAATATATGATACTGATTACTAATAATATCATAGATAAATAAATCCATAAGCTAGACTCGCGAATGGTGTCAATGACCCTTTCCGATCTAATCATACTTGGCGATCTTTAATCCAGAACACGTGTTGCCCGCTATTGTGCCCTGCCTCAATGAGCAGCTAGCGGGAGTGTCCGATCGCCTGATTGGAGCATATGCCTGTCCTCTGTTTAAATCAGCATATAACAACAACGAGTTGTCACGGAGGAGAATTTATAACTCCAGTCTGTGTCATAGATCAATATCTACAAGTTTGAATTTGTGTTTAAACATATAGACCTTGGTTTGTATCTTTTTTTTTCACATATATTTTTTATTCTCACCCGTCCCTGGTCAGTTACAAGAAATGAACGAGCGGACTATTCGATCATAATTGGGCATATGACGATTAACGAGAGCAGTGCCCAAAAGATTCAACTATTGAAATGAAATGAGTCCTTTTAGTCCCCTTAGAATAACAGAAATGATCAGTATTTGTACTATTTGTCTAGCTTATATACAGTGAATAATTAAGAGAAGTTAAGTAGTAAGATAAAATAAAGGAAATTTTAATAATTACAGGCATTTAAATCGTAATTAAATATATGTCTACTAACGATAGACAATAACTAATAAACAATAGACGTAATAATAATAATAAACATAAAACTATAAACAGTAAATATAAGATATAAACATAGAATGAATATATATATATAACTATAGTACTTACATAAATGCGGAAGATTGATAGTTAAGGAGGTGGAGAAATAATTGATGCTTGAAGGAGGTTAAGGATGAGGATTTACGATTGGAGTTGGGTAAGGAATTCCAAAATGAAGTAGCTCAAAAGGTATAGGATCTTTTGAAAGAGGCAGTTCTATGAAAGGGTGTATACAAGTTTATAGGTTGGGATCTGGTGTTTAAGGAGTGTATAGAGGAACACGGGGTGAACAGGTCAAGAATATAAGGAGGCTTTTTGGTTTTGAGGGATTTATTAGACATTAAATTAAAATAAGTTTTGTTTGTTAAGTAGATCACTGACCATTCTTGGTATAAGTTTATTATTAAGTCCATCATTTCAAGAATCTTAAAAATTAATTTGAGTTTCATTTTTATATTATGAACAGACTAGGTTATAATACCATGTTATCCAATAAGGTATTTCTAAGGTAATCACCGGTTTGTGTGGCCAGATTTTAAACTAGCTCCGTTCCTTTTGGAAGTTTAATTTACTATTTTTATATAAATGCAAATGCTTTAGATGTAGTTAGAAGACGTTGGTAAAAATGGACGCGATTTATTTTCGTTATTCTGAATTATGAATAGCTAAGATTATTAAGTAGTATGATTAAAAATAATTTGAATACTAATAAACGCTTTGGTTAACAACTTATTCATAAAGCTCTGAGACGTAGCTACAACTATGTGATAGAGGGGGCTAAATCTAAAAATGTTTTCCTAAAAATGTTGACCGAATTTCTCAACTATATTCAATACTTTGAAATTTTCCCAACTTTATTATGAAATCGTCGGGTTAGAGGTAAAAGTAATCAAGTGGCATTTTCGCGAATATAAATTATTTTGCTATCCATCTAACTGTGGCTGAACCAAATTTACGCTTCAATATTGACGAAATTGTGAGATTAATTATAATTAACATAGGAGCAGCTTGGCTGGGGATGCGGTCAATGAAGAAGCACACAAATGAGGAAAAACGTATTATATTGTGTGCTGATTATAAAGTTTAGGCCATTATCAGGGCTAAGAAAAAAAAAACAAGATAACAAAAGTGACAATACCAATAACAGTAATAAAGGATAACAAACAGTAAAATAAGATGAAAAAAATAAGTATGATGAAATAAAGAAGAATATAATATGTTAATAGATAATGTAAATTAAAATTAAAGAGAATTAAAATATTGTGAACATATAGAAAGAAAGATAATGAATTATATGAAAAATATAATAAAATACATTTAATACCCACTAGAATGATAAGATAGAATTGATAAGGGAGGGGGAATAGCTCAATGGGTAGGGCACTGAGCTATCAATCTTTGAAACAGTACGGTCCTTACCAAGTACTGAACCCAAGACCCTTCACGGGTTGTACAGGTTTTTTTTTTTTTTTTAGAATTAAGATAACCACTAAATCATTCCACGGTCCACCATACTCTGACCGTTATTAATAGTTAACTACTGATTATTGATAATTTCACAATTTTGTCAATACTGAAGCTTAAAGTTGGTTAAGGAACAGGTAGGTAGCTACAAACCTCATCTTAGCAAAAATGCCAGTTGATAACTTTTAGCTCCAACTTGACGAACTATTGTAATCTGCACCAAATCTTTTGGATTTCACCTTTTCATTTAACTGTTGCGAAAGTTGATACTTAACAGCAATAATTTTTTTTTTATTCAATTAGAAAATTGTATGGATAAAATCCCAATCCCTTAACTCTAAGGGATTGGTATTGATATCACCACAATTCGTAGCTTGAAGAATGTTCTCAAATCAAAGATTCACCAACTGCTCCTCCCATGGCGACGTCCCTGTTGGCTGCGTTCCAGATTAACAGAGACTTGTAAAAAGTTATAATCAACACTGTTCAATAATGACTTCCCGGTTTTGATTGACATTGTCAACTACATTTCCTAAAGAGACGATTTCCAAACATCCTAATCCACATTGAGCATAAGCTAGTTAATGCAATTGTCAACAAATAATTCTCTTCATCAATCTCTCTTACCATTGCGGTTCGACAAACGGTGTTCAATCATTGGTTCAGCTAACCGAGGCAATGAAGATTTACTTACAATTTACTGGGGAAGCGGAAAGTGCTTTGCAATTTAGATGGCATCGGATGCCGGTACCAATAAATAGCAGCAGGTGACACGGCGTTGCTGAGCCATCGAAATGCCGGCCTCAGCTAGAAGCGTGTAATTACTGTGTTAGAGCACAACACCCCTATAGCGTTTCCTACTCTGTCTCATAATCATACAGCCCGTTTACAGAGATAGCCATTATCATTTCAGCAAAGAGCTTGAGGTCGGATTTGCACAATGATTATCCAACGAGTTATACACATTAACGGTTTCGAAAAGGTTTTGGGCTAAATCATTTATATTTTAACGAAAAGAGCTAACCCAAATATACACTTATGATTTTTTTATGTTAATAAATTACGAGAAAAGTCCTAGAGCAAAATAAATAAAATGAAAACTAGTACAATATAATAAGCCATGAGCTGTCAAAACGCAAATAAAAAAAAATTAAAAATTAAACATTTGAATTTTTTTTCCTTTGGAATAATGATTCCAAAACATTTGGTATGTTTCTTCGTTCATCATAAATGGCTGAGATATGGGAGTATGAAACATCAAATCGGCCTCCATTTTGGGACAGACCGGCTGACGGCAATGTTAGTTGCTATTCTTTATTCTATTTTCATTTATTGTTTATTCTAATTTCATTTATGTGTTTATGTGTAACTTTTACGCAATTAAAAAGACATTACTGATATTTTTCATAACCAATAGGCAAAAAATCCTTGGGAAGAAAGGGAGACCAAAGAAATGTTGGTATCTTGTGGAAATACGTTCGACAACGATAAATGTACACTTGTAATATGACAACACAAATGAAGATTGTTGAGCCTAAAGTTAGTTTTATTTATACGTTTTTGATTTCTTTCTTTCCTGGTTCATTAAACACACGGTCACACATCTGTTCAAGAGATTCCATGCATTTTGTCATTGACTTTTATTGTTATATTTGTACTTTGTTTTAGAGTACCAACATTAAACTAGGTGAATAAAATAAATTAACAGCTTTATACAGTATTATTACCGATACAAAAATAGAATGAACGATAGGATCTAACAAAAGACAAGGGAAAAAACATTGAACATCAAAGTTAAAACAATTAACATCATCCGAAAAGCAAAATTATTCACGGAAGGTCTCATTGCATTAGAGCCAGGAATTATTACAGATATTGATAATAGTTGAGAAAAAAATATATACCATAAAAATAGTTTTCCAACAATTTAATCAACATGCGTCTCTCAGACCAGCGTTCTTCAACGTGTTGAAAGTTTATTTCAACACTTTCACGAACATCGGTCTCAGAGATCGGCATCAAAATATACCACAGATTGGAACGTATGTTCTTCTGTAGCTAGCGGGGAGGAAGGAAATCCTCACCTATCTAAGGTCACATGGGCACCGGCCTAAGTGTTTCGACGAGAAGGTTAAATTAAAATGGTTTTAATTCAGTCTTAATTCACGTTTTCGGATTAATATTTGGATAATTTAAAAAAAAATAAAACAAACTAAACATTCAATAGCATGAAATTCCTTCTCTGATGATAACTACTCTAGTATTAATTAGAAAGTGGACCAAAAAAATAAAAACTTGTCAAATTGATATTAGCTGCAAAATAATTTCATTTTATTTTTTTTGCAACAAATTCAATTAATAAAATAAAATAAATTAAAAATATTTCGAGTATAATACCTATATTAAATAATATATCACTGTGCTTTACCAGTGCTTATCTAAACTGGTCGGTACTGCGATTAAAATTAATAAATTCCATATGGTGAATAAAATTAATAATTATAATGGATGTACACGATAAATAAAGAGATGTATAAACCAAAAAAACTAAAAACAATGGAATTCTTTCAGTAGCTTACCTATTCTTTCGAATGGGTCAGTCAGCGATGATGTGGTATGGTTAGGATCTTGAGTAAGTTCTTTATTCCATTAAAAAATCTTAGCTTTTTTTATTGTATTTTAGTACTTTTTTAATCCATGTCACACGAAACAAAGGAGGGAGGAAAACGGACAAAGAAGCAGAACATTCACTGGATATCAACTTTAGGGCCCTTCTTTACAACCTTTGACAGACGCGTGTATGAATTTAAAATAGTAAAAAAAAAAACAGACAAAAACCAGATAAGCAGTTCTGCGTCTCACATAGCTACGAAATTTAACCACAAGATGTATTTTGAAAATGATAGTTATCAATAATTTACTGTAATATTTCTATTGTACGGTTTAAATAATATTGTAACATATGTATTACGAACATTTTTTAATTTAAATACTTTAATTTAGATTATATGCCTTCATCTCGACCTAAATTATAAATATGGCGATCATAAAAGAATTAGGTTAAAAAATCATAAGTGGTTTCGAGCATATATTAAAAGTTTTACAGTATGCCAACGATTTTATGATTTAGTTTTTCATTTTGTATATATTGTTTTATTTTTTTACATCTTAATTAAAACAATAAAATATTCAATGTAGACATTCACATTATGAGCTTGAACTTTTTTTTTTAAATACCTATATTACAAGACTTGTTTATTTTGTCTCTTCAGTCCCTGAATAAACACGTGTTGTTTTAAACTATTTGTTGATTTCATGTCATATTTGTCCGATGGTTTGTGGTGACTAAAGACCGGATTTATATGCAGCAAAACATGCCATATAATATACAGTTAAAAGTCCTCAAATATGAAGCAAAATCTGCAGTAATATGCAGTGAAACCTGAAGGAATATGCATGATAAATGTCAAAAACGTGCCAAAAATCAACAAAATATTGTAATTATTGTCTAAATTGCTCTCTTTAAGAATTTTAATTTTAATTTACAATATAAATGAAACAAGATTCAGGTAAATTGAATAAAAAAAAAAATGTATTCACAAAATTGTATGTAGAATTCGTTTATAATTCTTAAAAGTTCAAATAATTGTAAAGTACTTTTTTTTTGCGAATGGAGATTTTACAATATTAAATAAGGAAATACCAGATGCAAATAACGTAAAACAAATTACTTCATTGAAAGTGTCTTTAGATTTGAACAAATTTCGGCAAACAGTTCTGAGAATGGTCTCAAACTGTAAGAAAATTCCATAGTCTTCATATGCAACCCAATAGGAAACAATAAACTATTGTTACATTCCAATCTTAAATTATTGAATAAAATTCCAAGAGTAATTTATGTATGATCCTGGCTTTAAGGATTGGTCCATTTGAAAAAAAAAATCACAAGGCACATTTTTATTGCACAGATTTCAAAAAAATATTTTTTCCAGGAAAAACATCTCCGTGTTTAATTCAAAGGGTTCCAATTGTTTAGCCTGGGACTAAATGATACCAGTTAATTTACTAAAAGTTAGTTAATTTTAAATAATATGCACAACGGAAGCAACACAGTTACTGACAGGATAGAATTGGAAATTTCAAAGAAGGGCAAGAGGAATTTTACTTTGTTAAAGAAAGTAACCGGAAATAAGGGGTCTCTAGATAAGTTATCAAAATTACGATGCTAAATATTATTTTCTATACAATTACATAACTATAAATATCTGATCTTTTAATTTTTGTTTGTTTTGAAATACAATTAAATACTTTAAATAATTTTTAACTACAGGTGCACGTTCTGTGCAGTTGTGATCACAACACTAACTTGATTTAGTTGTCAATGAGCTTAATCTTTACTACGATTAATATTTTATAGAAATCTAGACTAATTTTATGGCACTCTATTTTTATTAATCGTTGTTGGCGGTTCTCCATCTTATAATTGATACGTTAAATAATAGCGTGTATCACAAAATAGTTTAATTATTTATTTTTCATTTTAACAATCAGAAAAATTATTTAAACAAAATTGTTGGCCAAATATGCAAAAATCTGCAATAATCCATCAAATATACAAAAATATGCGAAATAAAATTTAATATATCTGCGCCAAAGGTATTGACTTGTATAATAAAAAATGAATAAAAGATATTCAATCGTTTTCGTTGAAAAACATGTGTTTAGTCTCAATCTTTTATTTTATTATTACACATTTGAATAATACATTATTTAGCCACATAAAACTATTAATTTTTATATTGTTTTGAAATACGGCGCTGTAGCACTGAAAAAAAGATTGTTTTAATTTGGTTTAATTTATTACTGTATCTCTGGAAACCAAAATACATTTTTACACACCTCGAGCAAAAAGGAAGAATGTTGCGAAGGGCCTATAATATCATATAATCGATATAATAATATCGATTAAGGATGGCACTCCATTTTTGATGCAGTTACTTAGGTCTTAAGCCCTGTAAGCAAAAGTGATTTGAATTATTTGATTTAGCACATCAGCGCATCAGCACATTAGCACTTAATAACGCTTTGTGTGATATTTCAGGTTTACTAATTAATCATAAACAGTTTTCGGTAACTAAGTGAACCTGTATCACTATAAATTGGAAGTGTCTTGTATTGTATATTCGAGAAAGAAGTACTGTTTCTGGACCAATACTTTTGCAATTGGACGTCTCAAAGTGAGACAAATTAAAAAAATATGTATCTATGTAAGCAGATCTCTTGTTATATAAAGGAAATAAAAAAAAAAATCAGATAATTAGAAAAGTATAATAACAAAAAAAACATAATTTATTACGTCATATTTCACTGGAATCTGTCGCTTCTGCGACATCTAAGACGTCTGGGAGATCAAAGGGATTTTAGAGCAATGTTAAGCCTCTGGCAACAACATTCTTATTTTTTGGGACGAATTAAAAAATATAGAGATACAATACTAGCAAAATATGGTGCAAAATGTCTTCGTTCGAAGCCTTTCTTCTTTTTTATCTTGAGTGAGATTCCAAAAATTCCCTTCAAATCCTTATTTCTGGCTTCCTAGGCTTTCTGCGCATGGTAATATTGTCTGGTTTATAATTTCTTTGCTATGGATTAGCAATATAGTCTCGCAGAAAAAGCGCACAAAACATATTTCGAACTCTTTTATTTAGTTTAATTATTACATAAATTGAACAGCCGCACACGGTTGGATGGAATTCTTGGATAATTGTAAACTGGTACAGTTACTGGTTAACGACACATATTCAAATTTGCAAAAAATTCGAGCATTTTTTTAATTATAAAAAAGCAACAATATAACTAAATTTTCAAACAAACAATCCCAAATCGTCATATAGAAATGGTTACTATGCGAAATCTTCCTAAAGGGTCTAAAAAATTTAGTGATGTATTTAATACGGTGTAAAAGTTTGAATTCATACAAAAAAATCTGGTGCGGTGCGCGCATCACACAACTTTCCCTTACCGTTCTATAATAATTATCTTTGTAAATATCTTTGTAACAGTTCACATAAACACTGCTTCTAATAAACTCAGCAGCATTCACTTTACAGTTTTTTAAGCAATTTTAGTACAACAATTCTGTACACTACCTATATATTTTAACTTTGTCAAGTTGCAAATATATTTTAAAAGTTTCTGGTTTAGTTTCCATAGAAACATTTTCTTTCCATTAAATAATGTGAAAGTAGAAATTATTAAGTTAATTTCCGCTTTTGTATTCTTAAATTATTTTATTACAGAGCGTATTGTTTAAAACAGATTGGCGGATTGGTGGGAGGAGGTTCGGTCGCTTCTATCTCCTTTCGGATGCGCTTGGTTATCCATCTATTTTATGCTCCTCATAAAATATACTGTATCTTTGCTAATACTTGTCTGATTTTGAGGATTTTTTTTTTAGATACTTTAATAACCTTTTATACAATTCTGTCCATAATTTATTATAAATTGCTTGCTTTTTAAGTTAAGTGCAAATAAAATATTTTTTTCGTCATTACTTTTTTCTCTGCACTTTTTCGTTGATATATTACGAGCCGTTTACGAGAAAATTTTAAATAATTGTAAAATCCATGATTTAATAGCTAATTTCGGTTAGTCCAATGCGCCGTATCTTTGCTAATACTGGTCCGATTTTGATGATCCTTTTATTGTTTGTTAGATAATTTAATTACCTATCATATAATTTCATACACATTTTATCGTAAAATGCATACTTTTTAAGCTATGCGCAAATAAAATATTCTTTTCATCATAACTTTTTCCCTGCAATTCTTCGGTGATTTACTACATAAATGAAAAGTTAAAGACCTTTATGAAGAATAAGTTAGCCAATTTTCATCAAAATCGTAATAGCCGTTTGCGAGAAAATTGTAAAAAAGTGTAAAATCTATTATATAAAGTGGCACTTCCGGTTAGTCGATTTTGACGAAAAAGTTGCTGTAACATCACAGCCATATACCTATCTTAAATACGTAATTTGAGTATCGTACGACTTTTCGTTTTTGAGCTAGGCTGTTCACACACAGACACACAGACCATTTTGTGAGGTTTGGTCATTTGGACTCAGTGGACTTTAAAACCTGTATTTCCGTTGAAAACTCGAATTCGAAAATTTTCACGACCGCAATACTTCCCCTTACTATAAACTTCGTATATAGGTAAGGAAAAGTAAAAAAATTGTTTTCGTCAGAAAAAAACAAAACAGGTATTTCGAGTATTAGAACTCAAGTTAGATTAGTAGGTACCCAGAAAAATGAATGAAAAAATATTATTTTACGTTATAGTACATTATATTTAATTTTTTTTTTTTTTTTTGGTTATGCCCTGAAAAGGCCGTTGTGTTCCACCGTGCGTCACCAGCGTTGACCACCAATCTCTAAAATTCCCTTCCTATCCGTTGGAGGATCGAGTAAGCATTTTACATAGCATGCGGTACGCATTCAGCTCAAACATTGCAGGGCCATCGATATAACGACTTTATAGAAGTTGGTTGAGGCTTACAGTCGGTCCACGGCCGACCGTAATCTTATCTGTAATCATTAAATAAATTTGTTAATAATTTGTATTCTTTGAAAGGTGTTGAATATTCTATGTGATTATGGCGATACAAGAATGTACGTTGTGATGCCAACTTTACGTTTTACACTTTCCGTATTGTTTATGACATTTTGAAATCGGAAGAAACTATCAGCGACTGTAAAAAATTGTAAGGACCTTTCTAGGTAGTAGGTCCTCTGGAAACTACTTCCTAGAGACTAATTTATTCCAAAAACGGTATTGCTCATAATAAAAACAGGTATTTGGATATTACTGATCTCAAGCCGGCGTTTCCCTGTCATAAGCGCAGTTAGGGCCTCCAAATATAGCCTGATAGCGCCGCCTGTAGAGGGCAGCCTGTCATTAGGAAGGAGCCTGGATGTTTAGCCTTTCCTGGCCTAATGCCCGGAGTCGTGATCTGTGCGCTTACTGACCGTCAGGAGTTCGAGAAATGAGAACTATTTTAGTTCTCAAAGTAAGTACACATTATATATAATAGTACATTAGTATTATCAGCCCATTAGGACAAGTAATACAAAAATATTACGAGGTCCTAATAGTCGTAACGGACGAGCGCTACTTGTACTGAATCTGTAATGTATAGTAGATGAAAAAAAAACTTGAACAAAAATTTCATTCGAAATCCACTCGAATTCAAAATAAATAGAGCATTACAAATGGAAAATCAAAATTTACCTCCAAATACCTCAATTTAAAGGATTCCTTAGCTTTATAACCTCGAATTGCTTACGATAGAACAAGTATGATAATGAGTTACGATACAGCAATTTTAACAAAATATCAAAATCCAATCCACGCCTCACTGACTTTAAATCATCCAACAAAACTTCATGACTGGTGCAAACTTTGAAAAATTCGACTTAACTAAGACAATTCCCAACAACTCTTCGACGAGAAATCTGCCCTCCAATATATCTCCACAATGTACTAATTCCCCAGATATACAAAATTCTATACCTTGGCCTGACATTTGACAGAATGATATGGGGCCCGTACAACAAGAACAAACAAAAACGCTAAACCACAGACTAAAAATATTATACTCACTTCTTTCATGACGTTCTAAATTGAAATAGACAGAAATTGAACACACACTAACTTCCTTAAGCCCATGGACCTACGCTTCACAGATATACGAGAAAGCCTAAAAAAGACATAAAAACTTCAAATTTTTCAGTCAAAAACTTCAAATTTTTCAGTCAAAAACTTTTAGGACTATAACAAAAGTCCCTTGGTATATCAGCAACATCACCTTACATACAGACCTCAATATGTCAACAGTTAACGAACACATACGGATCCACTACAAACAATTTCACAATAACTTACACAGACATCCTAACTCACTCATACAAGACATGGCAACAACCAACATGCCTGGCAATAATCGCAAAATGCTGAAAAGGAGCCGAACGAGGAATCTCTGAATATACAAAATTCAAGACAGAAAGGTGTCGCTGGCTATTACTCTCTATCACACCCATCATGCCATAATATCTACTTTTTAGCCAGCAAATTCATTAGTTGTCAACACTAAGAAGTGTGAATTTAAAAATAAAGCCAAAAAAGATTTACCTCTTTTAATGTTTCTTCATTTCGAAAATTTAGTATACAAAAAAAAAAAATTGTTTGTGTTCATATAATTTTCGGTAGTTTGGTAGAATACGCACAAGACAATTTTAAAGTTTGGCATCAAAATCGAATCCAAATGAGCTACCTATTTTTATATCTAATTCCATGGATGTCTAAAAAACATCTAAAAAATAATAACCTAGAGCTGTGCTTAAAAAAGATCAAGCGATTGATTAAAAAAATTGTTGTGAAATCTTACATTATTTATCCCTTTTATCATGTTTCCTCATTTCGAAAATTCGATATAAAGAAATTAAAAATTCATTTGTGTTTTCACAATTTTCGTTCTTGTATTCAACCAAACTACCAAGAGGTGTATATTTTTTTCTCTCCTAGGCATTGCGAAAACAATTAATTTAAAATAATAACATTTTTTTTTCCTGTGTCGTTATGATTTCTTTCACACTTCACAGCACATGCCCTTTCTCAAGATCAGACACAGTCGGAAATATACTTTCTGAAATATGAGATTTTCTTTTTCTTTTTTTTACAAGTTTCATAAGGAGAAGCAATGGGAACGGACGCAACGGTATACTAAGATTCATTCATTGATGTACTAATAGTTCGTAAATATAATTGTTGAATTGAGTATTGTTTAATGAACGCCGAGCTTGTTGTTTACAGGACATATAAAATTAATATTTTATTTAAAAAAAAGTAATGACAATAATCCAGATTTGGATCAGATAAAAAGTCATGAAGAAAATATGCAGATATCTATATTATGAAATAAATTTCAATTATAAATGTTATTTATTAATGTTATTTATGTTATTTATTAGGCTACTTCTCAATTATTTTACCAATAGTGGTGTTATGAGATGTTTTTAGTGAAGATAAGTGATATTTGATTTTTAAATTGTAACTGATGACAAAATAGTACAGTAATTGTTGACAAAAATTTGTTGTAGATTATCATTGTAGACTTGAAAATGAATCAGTTCTGTCCGGAACGTCGTTTACTTAAGCAATAAAGAAAGCAAAGAAGTTTGAAAGGTTACAAGTTCTCTGAAATCAAGCGTCTTCATAGAAGAATAGGGTATTCTTGAAGTAAATACAAAATTCTTAAATTTATCACCTTAGACTTGACAGGATAACAAAGGCAACTTCGTACGTGATTGCTGGCCAGTTGGAGGTGCCCGGCAGAAAGTTGAGGTCTCCAGTTTCAGTTGTCAGTACGGGCTGCCGTTATCAGGTGTTAGATGAGATTTATAACACGGCTGGAGGAAAATAAATATTTTCATTAACCGGGCTCTTTTATGTTATTTACTGACAATATAAAGTCCAGTCTTGCGAAACCTCCTTTCGCAGTGCGAATAACGCGTAGAATCTGATATCTGCGCATGAAAATCTCTACGTGGATGGAATTTTGTCAGAAAAATTTCCGCTTTCTTATTCAGTTTAGTGGTTCTCGTATATAACTAAGAAAGTT
Source organism: Rhaphigaster nebulosa (assembly GCA_948150685.1). Classification (NCBI taxonomy): domain Eukaryota; kingdom Metazoa; phylum Arthropoda; class Insecta; order Hemiptera; family Pentatomidae; genus Rhaphigaster; species Rhaphigaster nebulosa. Next base: position 144,068,388 of record OX411308.1, read on the forward strand.
ACATATTTAGACTTTCTTGCATAAAATAAAAAATGAAAATTTTTAAGAAAATCGCTAATTTTACTTTGTCTTTATTTTGTAGTAAATCGGTTGTGACAAAAAAAAAAAAGAAGACGATAATTCGTGCAATATTCATTTATTTATTTGCTATGTGAAATTAATTTATATTAGGTTCCTAGTAATTACCATACTCAGCAGACTTTAGTGTATTGTGTATATTAGCACTAATAGCAGCAGCGTCATAAATTCAAATACCTCTAACCACCAATTATTATTCAAATTCATTTCACAATTTTTATTAATCTGATAATTTCGATAATGTATTTACGAATAACGCTGAAGTATTATGTTACAGTAGTACAATATAATACAGATTACAATAAAGATTTTACGAACAAAAATTGAATTTTTATATTTTCTGCATCATAAATTTACATAAATCTCTACATAGTTCGTTTTTTTAAAAATAAGCACACGAATTTTCACCGAATTGGAATCAAGAGTTTTGCAGGATGTACTTTTTGGGGGAAAGGGAGAAGAGGGTAGGTCAAGCCTTTAAAAATTAAATAATTACTATGTTTAATTCGATTTCAATTTCAATCTGAATCTCTAAAAAATGATTGAGTTAACGGAAAGACGTAATATCGCAAAAAAAAATGTTATTATTGAACAATATATTGTACTCAGACTGCTGCTAAGCCGCTGAAGATTTTTTACTGCAAACTTTGCCTCCCTTAATAATGCAGTGGTTCAAGAGAACAAGAGGTTCCTTCGAGATGGACAGGGGATAGAACGTTTCAAATGATTTGTATTCAAGGGATCATAAAGCATTTAGTAAGTAATGTATCTAAGAAAGAGTAAGTAAAAACTCGAAAAGAAAAACAAACAACCTATTAACAAACTAATCGTAGGTACTTCTATAAATAAAATTCATATAACTTATAAAAGTATAAGGCCAAACAATATATTCAAAATCAACAAATTTTTACTTGTATGAATTTACTTAATTTATTTCCAGACCAAGGTAATGGTATTCGTCTAGCAATACCAATAGCAAGGAATATTTAAGTAACAAGAAGAGCTACAGTCGAAGAAATGATCTAGACAAGAAATAAAATAATGCAAATGGCTTGAAAACTTGAGTTCCTTCATTGCAAAGACCAAAACTTAAGTTTTTGATTAGTTCTACCTTGGAACCATAATAAGAGAAAACTTAAATAACAAAAAAGTTCAACTATGTATATTTTAAAATAATAAAAAGGGAACAGAGACAAAGATAAAGTTGGAATTTTGGTTTTCTTTTTATAAGTACCTAACGAAAAGTTGGGCAACTACAATTTGCGCTAGAATTGAGATTTAGATTTTTATAGAAACTACTTAAAATGTGAGACTTATCTAAAATAAAATCTGAAAAGACTGTATACCTAAAAAATCTCGTAAGTGCTTCTAACATAATTATTTAGGAGATAAAAATAACTTCAACCCCTATGAAGTCTTCTAAACGTACAGGTAATTGCAACTGGCCATAGACAAGTGATGACATAAAAATGAAGCACCCCATTCGATTCGAAACTTATTGTTTTGTTATGGAGATAAGACAAAATCTTTAATATATCGAAAGAATAAATATATCTTGATCGGTTTTGATATTGTATAGATATGAGTGTTCGCCTTGGCTATGTGGCAAAACGTATTTTTATCCAAAAACCTACGAACGTACGAATACTTATTTTGACCACAGTATAGCAATAGTAATTTTCATCCTTAACAATATATTTATATGGAATTTTCTAACTAGGTTCAAAATATAGATTATAATTATTCCCGAGAAAAAAAAAAATGTAATTTCTTAGAGCATTCACACCATAAATTAGAACGAGTTGGATTTGCTCACCCTCAATCAGAGTCTTAATGAACATTGGATGACTACTTTGTCCTTCTTATCTCAGGAATTAGGGGGAGAATAAAGATAACAAGCAAGGACTGTTGTAACAAGCAATATTTCTTATCAGAGTACGAGCTGAAGAAAAATGTCTGTCATCTTTGGCTAATCAGAGTGATTAACGACCATAAGGAAGTTGTGTTCCAGTTTGGAATAATGTCAACTTATGCTGTTCACTTTTATATGTACGGTTCCAGTTCTTGTTTTTTTTATACTTTTGTTTGAAATGATCTTTTTTTTTCCCACAACTTTCAGTAAATTTAATGGATTGATATAAGTAATTGGAAAAATAAGTCGATACGACCACAAAAATAAATAAATATATTGTTAAATACATTATCTGCTGATAAAGAGTAGTTTATAAATATTTTATTTTTTGTTTCATGAAAAGTTTTTTAGATGTTTTATAAATTACTATATAACCATGAATGATTGTAATATGGATATCTGACATGTGCACTCGACTGATGAATTGGTTCCATTGAATGAACTTAATCGGCTAATCAAGAAACAAGACTCCTTTCCTCAAGGGCGCACCAATCCTAGTTCATCAAAACTTATCTTGATTGAGTAAATGATTGAGAGAGAGGGTAAGAAAAGTCATTGGGAGGAAATAACCAGTAGTTTTGTAATTAGCTACATTTTTATGACAGGCTACATATGCTGAAATGGTTCGATGATATCATAACGATCCCAAAAAAACTCGAAACGGTCCATCGCTTGAAGAATTCCTCTCGTTGCCGACTGAAACGTGTAAAGAGAGTACGGCCAAAGTCACCATCAAGTAGCCCTGCACTAATCAGGAAACAAAAAATACATTTTTTTTTTATAAATATGTATTATAAGATTCAAAAACATTGTATGTTGTTTGCTTCGACGTATCACGTTCCAGTGATTAAGCTATTTTGATTTGATTCTTGATAAGAGCGATTTGGAACGCTATAAAATATAGTAATACTTGTCTTCCATGAAACAATATTTTTATAAGAATATTTCAGTAATTTCACTTGAAAATTGTTAATAAAACTAATTATTTAGACCAAAGGTAAATTTTAAAAAGAAGAAACCAAAACAAACCAAAAGTATAAGTAAAATAATAAAATAGGTAAAATACTAAGACTACAATTATGAAGTATAACCATAACCACGTGACTTTACCATTGCGCACTATAATCATATTCAAGTGCAATGTTACAAGAGACAACATCAAAGTTATTCCGGGATACGTGATGTTAGTTATAAAATAAAACTTGAAACTTAATCTTACAATTACTAATTAAATACAAGCATCAATTATCATAAAACTATGTTTTGTTTAGAGGTATGTTAGTATTATTATTAGTCTGAATTTTCTGAATCTAAAGTGATAGATATAAGAATCTTTCAATAAATTAAAATATGTAATATAGTCAGATAGCTACTGAGAATGAATCGTTAATAGGAATCTCTTTCCATTTTCAAACGCTTCATAAAACTTTTTTTTATTTTATTAGCAAAACGCAATTTATGATATTCCAGAAAATGATTTTAATCGAAAATATTCAGTATAAATGATAACATAAAGTTTACATTCAGTTTAAGCAAGGATATTTTCAGTGATGACTTATGTAAATAATGTAACATTATTACAATAATTTTACATTATTGATTTATTATTTGTAAGTAATAATTATCTTTCAATCTCTTTTATTGTTATTTGATTACTTTATTTTATTGGTAAGTGAAAGACATATTTTGATTGATTCATTCTTTAAAATAATTTGTAAATAATAATATTCCCTTATTTTATTTTTATTTTATTTAATTATTTTTTATTGATATATGAAAGAATCAGTGTTTGACTATTAAAAATGCAAACGTAATTTTTATTTGATATTATAAATGACATTATAAAAAAAAAAAATTGCGCTTCCCTTCAAATTACTTTTTTCATTTATTCTCATTACTACATTTTAACAGCCATTTCTAGACAATTCCAATTTATATCAACTTAAGAAGTATCACCATCATGATGATTTTAAAGAATTTTATCTATAGGTGATCTGGAGAACAATTAATGCACTGTTAAATATAAGTCCTGCAACACAGTGCCTTCACGTACACAATTGATAGATAAGAATGCTAATTGATTTCTTTTGTTTTCAATGATTTGTTATCTGGAATGATGACGGTGAATTACCGATCATAATGATAACAGCTCGTGGCATCTTGACAGTTAGACCACACACGCAGTAAGCAGCAGTCACTGTCAAGAGTTACGACATTAACTTGGATATTAATAAGATCACTCCATCACTCTACTCGTACAACATTATGTTTTATTACTTATTTTCTTATGTTATTACAACATTATATTTCGAATTACTCCCTCCAAGTAATTGAATATATATATTAATACTTCAAATTATTTCAAGATACTATGGTGCTTTTAGCCTCCTTTACACGGACAATATCAATCAATTTGATTGACAATTTTTGTTGATTGTGTTTTTTAGACTTTAGAATCGTCCGAAAGGTATCATCGATAAATAAAGGAAGAAATTTGAAAGGTTTATTAGTTTTTGCCTGCTATTCAGTGTTTTAATTATTGATGCAAGTGGCGTGAGCAAGGGCAGGGATCGGGAGGAAGGAGGGAAGGGGAGGAGCCGATATACCCTCTCCTCTCGAAATGTTCGGAAAAATATTGTTTTCAAATCCACCAATATAAGTATTTTAAGTAATGCTTTTGGTAATTTTTAACAATAATTTTTTATCCAATTTTCCGCATTCGCATTCCTTATAACATTTTTGTAAAAGTCGTGTGTTAAATTATTTTGTTTTTTTTCTCACCCTCTCCCCACAAAAAATAATTAAAAAGTAACAAAACAAGAGCATGATCGAGGCAAAGTCCTTCTTTTGCCGAAGTGTATGTTTACCTATCATGTAGGACCGTAGAATGTAGCCCGTATGGGATCTTATAATGTATGATGTAAACATATATTTTCAAGTTAACTTGTATTATAAATATATAATAAAATCGAAAGTCTTTAGCTGTCTACGTATGTTAGAAAGGAAAGGTATGTAGCTGTATTTATTCCATTTAGTCCTGTCACAGCAGATTTCCTTATTAGGTACATGAATGTTATTCAAACTTGATGATTTCAATAAAATTCTTACCAATTGATTTTGGAAATGATCGCTATTAACCAGTACCTTTCTCCAATCAGATAGATTTGGAAATTCTAAAACCACTTTTGTAACATCAACACTTATCAAGCCCAACTTACCTGTAAAAAATGAAGAAAAAAAATTAAAACCAAGATTGAAGTTGCGACAAGGTGGATTAATGGCCCTGCAAAATTATATCCAATCGATTCTTGATATTCCGGACTTCAGTGACTCGAATTCGTAAATAAAACGATTTTATTCTTGACAAAGCCTTGTTTAATCGACAAAAAAAGGGGGAAAAAATTACACGAAATAATTACAAGAGAAATTTTATCTCCAAAGGCCAAAGGAACGAACTATTTATCTCTACAACTCCAAGAAAGCCGAATTTATTAAAAGCATTACCTCTATCTTCCACTATATAATGGTATGTTTAATTGAAGGCATTTCTGAACTATGCACTGTTTCTTTAGTTTTGATCCGTAAAAATTTATAGTTAAATAAAATAGTTATAAAAATGCGTGAAGATGGATTATTTTACAGATTAATGCTTATAAACTTACGTTAGGCTACCTTATGCTTAGTCCTAGGATTTTACTCAATAAATAAAACTTAATATCGAGAATTCATTTAATGATAGTCAGATGCCTAATAGAAATTCAAATAGAATTGAATAGAATGGACTCCAAAGCAGGTGGTTAGTAAGGCTTGCATGTTTGGATGGAACATCAAGAACACGCCGTTAATGCTGTAAAAGATTCCGATAAAGTTGTAAATTCCTCCTGAGACACTAAGAGGTGTCATTGCGAAATCAAAAAGGCTGTCAAGTAGCATCATTTGTTGGGAGTACCTGGTACCCTCTTCGGGATCAAGACTAAGCTCAAGAGTCGGAAGGACCTCGCTATGTACGGCATTCACTTCTTATAAATTGTGACCCTGGCGTCGTTTTCAAATGCAAATGCTATTACCTTGGTTGGCTGCTCCTCTTTGAAGATATCTTCCGCACCTTCTTAGAGCCCTTCTGCTAACAGCTTTTGATTTATCGTCTTCGACAACTATCGCCTCACCGCCTCTTTTGTTTCTTTTTTGCGAAGAGGTTGAGTGGCCTCTATTATTAGTAGGCATGGCCCACAAGGGACTAAGGACGTGATTTGTATGCTTGGAAAGTGTTCAACTAATAACTTTTATAAATATTAAAATATATTTATTTTTTATACAAAGGGATATAATTTAAAGGCTAATTGAATTGACAATTCATTTGCGAATCGTTAGAATTGCTTATTATATTTAATAATATATATATATATATATTAATTAATCAAAGAAAAAAAAATGGAACTCAGTGGGACTAAACGCTCGATTCTCTGGACAGGGCTTTTTCACTCTGATTTTCTCTTATATTAATTTCAATAAGTGCCATCCATATTTTGTGTATTTTGTGGTTCTGAGCTTTTTATTTTAATTTAATTTAATTGTTTTTAATACCTACCCTAACCTAACATATTATACCCTAAATTCGCTAATTGTAAAAAAGAAGAAACACAAAAACACTCCTTGTAAACTTAAAACGAAACCACTTATTTTTTTTCTCAGTATTTTAAAACAGCAAAGGTTCCCAACCAACATTGGGAATTCCTTAAAAACACATAAAAATCCCAGTTTGTTTTCCAATAATCCATTTCAAAAGCTCTTAATCCAAACCAAATCAAGAAAACACGATATTCTTAAATAAAATTAAATCAAAATTTATAAAACAAATGAAAATTCAAATATCATTCGAAATCGTTATTAATATTTTTAAATTCTTCTAAACGAACTATCACTCCCAAATTTCTGTGAATGACTAAATGAAAAACCGAGTAGCAGAAGGAAGTATGAAAATAAAACAATAAATAGGTTTAAAAGTTTAAATGCTCTGTTTTAATAAAGATCAATCTTTCAAGTCAGTAATTGACGATTCGTTAATTTCAATTAAGTTTCGCTTCTTTACGCTAAATTTATGTTAATTGAATATGTTTAAAATTGTATAAATTGAAGTAAATGTATTAAATTCAAATAAAAGATAAAAAAAAAGTTGCTCTCTCGACGTTTCCGTAATTTTCAATTCAGTAGCCTGTCCCGTTTTCCTACAACATTGAAAGGATTTTCACGAAACTTTACAGGTTGTTAGGCTTCGGTATAGGACGAAGAGGTTATTGGATCACAGAAATTATGACGCATTGCTGAGCAATAAGCACCTAAAATTAAAACTTCAACTTGCGGTAACTTAGGTTTTACTCGAATGATTTTAAGTCTATTAGTCAATTTTGTTATTCTGCAGCCCAGAATATTTTTACACGTTTGATCAAAATCCAATAAAATTTTAAAGATTTGGGACTGAAATTAAAACAGAAAGCACCTGCGGACCAACTCAAAATCCAAAGTCGCATGAAATCGCAGAAATCCCAGATGTTTCTAAAACTAGACAACCTTAATTTGAATTTTGATTTAAAAACTATACCAAAATGTTTCTGCTATTTATCGAAATTACTAATTCATTACCATTTCGGTGAACAATTACATATTGTTAAAGTAATACAATAGAAAACTAATCAAGCCTTAAGAGAAATAATCAAGACTCATTATAAGTATATGAAAAGTAAAAATATTTATTCATTAAATTTGTCAGTGCAATTAATCTGTAGTGGTTATTAAAAATTACTGACTATATGACTCAAAAATAATTTAAATAGGTGCACAATTTAATTTTTTTCTAAAGAGATAAACGGTTTTCTATTGTCAAATAAAAGAATCTGCTAAACTTAAGGACAATAGTTATTAGTTCTATATGTATTCATAACATATTAACATACAAAGGAAAAAAAATGAAAAAAATATATAAAAACAAAATTAATAAATAAAAGATATAATAATAAATGAATTAAATAATAGGGGGGAGTGGGATAGGTTGGCACAAGGATATGTTGGCCAACTGCTTTTTGCTCTCACAATTAGGGATTCTGGAATCTCACTATGTGACGTCCTACTCTACAGTTAGTTATTAAAACCTTTTCAGTGTCGTGTGAGCTTCGATGGAAGAATGGTTTACCAAAGTTTATTTTTTCAGCTTAATAAGTAAATTGTTTCTTAAACTTTTTTTCTGCAGAATTCGCATGTCGAGCAATTCTTCCCTTCTTTGTCACATATTATTCTATTAAGATTATTTTAATGCAAAACTCCTTCTCGATTTTTGCTTTTTTGGACCTTAGTAGCCATTTTCGTTTTGAAATTCGGATAGAAGCTGGTTGGTCCACATGCTTGCTATGTGGATATTAATGTGATATGATGCGATAATGGAATATTATTAATGCGATATTGTTGTAAATAAAAAGATTTCGATAAAAAGACTATAGAAAATTTTTGTAAACTTAAAATAAAAGATGCTGAAATGGCCTTTCTGTAACAAAAAAAATAATAATCATTTTGTTTTATTTTTATGCCACTTATTATTGTTTCTTTATAATGTTTTCCAAAACAAATCTTAGTTTGCAGTTTTATATATATATCGTTATACTGTCTTTTATGAGAGCTTTTCCATACTGTGAGCTTTTACATTGACTTTTGGACTTTTCTCCTGAGAGCTCAGCATTCATATCCGAAAAAAATATGAAAATATAACCTCATCGATGTACTATTCAATAAGACCAAGTACATTTGCATATGTCAACCATGGTTTGCATGAAAAATCAAAATGTGAAATGTGAAGCCAACCAACCTCGCTCTCCTATACCAAAATAAAAAATAAAAATGAAATCAAAGTCGTTTGAATAAAATAAATCATTTTAAACACATTCATGTCTAAAACAATTCAATATTTGACAAATTAAAAGGTTGTAAAAAATAAAATCATTCATCTATTAATATTTGGTATCAGAGGTAAAATAATCCAAAACTTATAATCATTTACTGAGTTCGAAGATGAACTTGCCTCGACAAAAAAAAGGCACATACCGTCAGATAGCTATTTACTAAGCCTCTCTTGACCAAAGATATTTCTTACATTATGGGATACCACAAAGCCCGAAGGTACTACTCTTGCATTTCAATGTATGCTGGAATATTTTTTCCCTAAATGTTTCAACTAAGTATGAAGGGTATTAACCTGATATTTGTTGTTGTTTTTTTTCTAGAAAAACAGAGATCCGGTGACCACTAAAATCTCAGAAAAACTAATAACATTCAAAAAATATCTTTCGAGACATGCTGAATACCAAAGAATTCGAACCATTATATAGTTTCTTACAAGATGGTTATAATGGTTCGAAAACATTCGCTGCTTATGTCCTCAGCGTTAACGTCTTCATTAGCATAGGATACGGTCCTTCTTTTGGACGAAGATATAAGAACTGGTCCTCCCGATGTTTTTGTTACTTCGACTGGTCTTGACATCCGAACCAATAACCGTTTTTCGGCGCCAGATTCCAGTAAACTACGTTCCAAAACAAGCAAGCAACGGATGCCTCATAGCCGTGTATGTTAAATGTCAAAGGTGTAGGGAACATACTGAAGGAAAGAAAATTGATTTATCATTTACATTACGACCAAAATTAAGAAAAAATTATAAATATGTTTTACCCGCGTGGCTCAACATGCTTGTTTGTAATTCTGTGAACTCCTACAATCATTTGTATTAGAAATATTATCACATTAATCTTACATTTTAACATGACTTTTTCAACCAAACGTGCAAATAATGGGAGAGATGTTTTTTCATGGAACAATGTATGATGTTCCTTTTTTTTCAGAAGCAGTTAACAACAGCTAAAAAAGTTAACCTAACATCTATTTCTGACCGTAATGATAAAAAATATAGATTAAAGCTAGAGGTATTTGGCTGTATCTCTGCGACTTTTTCTATATTCTGTTTTTTTTTTTTAAATAAATAGGTTGTTAAAGATTAATTAGAAATTGTTTAACATCACCGGCAATTTAATAGCTACCCAGGGCATATATATTCTCCTATGAGATAATTTTTTATCTTTTATCTCTTTACTTAATATTTTGTACACCTCATTGTATAGCATTCTTTTATTTAAATCAACCAGTATGAATCAGAGAAATATTAAAAAAAAAAAAAATGTTGCGGTCTCTCTGTCTTCCACTTGAGGTGAGTAAGGAACTGAAATAAGTTCGCAAAGGATTCAAATAAACTAAAATTTCTATTAACAATTTACTAATATAATAAAAATTTAAATTGTTTTTAATATTTACCACAAATTTGACGATCAGTTATTTAAATAGTTATACTAGTATAATGCTATATTAATTTTGGAGTTGAATGTTTATTTCTCTATGGATTATTTATTTTATAATTTTTCTATAAATAAATTACGTTAAAAGTTTCAGATTCACTTCTAACAGATCTCCCACGGATTATAACCTCCACAAGAAGCCTCTATCACCATAGACAATGGCTCAAAAAGACACATAACATACAAGTAATGTTATCAGTTTTGTCCCCACACACACAAGCCCATTAGCCCATAACTTGGGCTTCTTAATGTTCTCTGAATGATTCTAATGGATCAGAAAAAGAAAGTGGATTCGCGATGTCATTTCTAAATGAACAATAACCTTCAATGTTACTGATAAACGGCTCATAACGTTTATATAGTCTTATGTTGTCATAGGCGGTTGCATGTGCCTAATAGCGGAGCAATTGTTATAGCGCAGCGATAATTATTGAAGCATTTTATAAACTATTGGTGTTTGAAATATTGTTCATAACATTTAAGAAGCCTGCTGAAATCTTGAAATACGAATTAAGAATTCAATTCTAAAGAGATCTTTTCACTGTCAATTCCAAAGTCTTGCATACTTTTCTAATATATACAGTCAGTTTTCAATTTATAACTGAATCTGCAGAGGCACTGAATCCTTTGATTATGTAGACGGTTTTTAAAATCTACTCTGTCATCTAGGTCACGGAATATGGGTTAAGTTTACAATGTCTGGAAGGTCACTCAGAAACCATTGGCGTATGAAATAATCATTTCTTTGCAGAAAAAAACTTAGAAACTTAAAAAGGGTAATGGTTACCTTACTGGCATCATTAATGCTATATAACTACCAATTTTTTTATGAACTTAAAAACAGTTTGATGTTGTCCAAATACACATGAGCATTTTTTTTTTCTTTTTAAGCCCGAATCACAATTTACAGATTTGCTTTAACTTAAAAGTCCAAAAATATTATTTAAAAATGCTGTTCTGTCATTGTCGTCAATCGTTATAGATGTCTTAATAATATTCGCTCCAAAATTATAAAGAGGTCAACGCTTTCCTAAAGTACTCCTCAGTTTTCGATTAAGCATAATAGAGATGTATTAGTTAGTGATATCATAATCCAGAGGACAACCTAAGATTTTTCTTATTATTTGTTATTGTGTTTGTTTTAATATGTTTGTGAACTAATTATGCTTTGTGGTAGTCTTTAGTGAAAAATATCCTTAAAAATTGTATTTGTAAATTTGTTAAAAATATTTCGAAAAGAAATATTTCTCCTATTATTACTTTCTTTCCTTAACACTCATATCACTTTTCGAGATCAGGTTAAATTTTAAACAAATGTTATTTTTATTCTTTGAGTTTTTTATGATGAAAACTAATTTTTTTACAATTTTCATCGATTGCCTGTCAAAAATGATTTTTTTTCTAATAAAACAGGAATGGCTTAAACAAGTTTTCAAGCAAAATGTTGAATGATCAAAAATATTTTTTGCTAAAAGCGTTGGAATATTATTACTATTAATGTTAAGTTTTATATATATAATTTAAAAAAAGAATTTTTTAAAATTATATATATAATTTTTTTATTTATTTTTTCTGTACTGTTGATCTATATATGTGTGCGTTAAAATTTTGATATTTGATTAGTTTTATAAATTTTCCACTTATCTGGAGTTTGCATACTGGATTGAGAAAGGTTTGATTGTTAACTGGAAGAGAGAATTATGGAGAGGTGAGAAAGTAGTTGGATGGATAAAAATAAATAAAAGATAGAAAAAAAAGAAAATGTAGGGTAATAAAATAAAACTGAAAATGCTATGAGTTATGTGGGTGAATGATTAAGTGATAAAAAGAAACGGGAAGGAAAAAAAGAAAGAAATGTAAAATGTGTATATCTATATTATCCAATATGGATCGATCTGTGCGTTGTATATTGTAGCAAATAGAGGCCCTAAATTTTCCCAAATTCAGAATAATAAAAGGAATAATTTTTAACGTGAACGTGACTCAGTAAAGTTCAGCGTTTAACATTCTCTCGAAAACGTAGGGAATTGCAATCAAGTGCCTATAAAAATCTTGTGCCTCTATTTGGAATAAAAATCTAAACGTTTCTGAAGCAACAACCGCTAGCAAAATAAGATATTGCTGCAGATAACCGGTTTTAGCATTAGTGTGATTTAAAGCCAATTCAATATGAACTTAAATGGATTTGACCATATTTCCGATTATTTTATTATCAAAAAATAAAACATTCCAATACAAATAAAAATCAATTTGGCTCAATGTTTCCAGGGAGACAACCCTCACGAATCGAAAGTATTCATTCGTTATTCCTATAAGTTTTAATTTTTTTTTTTCAGACCTAGCCGCTAATTTTTATTTAACACAGCTCCTTATTTATTTCCACGCGAGGAATGTATAATGGAATTGTGATAAACAAGGGCATACGCAGGAATTTCTTTGGGGATAGGGCCTATAAAAATTTAGCAGACATATCTGAAATATAGGTAATTTATAATAATTTCGCCTTTATTCATGATAATTTTTGAGTTTCGGGCGTAAATTTGAGTTTGTTGCGGCTGTTTAGAGTAGAATTCCACTCATTATAATTTCACCGGTTTCAAGAATTTTTTTTTTTAAATCAGACGAAAATGTTGGCTTATTGGAGCGGAATTCGACTGGTTGTAATTTCGACCTTTCCAAGAAAATTGATGAAAAACGGATGAAGATTAACAATTACCCACTGAAGATTTCTAGAGAAGAAAATTTAACTCTAATGTCGCCCTATTTAGAATTTTTTTTCAAATCGGATGAAAATGTGGGCGTTTTGAAGATATCTGGTGCAGATTTCAGCTCGCTATATTTTTCATTATCGGAAGCGAATTGTCAAGGTTTTGAAGCTTTCAGGAGCAGAGTTTAGCTCGTTATAAAATAGCCCTAACCATGAATTTTATTAAAAATATGACGCTGAGTCGGGTGTTTTGGTGCTATCTGGAGCAGAAGTCAACTCGTTTAATTTCACGATGTCATGCTACGTTTTTCATTATCGTGACCTCAGCAAATGTTCGCCAATGATGTAGAAATACCTGTAACAGATGTTTGCTTCTCTGAGGATAAAAATTCCATTTATCGCATAATCTACCAATTCGCTGATTTCTCATTGGTCTGTTTGAGTTGAAACTAAGGCTTCCATTATAACTCAATGTTTTCAATGAGTTAGGCCTGTAAAGATCTCAAAGCAACTAATATCGATCAACTGAATACCATTAGGTTGCACAATTTTAAAAGTTAAGCTCAAGTTTTGAGGCAAAAATAGTCACCCCACACATTTTTTTTTCTAATTAAATTTTCTTTCTCTCTCTCACAATTTAATATATTTCTACTAATATTTAGGAGAGAGGATAAGGCTCCCTCCTGTTCCTCTCCTGTGTGCGCCCTTGAGTTATATTATAAATAAGAATTATTTGGATCATTGAGGAGGACGTAATTGAGTATTTTAAGACGGCAGATCTCACCGAACTCTCAACTGACCTATTGCAAGATCAGGACCTATATGACAGTATCAGGTCTTTCATAGCTGTTATGGTCTCGTTTCGTACACGGCACATCATAGACAAAATAGTCACATGATTGCCAATGACGTAGAAGTTACTGCGACAGATTAATGTCGATCAACTAAAAACCAATACTAAGTACAGAAATTAATTAAGTTGAAAATTAAGTGCGGGCACGTAAGTCAAATAGTCTCAAACCACATATTTTTTTTCTGTAACTTATATTTATTTTTTTCTCTTGTATTTTAATTATTTTAATTTTTTGAATAATTGTATGCCCATGGTGATATGCGTAGTTTCTTTTAGAATCTTTATGATTCTCAAGATTATTTCAAAAAATCAGATAACGTTAATTAACGTTGGAAAACAGTTATCTCTTAATTAAATTATAAAAATTGATTTACATCTCCTTGTCTGAAGAACTATTTGAAACAAAGTTCCAGGAAGAGCCTTTCAACATGAAATGGCAGGGAGCCATAAACGAAACATCTCAATCGAAGGAAAGTGCCGAATTCTTCAGATATCTGACATTGGCAGATATTTTGGTAGCTGTCGAAAAAGTTTAAGACTGGAGATTTTTTAGATGTTCCCGTCGATGAACGAGTGTAGTGGACAAAAGGAAAACAAAAATAAATAAATAACTTCTAGCTTGAAATCACCAGTTGATATCTAGTAAATATAATATAAATCTCTTGCTCCAGTATATATTTTATTCAGATATGATTATTTTTGCAATGACACAAAATGTGTAGTGCGATAAAATATGACATTTGAGATACGAACTATAGATAACTGATAAAGAAAGATCTTGGGTGAGCGCTGAATTAATATGAGCAGAGAATCCAAGACGATGTCCAGACAAAAAGGAATTTGGAGATTTGGAAATTGTGGAGATGGGATTATTATTAATAAATTTAAATATCAGGTTGGTTTTTTTTGTGTATATATACAAAATTAAACAAATCTGATGTTTATATATTTATCTTCTATACCATGATCAGAAATTGTATTCTTCAAAAAATATATGTATTTTTTTTGTAAACATTTAGTTAGTATTATGGATGAAAGAAACATTTTTTATAGTTGCTTGATAATCTCCGGGTATTAATTAAGAACCTTTTGTGTTAATAAATCATTATTCTCATAACGTTCTACCTTTGTTTAGGCATTATCAAACAATGATTAAAATTTTTAAAAATAAATAATTGCTTAATATTAGCTAAAATAGAGTTTGAAACACCATGGGGATAAAGCTTTATTAATACCACAAACTATTATTTCATACCTGGATATTATCTTTATTAGCTATAAAGCAATTTTTCTTTTATCCTTATAACAATATGTTATTAATTGCATAATTAACTAGCAGATATTCTGTCATAGCGAGAATCGTAGATGTTGGATAAGTAAAAATTAAACATGAGTAGCAAAGGATTAATTGTATTGATAATGTCACCTCTTGAGTAGCGATGAAAACCGAAAATGAAGCCGATTAACACAAGACAGTTCTTCTGGCCTTATTGCTGTGTGCATGAGCTGAAATTTAACTGATTAAATAAGCAATAGTAATATATAAGAAGTATTGCTATGTGTTTATATATTTTATTTCAATTAGCTTACACATTTGATAGATTGATATTATTATGTTTTTGAATGCATGCTGTTCGCGTGGAATAAGTTGGTGAGTCAAAAATGGTCCACCTGACACACAGCTCTTTTCTATTATTCGTAGAGATTTAGAGCTGTGTGTTACTAACTTCTTCAGAGTGTGCAGAAGGTACAGGAGATGATTACCATAAACTATGTCCACACTGGTCGATTTTCGATGCGCTTTCGTTTTCGATATCGCTACCCTCGCAACCCTCGCATCAATTTCGTACGCAGGGGGTGGGATATATCTCCTCCGAAAATCACTAAAATATATGTTTTTCTTGGCCAACAACATAAGGTTTGTATTTTGAGTTATATTTTTAGTTATATAACAATAATATTCCAGCCAATTTTCATACTTATCCTTATTGTTATGCCCAATTTGGCGAGTATAGACATTTATGTGATTGTTTAATTTCTTCTTATTAGATCCCCTCCGAAAAAATTTTTGCGTACGCCGTCCTGTCTTTCATACCTATAAAATTTGAGATATTTTTATAAATGATAATAACTCTATTAGCAAACTTTTATTTTTTATATTTAAAAATGGTCTGTATATGGCTGAAATATCACCTCAAGTAAAAAAACAAACAATAGATAGATATAAAGCGATGTCGAAACCGAAAGGGCTTCAAAAATCGACAAGTATTGACATAGCTATACAAACATCTCAGGAGGACCATTTTTCGACTTACCAACTTATTTCCTGTGATCATAGATGCATTCCTCTAAGTACTGTTTTAGTCTCCAGCAATTGTAAATTAAAGATAAATTAACATATATGATTTTATATATATATATATTTCCCTGATGAGCTCGAACAAACAGTTGAGTACTATGCCGTTTTGAAATCTTCCATAGCATCATGTGTGTACACTGGAATGAAAAAGATACAAGATAAAATTGTTGGTCGGCAGGAATTCCAGGGAGGAGAAACGATATTGGCTAAGCAATCCACCGATTGTGGCAAGATAATCTTCCGCTGCGACTTCACCTTATTAACACATGTTTCCCAAGACGATTGCAATCGATTGGATTCCTTTTATTAGTAGCTTTTTTGGAAAATATTCTGCTAATGGTTAGCTTTTATGAATTTTAAACGTTAGACTCGAAATTCCAGCAATGATGCTGTAGAGATAGTATAAGAGATAAAGTTCCATTATACCGGTAATTTATTAAGTTATCAATTATGAAACCAGATAGTTTTTAATGAAATTTAATTTAAGTAAATGGTAACAAAATTTAATGACAATAAGTCATAGAGATAAATGGTTATTCATAGTTTTAAAAGCATTTAAAAAATATCTATTTTTTCGTTAACCGGACTAAACAATATGAAACCACTTCAATCATTTATATCACACTAAATCCTATAACGAACTATCCCATTACTTCCGTTTCTTAAGATTTTAAATAAGCACACATATGAATAAAGTAAATTAGTTCAAGATCACAAACAGAGCCTAGGGGCTAATAAGACAATTTCCTAGCCTTTCCCGACCTGGAGGCTGCTTTCGACTCTGTTCCACAACAGGAGATTAGGAATGCTTTGGGGAATAAAAACGTCCCAGAGGATCTTATCAATGCTATTAAATCAATTTATAAAAATGCAAAAGGGGTAGTGCGGATCAACGGGAGAGAGACCGATACATTCCACATGGATAAAGAAGTTAGGCAGGGTGATAACCCTATCCCCCTACTATTTATATGTTTTATGGATGAGATCCATGAAATATGTAAGATGAGAACATCCACCAACTATAATCGGTCGATGGAATATGCGTCCTGTCGTCGTCCGTAGCCTTCTCTACGCTGATGACATCGTTCTTCTTGCGGGCTCTAAGGAGAAGCTGCAGCAAGCCCTTGTGGAATGGAAAGAGGAGCTTCAATGTAAGGGAATGGCAATAAATATTTCCAAAAGCAAAGTGCTTGTCATATCTAGGCATGAACAAGAAGATGTGCGTTTGTTATGCAATGGTGAGACTCTCGAAGTGGTGGACCACTTTCCCTACTTAGGAACAATCATTAGCAGGTCTGGTAAAATAGATGAAGAAGTAGGCAATAGAATTAATAAAGCAAATCAGATATATTACCTGATCTGTAATACCATAGTTGGCCACCGAAATTTAGGGAAAGCAGCGAAACTTCATATATTCAAAGCAGTATACCTCTTATATATGGGAGTGAAAGTTGGGTCATGCTTGACAAGCACATCAGCCGGACAACAAGAGCTAAAATGAAATACCTTCGCAGAATGGTCGGTAAAACAAGGAGGGATCGAGTGCGGAATATAAACATACGGGATCAGCTGCAGGTGGTAGAACTGAAGACATCCATTGAAAAAAGACAGCTGAAGTGGTTCGGCCATGACTGTCGCATTGACGAAGAATGGCTCCCTAGAAAGGTTATGAAAGCCCGCCCGATAAGCAGAAGACCTCGTGGTCGCCCGAGAATCTAAAGAGAGGATTATATCCAAAGATTAGGAGGTTAAAGAGGAAAAACCCTGGCTCAAATGAAGAGGAGTTGTCAGGACCGGGAAGAAAGGCTCCAATGGATTGAGACCCCTCTACGCTAAATAACACGAGAGAGGTAGGGAAAGTAAAAAAAAAATTGTCATCCGCCATCTAAAAACAAAATAACGGAGGATCAACATTTTTTTACGCTTTTCATAGCAAAACAGCGAAACTAACTTAGACCAAACTTGTTATTCTTGTAATTTAGATGAATGAAAATATATTTTGCAACGTTATACTGTTATCCTTAATTTGGAGACAATAAGGTGGACATAATAAAAAGAGATTATAAGGCGAAGAACGGTCATATAAATGATAAAATCTCTCGTTGAGTTTCTCAGGCTAATTGTAAGAACCGTGCTCATTTTTAGTCCCGTACGATGGACTTATAACCATTCAGTAATTAAATATAGAAATGAATAATATCAAGATCAATAACAATATTTATTATTACGAGTCTCAGGACATACCTTTTGTTCATTAACCAACTTCAAAAAAGGAGGTTATCAGCTTGACTATGTTCTATGTAAATTAACGCATAACTTCAATATGCTTGAACGGATTTATGTGATTATTATTTTAATCAAAAGGGTATACTTTGGGGATGGTTCCATATAAATTTGACTAGGATCCGCCGAAAACGTGTAAATAGAGAGCATTTTTTTCTAGAATTGGCGGTTTATATTTTATTAAACATGATCATGAAGTTTTACATGATATAATATAATAGAGCTCTAAAAAATCGAGAATACTAAAAATATTTTTTCAGTATTTTGAGCTCAAATTAATTCAAAACGTTCACGGGATCACTGAGTAATTTGAGGCATCAAACTTAAAAATCGCTTGAGCCGTTCGCTCAAAAACTCGTCACATACAAATGGAAACGATTAAAACAATATTTGTTCAGTATTTTGAGCTTAAATTGTTTCAAAAACAATTTATTGTGGTAGATGGCTTGGTACTGACATAAAAAAAAAAATATATTGTAAAAAAAAAATAATGTTTAGGCTGATTTGAAATAGTTACTTATGCTACTTAATAATATACTTTTGTGAGAAAAATTCTTTCTTTTCACGGTTTCTTCTTTACCGTTTTGAAGCAGGGGTTTTTGTTTTTCTGAAAAGTTTTCCTAAATGATCGTAATATAAAATAGTAATGCAGATTATTAATTTTACCAACAAACATAAAATTGATACTTAATTCACTATGGATCAATGGCGTTCAGACAAGAACAAATAAGTTAACAACGTTTAGAATATAATAGTTAATTCGTCACCATTCAACTATATTTTATGCTTGAAAATTTAATAAATCAAATTTTGCATATTTATATTTAAGAAGCAACTCTCATTAAATAAATATTTTTTTAATAAATGAGACTGGTATATGTCGGTCATGAGTTAATAAAATGTTTCATTAAACGGAGTTAATTCATTCCTTAATGATTAATCGATGGTAACATTAGCTCTCCATATCGATAAAAAAATTAGGTAGAATTTAGTCTCAACCTTCATAATATAACAGATTTTTAGCCTTTTTCCAAACGGCATGAAATTCGAAAGAATTTTAACAAATTCGAAGGAACGCTTTTATCATTGATCAATAGGTGGCATCAGTTTTAATTTATCTCTCCTAAACAAATCAACACCAAATGAAACTGGACACAAAAATTTCCTTCATTCCGTTTCGGATTTCTTCTCATTTTTAAAAAGGTCACGGATTTAATAATTGCTTTTAATGGCAAAAATTGCTTCAGGGCATTATAAATAATTGCGTTTTAGCAAATACATGAGTAAAATAGATTTATTAACTATATTTTACTATATATAGGTATATAAATCTACATTTCATTTCATTTCATTTCACGCTTATCGATGTCATTCATATTCTTTAAATATGCTTTTAAATAAATTGGTCTTCGATAAATTACTGACTTTCCAAACCAGTCGAGTAGTTTTAAAAAGAAAAAAAGAAATGTTAAGAGGAAATTATTGCAAGAATAATTATTATATGCAAAGAAATCACAGAAAAATATATTTCTGTAATGCCATCCTACATATCGATTTTAGGGTATTTCTACGATTTGTCTCAATTTTTATCATTAAAGGTTATTTGAAAAAGTTCAAAAGTTAAGGGGTATGAGGCTTAGAAATGCTGAAAAGGAATTTATGTTCTTAATTTATTTATCGATTAATTTTTTTTTAGCTTATGCTGTTGACATGTTTTGAAAGAGAATCAGCCAGCATGCTATGCTCCAGTTCAATCTTTACTGTACTATAGTTCCTTATTTAATAATCCAGATTCTGAGCCCATTTTTTAAATAAAAGTGTAGGTTGATAATGGCTCTTATTAACGGTATTTGGTGTTTCAATTTTGTAAAAAATGAAATAAGGCAAAGGTGACCAATAAATTGTTCAATGTATAGTGGAATGGCATATAAGAGAATAATATTTACAAAGTAACATACTGATCGTAATTGTTATTATTGCCTTCATAACTACAAAAATGATTTTATTCATTGACTATTACATCACAATTATCTTATATAAATAGATGAAAAAAAAGAAACAAATTAAATAGAAGTTAATTCAATATAGTTATTGTTGAGTCGTAAGGAATAGTAACCCGTATAGTAATAGTAAAAAAAAATCAGACGGTGTTGGTGTCATTTTCAAAGGCTCATAGCTCCGCTTCCATAAATGCTAGAAAGGAAAAATCGGTATCCCCTAACAGAGAAAATGTGCCATTAGAGATTACAAAAAGAATTTTTGGATTTGGACTTAAGCTGGTTGACCAATTTTGAGCGTGAGTTGATGACGCCACCCACAGAGAGAGATCATTCATCAACTGCATGTCCTACCTGTTGGTCGCGGGCGAATAGTTTGGGCGTATTCTGGACGAAAAAAAAAAAGAAGAATATTGACTTCAATAAATAAACTTTGCTCTGTAATAAGTAGTAACAAAATGTCAATATACGCCGAACTTCATATGAAAACGACGGAAATCTTGCCTAGGATCAACCAATTTTGACTTCCAAAAATAACCATTATAAGTAATTTAAATCCCGCGGGTGTATGGTAGACACAACCTCTATCCGATTTTATTACTATTTAACAGATCACCATCATAATCGTTATTAATGTTAACTACGACAAAGTCCAAATTTTGTTGAAATAAGTAACTAAAATTTTGGAGGGTATAATTAATTTTATTAAGAAAATATGCCAAATATCTAAAAAAAAAAAAGTTAAATATTTTCAAATTCAAAGGTTTATGATATTTATCCTTTCGATTTCTTCCTGAAGTGACATACGCATGTACCAGTATAACCTGAAGGGGGACAAGACCCACACTCGAAGAAAGCAGAGAGGACGATTGGGTAAGAGGAAGGTGCTATGCAAATTAGCTTCGTGACAGATCAGAAGTAGTGAGTACACAGTGCGTGTTTGTACTGCCTCCTAGCAGATATAGATTATTGTCCACAGCCTAAGTTATGTACGGTCACGTACGATCGTAGGATCTGTCTCCTAGGTTGGCAATTCTTTATAGCTTAGTAATCTATTTGGCTATTCAAGAAAAATTAAAATCAATTAATTGTCTTACTTATTGGCCTTTCTTTAGAATTATGTTAGTGTTTTTTATAGAGTTGAACACAGTTTCATCTTTAAGTTCGTGAGAACTAAGCGCCAAAATAAGGCCATTACGACAGTAATGTATTGCTTAGGAGGAAAATGATAATAGATATTTTTAATTTAAATAATATTAGTAATGATATTCTTATATATATAGATATAGATATGTACATCTATATAAGAAAGTTATTGTTAATCGTGTTGTTAATTATGAATATCAAGTAGGTGGGTGTTAACAATGATAAAATCATAGCGATGCCATGATATAAAATAAAACGGATTATAATTAATCAGAAACTTGTTCGATAAATACCTAAGTTTATAAATTATAAAATACATTAAGCTCTTCTAAAGATTGCCTATTCTCAAAATAGAAAAATTTCACTGTAGGCTTCTTGAGATTCATAAATTTTAATACTTTATAAGCCGAAAATTAATATATTTTAATATTAATTTAAATTTAATATTATTATATTGTCGTGCTAGTCATATGAAATAATTTGAAAACGGAAAATTTAGCTTTTATTCATGATGTTATACGGAGAAATATTAAAAAGCTTTGCTGTGACATATTAATAAGCTATTAGTAATTCACAGCGTAGTTATTCCACAAAAATTCATTATTATTAGCTAAGTTTTCAAGAAATTAATGACGTTAATCCTGCCTGTTAAATATACAAACTTCTTAATTTCCCCTATTTGACATAATTAAACGGAAGATAATGGCTGGAGGAGATTAAATAAATGAAATTCATTATTTTTTTTGAATCCATTATTCTAAATTGATATCTTTTACGTTCTTTATTTTTTTCTTCTCATATTTAAGGATCGCTGCTACTATTAAATTGTGTAATCGACTAATATAATTAACATTAATTTCAAGTTGTGTATTATCTTAAAACTAGCCTTTACTTATCTCAGGAATTTGATGATAGTTCCTATTAAGGCAGGGCTAATCATTTTTATCGATCCTCTATTAACGGTAGAATAAATTAAATATTCAGATTCCAGATAGTCAGTTCAATCAATACTAATTTATCTTCTTAATTAACTAATTAGGGAACGCAATATAATCTAAAAATATAATAAAATCCTACATGCCTCATGCCAAGACTACATTTTGATCCCATTAAGCACGAAGCTAAAATTAAAGCATGATTAGGCTTAATTCATATAAATTAATGGGAAAAATCCCATCAATTAAATGATGTGCACATCGTCCCATAATCAGTTTTCGATTTTATTTTTCAAATGATTAGTAAAAAAAAATGATAAAATATGCGAGTGTGAATTAATTTTCGAAAATTATTTACCTCATCCTTATTCAAATTATCCAGTTATTATATTCTATAGGTCATAAGCCTATACACATAAAAAATATCAAGAAAATGTTAAATGAAAATAAATTTTGAAAGTATTTATTTTATTGTAAAAAGTTGGCAGATTTTTTGTTTGTTTATTTCTGGGGTTCTCAGACAGTGCTACGCGAACAACCAAACAAAAGTCATGAATAAAATGAAATTTTTAATACATTCAATGAGGGATAAAAAAATTTAAAAATTATTATCGTGCATGTATTAATAATAAGATGAAAAAACACGGTCTACAATTAATAAAAATAATTCAGAGTGGTTACCGTAGCAAAGGTTAGTACACTCAGAATTAAAGAGAATATAAAAATCAAGTTGAGCTTCATCAAGCCTAACATTGTAAATAATCTATAACATGCTTCCAATTGAAAAATATTGAAACTTTTCTTCACAATATCCAAATTTCTTCCTTTGGTAAATACACTTATATTTGCAGAATTTTTGGTGTAGTTTGTGGATCTTAATGTTGCTTCTTCGTGATATTGATAAAATTTTGATTTTGGATTATTTATATCTTTTTTTTTAAATCTTTATTTTTTTTTATCCACACCTGTCACACATATCGCGACAATAAACGGATGTGATATAAATGGTAGATAACTGACATGAGAGGTCAGTGCCCATTGGCATCTTCTGCTAACGTGAGATTCTAAAGAATTTTACCCAAGGAGATCTCTTAGCCAGCTTCTTTTTAGCCTTCTTCTGGTAAGGTCAGGCATGTCCGTTGTTGCCATATTTCGTATAAGAGTGTTATAATGTCCGTGGGGTTTGTTATGGAATCTTTTGTATGACGTTTGAATATGCTCTTCAACTGTAGGTATGTGCAGGTCTGAGTGCAATGTTTTGTTGCTGACGTACCAGGGTGAAAATGTTATTAATCACAGTGTTTTCGGTTGAAAAGTTTTGGATGTGTCTTTTTTGCTGTCGCAAATATTTATAATGCATAAGTCCATATGGGTTTTAAAAGGTATATATAAGTAGATTTGGGATTTTTTAACTTTATTTTCAATTTATTATGTTCTTAAGCAAATTTAATACATTAGGTATATAGGTACCTATATTGTTATATTAAACTATTTTAAATCAGTTTGTATTACTTTATGAAGACGAATTTTTAATACTAATATAAAAAGATCAGGAAGTGGTAACTACGCAGTGACACAAAGTCTGGGTACTCCTGGTTTATTTAATTAAAAATACATTTATATATATACATATATATATATGTGTGTGTGTGTAATTCTGCGATTTAGAAAGAATACGAACGTAAACGTTTGCTAAAACAAAATTGTTTATTCAGTAACTTTTAATACAATCAATTAAGTTATTATTTCCAAATAATATAAAATATACAAACTTACCTAAAACAAAATAGAATTGTATACGAGTCTTTTACTCTCTAAATCACTATAATATATTTTACTAACAAGCATGCTGATTAGTATAACCATCATTTATAATAAAAGCCAATAAACAGCTGTTCAATGTCATTTAAAAGTAAACGATCTGAATTAATAATTAATCTTTTGAATTATTGCATAAAGATATGCAAAGAAGGCGTGAGGCAGCCCGTAGACGCTTTAGACGCACAAGGCTAGCAGACGACTACCAAGCGTTAGGGTAATCCGCAATTTGACACAGGCAACTGTTAGCAGAGCGAAATCCAACCACTATCATGAAGCCCTCTCCTCTGCTCCCAACGCTAAATCAAAATGGCAACTCCTTCGCAAACTCTCCCTTTGTAAATCCTCTCCTTCACCAGTCTTCCCAGTTTCACCCGATGAATTAAATTCATACTTTTTATCAGCCTCCTCTAACACTTCTCCAACTCTTCCTTCCTGCTTTTCCTTAGTTCCATCATTCAACTCCGATAATTTTTATTTTTCGTACATCTCCCCTACCGATCTTATTTCATCCATAATGAAATCTCACACTAATTCCACTGGGCCTGATGGAATACCTGTTGAATTGTTAAAATTATATCTCTCCGAAATCCTTCCGGTACTTCTCTTCATTTATAATCTCTCAGTATTTCCTACCTCGTGGAAAAAATCCTTAGTCCTATACAAAATCTTCAATCCTATATCTCCTAAAGACTATCGCCCAATTTCCATTCTCTCTAATCTTTCAAAATCTCTAGAAAGAATAGTCCAATCAGAAATATCAAACTTCCTTGAAAAGTCCAAACTACTTGATCCTCTCCAATCCGGCTTCCGTCCCAGTTTCTCCACACAATCTGCGCTAGTCAAAATCACCACTGACATACATACCACTATAGATAGATAGATAGACTTTTATATAGCTTTTGATTCCCTGGACCATTTTATCTTTTTTGCCAAATTAAAATCACTATCCTTTTCCAACAGCTCTATCCAATGGTTCAAATCTTTCCTTTCCGATCGGACTCAAGCAGTTACCATTCCTAATCAACCCCTATCTTCCTTCCTTACCTTGTCCTCAGGAGTAGCCCAAGGTTCGAGTATTTCCCCACTGCTTTTCAATACCTATATCAATGATCTTCCTAATTCAATCCACCACTGTTCCCATCACTCGTACGCCGACGACTTCCAAATCTATTTATCCTTTCCTCCTTCTGAGCTATTAGTAGCGTTTGCCAATATCCAGGAAGACCTAGATAAAATCAGTACCTGGGCAAACCTGAATAGATTAAGTTTAAACGATATGAATACTCAGGCCATTGTCATAGGTTCCAATTCCCTCCTCAGATCCGATGACACCTTTCCTACTATAATCCTAAATGATCACCCCGTCACGTTCAGCTCCTCAATCAAAAATTTGGGTATTACTATCGACCAAACCCTTTCCTGGAAACCCCACATTGCCCAAATTTCCCGACGGTCAATAAGTACCCTTAAATTATTCCATCGTTCTCGACATCTTCTCCCACAATCTACCCGCAAACTCCTTGTGTCCTCTATTATCTTTCCCCACTTTGACTACGGATGTACGGGTATACGGGGGCCTCTCGAATGTGCTCGAGGACAGATTGAAGCGGATCATGAACTGCTTTTTAAGATTTGTCTTCGGCACCTCGAGACGGGCCCATGTGTCCCACCTATACGGCGAGTTAGGGTGGCTCTTCTCCTGCAACCGTAGACAATATTTCCTCGGACCTTGTCTATACCAAACTATCACCATCCACCATCCTTCCTACATCTACAGCCTTCTACAATTCAAATCTTCGGTCCACGCACTGGAAACAAGATCTCGCCTTTCTGTTCTCCAAACTCCCTCCCACAGAACCAAGCATTCGAACGCTCCTTTCTCGCCCGCTCCTCTACCCTTTGGAATTCCTTTCCTTCTAATATCCGGTATGCTTCTTCTCTATTCTCATTCAAATCCCTCCTTTTCCAACACCTTCTTTCTCTCGAAAATGATGCTCTCGAATTGCGAAATTTCAGTTTAGGATTAACATCTGGATCAGAAGTGAATAATAGTTTTTTAATGTACAAACTTTGCTAATCAATCATTATTTTTGTATTTTTCATTTTCTCTATTTTGTTTTTTTTACTTTTTTCTTGTTTTTTCTCTTTTTTTTTTGTTTTGCTCAAATTAATTATATTTTTCGATAAAAAAACTTATTTATTTGCTTATTTATTTTACTAAAGGTACCGCAAAAATTAATTGGTCTGTATTCTATAGTCTTATGGCCAGATAATGTAACTGTTTTATTTGTTCCTTCATGTTATACTTAAGGGACCTTGTCCCAGAATGAAGTTCTTTTATCTATCTATCTATCTATCTATCTATTTATCTATCTATCTATCTATGTATATATATATATATATATATATATATATATATATATATATATATATATATATATATATATATATATATATATAAGTTAAGAGCCAGACCTAGCTAATAATAGAACTTAATCCTACTAGGAATATAAACAACTCCCTAAGAGTATATAAGTAGGATTACTTGGTGAATAAAGTCAGTTATTAACCAGCTCTTGTTGCGTTATTATTTTAAAAACCTTTCCTTTTTTTTTAAGTTTTCTAACCCGGACTCGTTAAGTGGTGCCGAAACCCGGGAGCGGAGCGGAGTATTCGTAGCGGAAGATTTTTTTTTGTTACCGGTCAAGTATGAATGGAGAAATGCAGGAGGCCGGACAACAAGATATTCTTCGGGCGCCTACGCTGACGTTACCTAATGACGTTCCGCCTCAACCGACATCTACGCTGGCGCAGGCACACGCAAACCTTGCCACAGCAGAAGCGAATGCCATAGAGCGGCTAAAATTGAAGAGAGCAAATGCCCAGGATATCAGGTACACGATAGGCGAGCTAGATAAGTTCAGTGGGGAAGTGGGAGAACTGAACCACTTTCTGAAAGGAGGTGACCGGATCATA
Organism: Rhaphigaster nebulosa; assembly: GCA_948150685.1. Taxonomy (NCBI): domain Eukaryota; kingdom Metazoa; phylum Arthropoda; class Insecta; order Hemiptera; family Pentatomidae; genus Rhaphigaster; species Rhaphigaster nebulosa. Next base: position 144,095,845 of record OX411308.1, read on the forward strand.
TCCCTAATTGACTCAATGGCCGCGGAAGATTTGATTGAAGCTAGAGGAGTGGCGGCATTGAGAGCGGCTTTGGTGTGTCGAATGAAAAGGAGCGTGCTGAACCTGATTCAGGCAGATGAGGACACGCCGTGGGACACTGTAAAGGCTCGGCTGAAGAAGGCATTTGGAGGGGGTCGGTGGGCCCCGGAAGAGGACATGCTGCATATGTTTAGAGAAATGCGGAAGCCTCACCAGAGCAGCGGCCAATATGCGGGTATACTATTGGCACGATTTAATGAAATCACTGAGAAGCTGAGAGAGACCATGAGTGCGGAGCAGGCGGAGGCAAGGATGGCATTCTTGGCCACCATCCTGAAGGTGCAATTGGCTCGCGATACAGGAAGGAAAGACGGCCTGCCCCAAGAAAACAGCTTTCTGGAATGTGCACAAGATATGGTGGATGCCAGCGCCAGGGACGAGGAGGTGAAGTATAGCGGAGAAATAGAGATAGGCTGGACCAGAGTCCCGTTCCGAAGGCCGGAGATGAGTAGAAATCGGCCGCGGTTTGAAGCAAGTAGAAAGAGAGAGGCAGAGAGCTACCGGCGGGAAAGACCTACGAACCGGGACAGGAGACCGGCAATGGAGAGGAAACATGGTAGGAAGGACGAGAGGAGGTGCCATGGATGTGGTAAACCAGGACATCTGGTGGCACAATGCCCCCGGACCAAATGTTTCGAATGTGGTACGGAAGGGCACATAGCCCGGCAGTGTCCGTACATTTATCGTCGGAAAGAGGTGTCTCATGCCGAGCCCATGGAAGTTAACGCGCAGGAGGTGCGTGGAAGAAAAAGAATTGCCAGGCGAGCGGGAGCGTCCTTAGAATCGACAGGACTTTCATCAGAGACTGAGGAGGAGCCAGGGAGCAGCAGCGGCGAGGATAGTCGGAGCGGCCAGGAGTGGCAACGACGTCGAGCAACACAGGCGCGAGGACAGCGGCAGGTGATGGCAGGAAGGAAGACTCAGGCTACGACATGAGGAGAGTATCTGCAGAGAGGCGACCGAGCTTTCACGTGTAACACCATTGAAGGTAAGCTCAAATGTTGGTTGCCTATAATTGAGATTCAGAGTGGGGTGAAGTGCCTAGTGGACACGGGGAGCTCGAGCACTCTGTTGTCAAGAACTGCTTTAGAGAACTTATGCGGTACAGGGAAGGCGCTTCAGGTTCGAAAATGCGGCTGTAAGTTGCTCACGTTGGGTGGGCCATGTAGCGTGGTAGGCGAAGTAAAGATAGGGTTGAGTCAATGGGGAGAAGGACAGGGCAGATTACGAGTACACGTGGTAGAGAGTATGCCGAGGGAATACCAGGTGATAGTCGGGTGCGATCTTTTAGAAAGGGTAGGCGCCAAGGTGAGAAACGAAAAAGGGAGGTGGCATGTTAAACTCGGGCGTAAAACATACGTGTGTCACCGGGCTGTCAAGGATACCAGGGTCGGGGCAGTTAGCAAGGTCGAGGATTGGAGACGGTCGCTTATGCGGGAGTTTCAGGACATCTTTTATAAGGAAGGGGATGTGCTAGGAACCACGGGGAGAACGGTGCACGAAATTCCCCTCAAACATGATCGGGTGACATATGTGAAGGAAAAACGGTACCACCAAGCACTGCGGCGTCACATCCGCGAGGAGTTAGAGGAATTGCAGCGACAGGGGATCATTGTAAACAGCTCCTCCCCATATAATAGCCCTTTATGGGCAGTTAAGTTTAAATACGGAAAAATATCGCGTAGTGGTAGATTTTCGGCAATTAAATAGTAATACTGTTGATGAGGCGTACCCCATCCGGCGATTCGATGATATCATAGACAGATTGAGTGGGGCGAGGGTGTTCAGCACATTAGATTTAAAAGCTGGATACCATCAAATCAAACTTCATCCGCGGGATCAAGCTAAGACCGCGTTTACGTTTGAGCGGGGACATTTTGAATTTACGCGGATGCCCTTCGGGCTGAAGAATGCTCCCCTCACCTTCCAGCGCTTAATGGACGAATTCCTCAGGGGCATAGACGAGGGGATCTACCAAATTTATATGGACGATCTACTTGTTTTCAGTAAGTCCGAGGACGAGCACGTTCATCATTTGCGACAGGTGTTCGAGAGGGTTCGCGAATTTCGCGGTTATCCCCAGACAAGTCGGTTTTGGGAAAGGGCAAAATAAATTTTTTAGGCCATACCATATCGAAGGAAGGGGTTCGTCCGGACGCTGCCAAAGTCGAGGCAATTACTAAGATGGCCATTCCCCGCGATATCAAAGGAATTCGCCAGCTTCTGGGGGCCCTTAATTACTATAGGCGGTTTGTCCCGGATATGGCGCAATACTTGGTACCCATTAATAGTTTGTTAAAAAAAGGGGCGCGTCTGATCGTTACGCCCAATATGGAAGACAACATTTTGAGATGTATGGCGCGGTTACAGGAGGAACCGGTCCTCGTGTTTCCAGATTTCACCAAGCAGTTCACGGTGACTACCGATGCCAGAGAATATGCATTAGGTGCGGTGTTGTCTCAGGAGAGCGGAGGTGGGGAACGTCCTGTCGCATACGCCAGTAGAAGATTGACCGACGCCGAAGCAAGATACAGTGCGTTGGAACGGGAACTCCTCGGGGTCGTGTGGGCAATCGAGCATTTTCGCCCGTACTTATTTGGGAACCGTTTTCGGGTTCAGACGGACCACCGTCCGTTGCAGTGGGTGGGCAAACTAAAGGAATCGTCCGCACGTGTGTCACGATGGAAAGAGCTCCTAAGTCAATATTCTATGGATATTGTTTATAAACCCGGCAAAGAGAACGTGGTCGCAGACTGGCTGTCGAGAGCAATCACGGTTAATGCCATAGAGGATGCTACCGCAGAGCCTTCCCGCGACATTCGGCAATTTATGCAGGACTGGTCGCCGAATGGTGAAGGGACGCCGGCTGCTACGGGAGTAGGACAGTAAGGGGCATCGTCGGGTACAGAGAGTTCGTCGGGGGAGAGACCGGCGGAGATGGAGGAGATCGACGAGATCATTAATGATAAACCAAGGCAGATCATTTGGAAAACCAAAACCGCGGGCTTATTATCTATTGAATATCTCCGATATGGTCGGTCGCGTATCAATGTCATTTCATCGCCACCGGGAGTTCGCGTCGATAGAGTTTGTCAGGCGTTGAAGGACGCTTCGACCCCTGGGCGCACGCATCATTTATATGTGGGCAACTCGACGATTTGGGAAAAGGTGAAGCAGGTGTGGAAAACAGAGCAAATCCTGAATCGCGTTTTTGTCCGCTGCAGGTGACTGGTGGAAACAGTTAGGGAAGCGGACCGCCAAGTCGAATTGACCACTGCATATCATCAAGGCAAAACCAATCATCGGGGAGTCAGTGAGACCCTACAGGGCTTGAAAAGGAAATATTTTTGGGTATGCATGAAGCAGACGATACAGAATGTTATTGGGTCTTGCGAGGTCTGCATGTCTACTAAGTATGACCGTCATCCACCCCGGGCAGTGCAGGAAGAGACACCTACAGGAGATAAGCCGCTGCGCGAATTGCAGGTGGACACGTTTACATGGAGAGGGTTTCAGTGGATGACGATCATTGATATGTTCAGTAAAATCGCCATGGCACATCCTATTCAGGCGAAAGCGGCGGAAGCGATTTTGGAGGCCCTCCACACATGGTTTATGGTTTACGGGGTACCGGACCGGATCACATCCGATAAAGGCAGGGAATTTGATAATATGGCAGTAATCGATGAAATGAAAACCCTCGAGGTCACGTGGCATTTTAACACGCCGGGTCATCCGAAGAGTCGAGGAGGGATTGAGCGCTTACACAGCACTCTCAGCGATCACCTCAGGGTATACCAGGTTGATAAGGGGTTGGCGCCGGACATAGCAATGCGTAAGGCGATAGTGGCGTACAACCACTCTATCCATTCAGCAACTGGGTTTTCACCGTTCGAGGTCTTATTTGGGTTGCGCGGACCTGGAAGGGACTTTGCGGGGACGGCGGGGGACTCGCCAGAGGAACGCGGCATCATTACGAACCAGGTACAAGTCCGAGGGTTATGGCGAAAAGTGCGTGAGCGAATTGTTAAAGAGAAAAGAACCAGGGTAGCGCGGGAAAATGTGAAGGTTAGGGACCGTCTGGGGGACATCAAAATAGGGTCGATCGTATATCGCCGCATTGGGTCTAATAGGGGAAAGGGGACACGGCGTTACGAGGGTCCATTCCGCGTAGTCGTTATTCGGGAGCATAATGTCGTGACCATTGAAACCGTGGGAGAGCCCAAAAAGAGGCGAACTGTTCATATAGAACAACTTAAATTTCCCTTAGGCGATGCATTGGGATCTGGAGCGTCTTCGCCTATACGGGCGGGAGACAACTAAGTGTAAACAGTTTTTTTTTGTAGTATTGTATTCATTGAGTAAATGGTGTTTTTGTATTTTGGCGGTACATATATTGAAGTGTATATTTTTTTTTTCTTTTTGTAGGCTGTTTTCTTTTCCTTTGTAGTCACATAGTGTATTGTGTCTGTGTATTAGGACTGTACATATTTCAAAGTTGTATTTTTTTTTATATATATTATTATTATTATTTTGGTTGTTGTTTTTTGTTGTACGATGTATCTCTTAAATTGTACTTAGGGAGTATCCGTATTGTACAGGAACGAGTTCTATGACTTAACTAGTTTGGCAATTTTTTTTTTTTTGAGTTTCCGGAAGTGTCCGAAACTGGGAAGGGGGAATTAAGAGCCAGACCTAGCTAATAATAGAACTTAATCCTACTAGGAATATAAACAACTCCCTAAGAGTATATAAGTAGGATTACTTGGTGAATAAAGTCAGTTATTAACCAGCTCTTGTTGCGTTATTATTTTAAAAACCTTTCCTTTTTTTTTAAGTTTTCTAACCCGGACTCGTTAAGTTATATATATATATATATATATATATATATATATATAATTTATTTGTTTATTACCCAATGTAGAAGAGCTATGGTCGACCAATTGCCATGGTCTAATTTTTTTTAGGGATGATACTTAACAATGAGTGTAGAGAACAAATCATTCGAGGCAGTGGAAGTACAATTCGTTGTAAGACGAAGAATTGGACAAAGCTAAACAGTTTTTTTAGCTTTTATTGGAAGATTTGGCCTTTGGAATAAAGTCTTTCAATATCAGTAAATGATTCACCAATCAACATTTCGGCAATTCAGCCATAATCAGGATGGAGAAAGATAAGAACACATAAATTGAGACTATATGGAGCACACCTCGCATTAACAGTCCATGAAAGACTGACCGAATAGAGACAGTACATCACTACAAGATCATTCAACATAGGCTGAAGGAAAAAAAGACTACATAAGCTCAGATTAGTCGATAAATACTTCGAAAATTACTGAGAAAATTAAAGAAATAAATAAATTGTGAGCCCTATAACGCTAAAATTAACTCATAATAATCATATATTTTCAAGAATAATTACAAGATTATTTTTATATGTCTTCTTTCATCTTTTTTGTCTAGGTTTCGGACTTTATCTTCCATTTTCAAGACTTTATTTTTCATTTATTCTTATTATCTTGAATTTTTATCGTAATGTAGAAATACTTCTTCTTTAATAGCACTACATCCTGTGAAGAGACCTGGCTTCCTCCAAATGTAACCGCCAAGCGTCTCTATTCTGTGCCACTACTATGCAGTTTCGCCCGTTCAAATATTCTCTTGGGTCATTGGCCACACTATTGGCCTCCCAATTCTTCGACGACTAAAAGGGGGCTCGGACAGAATCCTCTAAGGAGGTAAATCGTCAGCCATTCTGGCGAGATGTCCTGCCCATCTGAGCTTTCCAAGCTTGATTTCAAGCTTATGAGGCATCCAAGCTTCTCCATCTCCATTCATTATTTTCATACAAACCTCCATATATTGGCGCTACAATTTCCGTTGAAATATAAGGAGGATTTGTTCCTCAGCTCTGGGAGTAGTCCAGGTCTCTGACCCATAACAAAATGCAGACTGTACAAGAGTCCTACAGAATCACGTAGTCTTCGCCATAATTTTAATTTGTTTACTATCGTAGACTTCTCCTTGTAACAGAATGTTTCTGTAAAAAAATAATAGTGTAATTATTCTTGAAAATTAAGGTTATTATGAAACTCATTTTGTCCTTGGAAAATTGGATTGTAAAACTAACTTTTTTCGAATGTTTTAGTTTAATTATCTGTTTAAATATAAATAACTGAGTAACTGATATACTGACATTGTTACATAACCAATGAATTATTTTTATTGCTACGTTCGATGAATCAAAAATTACCTTAAAAGAATATATAAGTATGTATTAAATGTTCACAATCACCTATATGCCGAGTAAATTATATATGTGTGTGTGTTTTAGTTAAATACGTGTGACTTAGTTGCAATTTTATATTACTCTCTGCCACGAAAATACAGCTTAATGAAATCGGTTCATTCTTTTTGAAACAGCTTGTTTTAACAAGATGACCTATTACAAAGTTTGTATTTTGGAGGTGTTTGCATTAGAAAATTAGTAAATCAGATAAAACTGAAGTTTTTGCTGATCAGTTGCATGAAAATAAACTTATTCATCAGTGTTAATGGCTCCCTATTCCTTAAGCACGTGTTGAATTATCTTGGGGTGACTACTATCTCTATTTAGTTAGTCTCTTTCAGCTGTTGATGTGAGATATGAGATTGATGTGATCTTATCTTTTTCTGTCCTTGTGATGCCTGAATTGGCAAAATATTTACTGATGTTTCAGAAACGTATATAAATAAACGTGTGTATATAAATAAATATATGTACATTTTTTGTTCTAAATTTTATTATGAAAATAGAGTAATAATTTAATAATTATTACTAAGCCTAATGGCGATATGTACTAAATACGATTTTTAATTTAAAAATTTTTAAATTTCATTCCCTGGACCCTCATGATCAGATCCAACGTGGAGAAAACTGTAAATGACTTAAAATTCACATAACTCATAGTTTTTATAAAATTTAAAAGTCATTTAGTCATAATACATAAGTCATAAAACAGTGTTCTAATATTATTTTGTTTTTTGTAACCTTAAAAAAAAAAAATATTTTTTTGTCTTTTCGAAAATACCAAAATAAGGGAAAATTTAAAGATCATCGTTACCTATGCTATATGACATATACTTATGCTTAAGTATAGTATGAAAGTATAATGATAGAATAAATTTAATTTGGAGGTGTTAATATACTTCTTACTTTAAGCACATTGTCCTTGTATTTCAAAACAGGCTCTGAATCTCCTCCGTTTTACTGTCCTTCCTAGAGAAAATGAAGTGGTGGATAGTGGTCGGCTAAGTGGAAGGAATGCTGATTAACTGTTCCTAACTGTGGAAGAAGCGGGTTGAATATGGTCGCACAAGGTGTTCTTGGAACAGGCCATACTTAAGTCGAGACCTAATTATATGTTCATACCAGTCCGAAGGCTTCACCGATTGTTAGCTTCGATTATCTGTTGGAAATTGAAATCAGAAGACATAATTTGTAACAATAACAATATAATGAGTGGTTTTAAAAATAGAATATCCTCACTAATGGTCTATCCTGGAAAACGTGACTGTTTTCTTAAAACAGGAGGTTTTGAAAGGATTGTTTTCTTCTTTTTTTCCATTCACAAAGGAAACTTAACGTTTTCTACCGCAAATCTAGTTTTGTTACGAGATATTATTGTTTTGGAAAATCGCAAATCCGATTTTTTTAAAAAAAAATCATATAACTATCCCATCAGCAATCTGCTCATGAACTGATTCTAAGCTGTTTTTATTGATTGAGTGATCAGAAATTAAGAAAATATAGAGTGACACACACAATTGAATGACTTGTACATGACAATTGGGGATGGTAGCTCTTTTAATTGAATCACGATCTGCGCCTGATTTGAACGTAGTAGACGTACTATGGATACATCTGTTCCTTGCAAGGGGCTTCAGTGATGAGTTTTTAATTCGAATAGCATACATCCTTTGGATGTTGTGCGCCTCTACTTTTGTTTCTGTCAAGGAACCATAACTTCGATTTCTTCGGTTTCAATGGATTTTTTTTTTAAATAAGTCAAGTTTGCTGTTTGAAAAAAGGATTTTAAGTCTTTAAATGTGTGTTAATTTATTTATTTATATTGTGTATTACGGCAAACCCATGTAATTCTTTTACATGCTATATACCCTTACGAACATATAAATATATTTGGGTATGAGTGTTTGTTTTTTTATTAATTTAATGTATATTTTATATTTTTTATTTATCGTTGACTATAATATGAAACACACTGACAAGGACACGAGTCTCTTATATTTTGATAAATCATTTTTTAGTGAATCGAGGTCTTAAAATATGTGTTGGAGATTGATCGCCAACGCGCCCCAGAAGTCTCAGAAAAATATCGGGAAGTTTGCATGTGTAAAACATATTATTTTATATCGTTGGTTTCAAATATACGGTTCTTGAGTTTAGTACCAAAATGTCTCTATTGCCAAGTGGAATAATAAAAAGAAATAAACAATTACGCTTATTTATCTTACTAAAAACATCAAAAACATTTTATTCATCTCAGAATGAGTAGTGATGATTTAATTCTTATTACATTAGGGGAGGTGAGAGGGCCGTCTCATGGACGGTTTTAATCAATGGGAAAATACAAAATATAGTATTAATTTATTCCACCCCGTTTCAGTAAAAACAAGAGAAACAGATTGCAGCAAATCAAATACCTAATCGAAAACAAATTTGTAAAGTATTAATCTAGCGACGTATTAACCCAATAATTTCACATTTCTTAATATTGTTTCCAAATCTAGAAAGTTGTCATGAAAATGATTACATAAAAGTACGTAATACACGGGGAAAAAAATGAAAATTTTTGTTTCTGAAATTTGTTTAGGAAGTCAATGTTAAAATGCTATACAAAAATTCTCAAATTTAGTAATTATAATTTATATATTGAGTTAAATAACATACTAGATTTTGGACTAAATTGGAAAACCGGAAGCGGTACTTTACTTGAAGGTCATATTCGACTTTCATCAAAAATTATATTAAAATATAATGTAAAACATCTCAAATTTGGTAAATAGGATTTTTATATCGATTTAAATGTATTTACTAGATTTTGGGTAAAATTCATGAGCCGAAAAGATTACTTTACTTGAAGGTCATAATAAGCCTACATCAAAAATTATATTTAAATTAAAAGAGAAATCATATGTTTCGGTAATAAAGGTTAAAAACGCAATTTGGTTTCCAATCCAATTAAAAATTTTGATTACTTTTTTAAGTGTTATAATTGAGGGTAAAATACTGGTTTTCCTCTCAATTTGTGAGATCAATCAGTGCAGTATGAGAATAAGATATTAGTTAAGTGGATTTTTCTGCTTAAAATGTCGAAACTGTCGATTTCCAATGCTTTATTCAGTAATATTGACAGTTTTATTGTTGTCACGGAACATGGAGAAATATCTTGGAAACTAGTTACCTACTGAAGGAAAACGACATATAATAATGGAATGAGCCCTTTAGGAACAAGTGTGTGTGTTTCTGTGTGTGTGTGTGCCAATAGATGGATATCGGGATGCCGAGTGTCAATCTTCGGAAACCCAAATTCAGTATCACTTTTTGAGCCACGGATTTATAATTTAATAGGCGTACATGGAAGTTATGTGTTGCCCACATCAGATATTTTATTTATAATGTTTTTTACTTCTTTGTACGCATTAAAGTAAGTATTGTAATCGCGAAAATTTTCGGTTTTCAGATTTCAACGGAAATATCCATTTTGACCATCTCTGAATCCATTTTGACTAGTTTCCTCGTGACGTACGTTCATTCGCACGTTCGTACTTATCTCATCGCATAACACAAAAACGGTTAGCCGTAGAAAGTTAAAAAATTGTATTTAGGATTAACGTATAATCTAGTTGTGAACCTCCCTTTTTGGTCACTGCATGATTACCGGAAGTTGTACTTTACTTAAAGGTCATTACTGATTTTCATAAAAAATTATATTAAAGTATAATACGAAACTTCTCAAATTTGGTATTTAAGACTTGCATACAAATATAAACAACATAATAAATTTTGGTAAATATTGGCAAACCGGAAGTGGTACTTTACTATTATATTAGACTTTCATCAACAATTATATTAAAATATAATGAAAACATCTCAAATTTGGTAAATTAAACTTTTATATCAATATAAGTAATATAACAGGTTCTGGTTGAAATTGAAGATCCGAAGTTACTTTAAAGGTACGTCATAAAAAACTTATATCAAAAGGTATATCGACATTTATTACAGAGATCATATGTTTCGGTGATAAAGGTTACGCTATTTCCCCCCCCCTCTAATTAAACAATTTTATTACTTGTTTTAAGTGTTCAAATTGAGTGAAAAATACTTGTTTTCCTTCCCATTTGTGAGCTGAACAAGTTTGCAGTTGGAGAATAAGATGTAAGTTAAGCGGTTTCTTCCGTTCGCATAACCGTCTATGTCCAATGCTTTATCTAGTGACATAGACAGTTCTAATGTTATCAAGGAACATGAAAAAATATCTTGGGAACTTGTTACCTACTGAAAGAAAACGACATTATAATAACGGAATAAGATCTCAAGAAACAAAAGCTTGTGTGTTTGTGAGTTTGCCTGTGTATTTGAATGTGTCTACACGTGTCAATAGATGGACTAGTACCCAAATTCAGGGTCACTTTTTGAGCCACCGATTTATAGTTTATCCATGGGGTGCCCACAGATATTTTAAGATTGAATTGGTGGCGTTCCCGAAGTGTTATACCTATGCTCCCATAAGTCTGATTGCAATGGAAACTGTGCACTTTCTCTTCTTATATTAAACTATATCTGTGCATAATTTCAAACACCAAGACCATTACAGCAACAAGACCAAACACCGGAGATCCAGATACCTGAAAACCCTTACTTGTTTGTTATGTCGGCAAAATATAGTCGCAAAAAAAAAAAGTAAAAAGTAAAGAAAAGGAAAAACTATTTACTGACAATTTATCTATTGTTCATAAAAATTATTTTTAGTCTGCGATAACAAAAATTATAAATATCGGCTTGAAGAGTGAATAGATTAAATCCTATTCACTCTTCAAGCCGATGTTTCTCACTTTTAACAACTTCTAAATAAATCGACCGATTTCAAAGGTTAAAAACACGTTTGAAAAATTAATCTGTAATAAATTAAACAAATATATAAAATTTATTTTTACTGCATGCTATTTATTCATTTTCGAACCTAGCTTCACACCGCAAACGCCATTTAAAAGTAAAAAACAGGTTTGTGGTTTTTGTTTACAAAAACGCATTTCTACTGATTCTAGAAAATGTCCAATTTTTTTTTTTAAATACCTAACATTGCTTCTCACTTCTGTGAAGTAGAAGAAGTATGTAAAACTATTTTGAAAAAACTCAAAAGGTCCGGCGAATTATTAGCGAAAAACATTTTTTTTCGATTATCATAAAAAAAATAGGAATAAACTGTTTTGGGGGAGGAGAATCCCAATTTAATCTCGGTTTTGGGGAAATCTAGGGCTACTTCCCAAAATTTTGACGGTGATTTTGGTGGTTTTAGTAATCTTACTAAGGTTAATACTTGAATATTTGTATGCCTTATTTTGTTCATTATTCCACTTGGCAATAGAGAAATTTTGGCACTATAATCATTCATCTATCAGAACCAAAGATATAAAATGAAATGTGTTTTGCACAAGCAAACTTCCCGATTTTTTTCCGCTTTCAAATTTGACGCTAACAATGTTTTTGTTTGACCTGTCAAATAAATAAAATAAAAAAAACAGTTAAAATAGAAGTTATATAAATATAAACAACTTAATGAAAGTTCCTTTCATTTAATTTTATTCTAAAATAGGTATAAAAATCTCTATATAAGCACAAATATTGCTTCTATTTTTGTGTAATATAGGTTTAAAATAAAAATAAATAGATTCGTTGCCAATATTGAATATTTTATAATATTATAACAAATTTGATATTATAAGCTGAATTCCATACAATATTTGTAATTATTTTTTAATTCATTTAATCTGTAACTGTTATTTTTCAATATCTGAATACCCGTATTTAAAATGCATAAACTGTCACAAGTCATGAGTTAAAACCGCGATAATTCTTAAAGATATAATTCCCAATATAATAGCACATTTTGTCGTGATAACATTATTTAAAATATATATCGCCGATAAGACCTTTACAGGAATAATTATAAAATTATCAAGCGGAAAATTTCAACCTTCCTCAGCTTCCTTTCCTGACCCACCTTGCCAATTATTTTGTAAAACCAGAAGCTATCTGATTATCATTCCTCAGTCCAAATAAAAGAGACCCACCCAGAGTCTCCTAAACCAAAAACATAAAAAAAAGAAAAAAGGAAAAAGAAAAAGTTCAGTACCAGAGATACAGGACATCCATCATCCGAATTCCAATTGGGCTAACAGTCACTAGGCATCGACAAGTCGATAATTTATGGCATTCCAAAACAAAAAATAAGTCATGACGATTTTGGTCAGAGTGATTTATTGGTGAAGTAACGCAACTGCCGAGTATTTACTACTTTACCGGTCGTATTTTCGCTTATATTTCTTTTACCTTACTTCTTTCTTGGTTCATTATAGAAGTACGAATAATTTGTGAAATGCCTTAGTATTCTGCCCAAGAAAGTGGTTAAAATGGCTGTACCAAAAAAGGACCACAACGATAAGACCTACAGATTATATTAAGAACAACCTGAACCATCTGAAATAGATCGTGCTCAAAAATAGACAAGATGACACTATAAATATAAGGGAACTCTCCTTCCTAGAGACAGCGATCTTTTGAACAACAACCAACATAGAATTCTTTATTGATGAATACAGTTAGTATTCTTGTACCGTGTTTTCTAAAAAAAAATAAAAGTAACGAATTTTCAGGTAACAAACATTAGAAATTTTATACAGATAGTTTGCGTAAGTTAAAAAAATAAAAATGAATTATGAAAATGAGTTATAAAAAACAGTGCACATAAAAAAAAAATGCAAAAGTTACGATTACCTTTAATTTTCTTTAAATAATTACAAAAAAGAGTCTCCTTGTCTCCATTCTTAAAAATTGTAAAGAAGGCAGTCATAACGTCAGTGGAATAAATTGTTTACAAAAATATTTTCTTTTAGGTTAATCGTAAATTTTCCATTTTTTTAGCACTTTTGTGGGTCTGTAATATGGTAAATCAGAGGTTGAGAAAAAAAAATGTATTAGAATAAATTATAGAAAATCTTGTACAATAAAAAAAACACACCAAGTGTTTTTTGTATTGCACAAGATTTTCTACAATAGGACGCACTACTAAACAGTTATTGAAATAAATCCGAAAAAAAGTGACACGAAAGTGGTCGTTCTGATGTACGGACCGCGGTATGAAATTAGAAAACCTGAATTTTTAACAAGAACCTAACTACATTAAACATATTCAAAATCCAAAAATACACAATAATTTGCATTGTTATCCCCTTTTCACGATTTGGCCACTGGGCTACTAGCGTAGTTCATTACAAGCAAATCTGGTTTTAACTCTTAATATTCCTCATGTTATTTTCTGCATTTAATATAAGACTTTGGAACCTGATCACCACATTACTGCTTACCCACTCGTTCGCTACGATTGTGTTTCAATAGTGGTTCAGTCATGAACTACGTCGGACAGTTTCATTATCAATTCTTCAATCGCACGCGGCCTTTAATTTAGCATATATCTAGCGAAGCGCTAACAGGCCACCGAGTGCTGCTAATAAAATAAGGCAGATATCCAGAGTTGATGTAGATCGCTACTGACTAAAGAGACTAATGGGGAACTCGCCGAGTAAATATTCAATTTGAAACCGGTTGTCAGGCTCTGCAAATAGTACCATAGGTTACGATCCCAGATATTATCTTAATTAAAATCTTGTGTGTGTGGCGGGGGTTGTCTGTCTAATAGAGGTTTACTTTATTCGATTCGAAAAAATGTCACTGTGCTCATCGCCGTGCCAAAGAGCCATAAATATCCTATGGATTAAAAGCCACTCCGAAAAGTAGATAAGAATTCTCGAAAGCAATTAGATTACCTTATGAAGTAGAGCTTTACAAATCGAATATAAGTAGAATAACTTAAAAAAATTATCATTTTAAAAATCTCATCGGCTTGATGATATTACAAGTTGTCCAATCAAAAAGAAGAAGTTAGAACAATAATAAAAATAATAAAAAAAAACAAGGCAAAATTAGTTGACATCCGCATGGTGGTATAGAAGGATCAATCTAATTAGGTTTTGATAAATTATTTGCCACTTCTATAAATTTGTTTTATTGAAAACTAGTTTCGAATGTCATACATTCATCCTCAATTCTAAAAATGTGAAAATATGAACACAAAAAATTCAAAAATAAGCAATTCAAAATATAGTTGGTATTATTATACATATTAAATCATATAAATCAGTATTATAAAAGATGTATGAATTATGAATTTAATTAAGACAAGAAATCAAATACATGTTGGTACTCACCAAGTTTTAAATGGATTATATCAAACAGAAAAGTTTGAACTGGCTTCTTCTCGCATTGTACTGGCAATGAACGAGAGATAGACAAGATGCTTCTAGGTAAACGGTTAATTTTAGTAACGGTTTAAGGGTCAGGGTTTTCCCAGTAAGGCCGGTTAGTAATTGTTTTTTCTGTTATAGATGGGAATAAATTTAAGATTGGACTATTGGAGATATTTATTTGGCCATTTAAGCAAAAATCTGGATTGGATTTAAAGGATTTTATTATTTCAAGTGCTTCATATATATTTAATTTGAGACTGTTTTCAACGTGATGTATTAATTTAACTCCTAAGTTATACGAACTAAATTGTAAAGATTGTGCAACCAAATACACGGGAAAAACTGGAAGATCGCTAAATCAGAGATTAAAGGAACATACGTGCATGTGATAATAAGACAGATAATTTCAACTTTGCAATTCATTTAAATGAAAATAATCATAAATTCATCAAAGACTCAGGAGTTAAATTATTACATCACGTTGAAAACAGTCTCAAATTAAATATATATGAAGCACTCGAAATAATAAAATCCTTCAAATCCAATCCAGATTTTTGCTTAAATGACCAAATAAATTAATTAAATAAACAACTAAAATTAAACCGTTTACCTAAAAACATCTTGTCTATCTCTCGTTCACTGCCAGTACAATGCGAGAAGAAGCCAGTACAAACTTTTCTGTTTGATATAATCCATTTAAACCTTGGTGAGTACCAACATGTATTTGATTTCTTGTCTTAATTAAATTCATGATTCATAAATCTTTTATAATACTGATTTATATAATTTAATATGTATAATAATACCAACTATATTTTGAATTGCTTATTTTTGAATTTTTTGGGTGTTTTTAGAACTGAGGATGAATGTATAACATTCGAAACTAGTTTTCAATAAAACAAATTTATAGAAGTGGAAAATAATTTATCAATCCCTAATAAGGCAAAATTAGTTCAATAGTGGTAGATAAACACCTAAAATAGAGTGATGATCAAAATAATCAAATTCGGATATCTCCTACTGTTAAACATCATCATCTAATTCAGTGCAAAATAAAAGTATTTACTAAACAATACATCTAACGCAATATAAGATTAGTAACAAAATGGGAAATACTATTAGTTAATCAGATATCAGGTACAGTACGTTTGAACTCGTAGGATAGTTTAAGTACCTCGAATCTATAATAACTAAAATACATTAAACTGAAAATAAAATAAAAGCAAGGTTAAAAGAGAGAAATACTAGTTATATTTCTGTTCCGAAATTGCTTATTTCTTATCTATTTTCCCAAGAATTGAAATTAAGAATGTACAAAACTATAAAATTTCCTAATGTCCGGTAAATATAATTGAAGTGACAAGTTCACGACGTCAGAAGTGGGCGTGTGAATGTGTTGGAATGGATAACAAGCGAATAAATTAGATCGAAGTTCCAACTATTCCAAATATTCTGTTGGATCATTCAAAAATAAAAAACTAGCTAGATGTCATATTTCAATCTCTACAGTATTTAATAACCTACCAAAGGAGAAAATAGTCGAAAAATGACAGAATTATAATCTGTAACATCTCTATTAATGAAATAAAATTATACATCAATCGATAAAACATATCTCACGGATTGAATCCACTAAAAGAAATTTATCGGACTCAAAAGCCGTTATATGGAAAACCATGTGTTCATATTGTAACATTTTATATAATTTTGAAGTAAAGGAAAATCAATTGCTCAATGACTACAAAATTGATAAGCCTTACCCGGCTATAACTATGCAAGGCACATTAATAGGTAGTCAAAGTTAACTGTTACTTCAAACAGGTAACTATTAACTTTAATATTTCAATGCTTTGATATTGGAAAGAAAAAAATCAGCTGTTTTTGTAACTGTTTTGGTTTTTAGATTAAATTGTATTCAATGTCTAAAAGGATCAGCAAGTTCAGCAACTTCAGATAACGTTCCTGATATCTAAAGTGTCTCTACTATATTTATTTATTATTTATCATAGCTATTAGTATTATATATTTGTTTCGGCAATGCCAGTAACAACCTGAAGACGTGAATTAGATTATTGGTAGCTTCAAGTATTCAATGCATAGGATTTATGTTTTAGGAAGAAGTTTCCTTATACTCATAAAGAAACGGAAAGGATGAAAAAAAATCATCATGGAGACCATTTGAGGAGATAATGAATATTTATGCCTTCATCCTTTAAAGAACACCAATAACTATACACACATATATATATATATATATATATATATATATATATATATATATATATATATATATATATATATACTTACAAGTCACACCAGCTAGCCATCATATTCTCGCCTTTTTCCAAACGAGTACACATTTACTCCACTTCAACCGATTTATATGATGCGAAAAGGTTCTACCTCTAGTTTACTATGATATTATATTTTTCTGTCTTGATGATGGCTGAATGGGCGAAACGTTCACTAGTTAGTTATTTACTGCTATTCAAAGTTTTGTAATGTCTTTTTAATGATTTTTCTAATTAATTGATATGCAATAACAATGAATTTGATAGAAATATGGACATTCAACTCAGCTCTCCTGGGAAACGAAATGGCCACATTAAAACAAACTATGATTATCGCAGGCAACTAGATGAAAAAACTTAAACATGCCGATGAATATGCAGGCTTCCCAGAATGAAAATACTAAAGTTTTATTTATCTTCTACAGCGAAGTAATCTGCTAGTATCATGCTGACACGGAAACTATAAAACTATTTCAAAGCTCAATACATAATACCGCAAAGTTCAAAAACAAATTTATCCATCTCCGTGCTTAAAGATTCTCTCTTTAAGTGCCTCGGTGATTTAGTTAGAAAGTTAGATAGAAACTTGGAAGTTTTAAACGGGAGGCCGGACAGAAGTCTAATTGCGGTTAGATATAGTGCCGGTCAGTTAAGTGCAGAGGCTATGAAGGCAGGCAGCACTTAGGGAGAGTGATAGTTCTTCCTTAGTGGGTATGTAAGCATGGGATTTTAGTTTGCTGTCTGTAACTATAGTGTGGGCATTGTGCTGTGATTGTGCTACAGTAGAGAAACGGCCAAGGCATTAAAAAAACAAGCAAATAAAAACATTGGACTGTATTACGCACATTGTTCCTCAACCATCAGTTAACTGTAACTAACGTCCACGCTTATATGTTTACGAACATTTAAACAGCAACAATAATTGTAACTATTACGAAAATCATTGTTTTATTTTAGTGTTTAAGATGTAATAACTATGTCGTTTTGCGTGAGGTTATGATCGATTAGCTGACATGAGCAGAGAAGTCGTGTGAAATAGATTTTTCCCTACTTCCATTATTTTCACCTACATTGTAGTTCTTCTTAATATTTATTTTAGATCAAGTTTCGTTTATAATCATTTTTTTAAATATTATTATTATTTTTACTTTACAGTTCCTTTATATCATTCATGAGGTGTACCTCAACTGTTATGATTAAATATTTCTAAAAAAAAATTAAAAAAATTCTAGCTCCTCCTCGAAATTTGAGGTTTTACATTTCAAGAAACATAGAATCCGAAAATCTGTCCGTCTTCCGTCGGTGGCATTTCACCTAGAATATTGGACGAATTGTTTTTGCACCAAAGTCAGGAATCACCTCAGGCTGATTCTGAGAACTCGATATTTCTATCCGCCTCTGCGTTTCAAAAAATAGCTTCTGTTGCACTGATTGTCTGAGTACCGAACTTTTATCAGCTTGGTTTGTTGTATACATGGGTGAAAGGAGAAAAATAACTGAAGCAAAATAGTGCAAATCCAAATAATCAATTATGCACAGCCTATATTTCCCCAATTTCATTATAATTTGTGTAAATAGATATTTTTTTATGTACCGAGCCGTTTCATTATTCGTTGTATCATTCCGTTAGCTATATGTCTTTTTAAAAAAAGACCTCCAAACATAAATTTAAAGAGCAAACAAAAACCTTCTATTCCTATCATAAAATTATACTTCCTCAAAGAAATGTTTACTTGTAGGTATTTGTGGTAGTAAAAATCATTATCAATACAGCATTGTTGCAGTTATAAGGTTCAATGTTCATCAGTTGTAATCTATTAACAATTTAAAACATAAAATTAAATTAATCCGATCATATTAATTTTGATAGGCGTTTATAAATTTTAAATAATCTACAGTTTAGCTCATTACAAAAACGAAAAATAAGTAATACATAGTACCAATATACATCCTAAAAAGTATTTAATTCATAAATTGTCGATAAGTTTATAAGTATTTAAATTATCAACATTTAATTTAGTTCTTTAAACTTTATCATAATTATTCTATTCATAAAAATTAAGTTGTTCTGATATATGTCAATATATATATATATATATATATATATATATATATATATATATATATATATATATTTATTGTAGGCCATAAATATATATATATATATATATATATATATATATATATATATATATATATATATATATATATATATATATTTATTGTAGGCCATAAATATATATATATATATATATTTATTGTAGGCCATAAATACTCTAAGACTAAAAGAGCTGAATAAAATAAAACAATTCTGTAGGTATAGGCTTAGGTAATGGTTTGGGCTCTTGATAAGGCCGTACTGTTACAAGACCAATGGAGAAAACGTGGTCAGCATCACGCTAGCATCATTGCCAACTGGAGCAAGGTCCATGCATCCCTTACATAAGCCTTATTATCCCCCAAGATCGATTAAACTGTCAGTAAAGTTCTCTTCGGTGAAAATGAAATTTAATGTTCAAGGAGGAATCTAGTAGGATCTAATTGCACCACTTATCATTTCAGAATTATAATTTTTCTCCTTTCTTTAATGATTTTTTGAAATTGTAGCTCAAATTCTACTTATTAGAGAATAAACCTATAGAAAGAAACCTGTCTTAGCTGAGATGATGAAAAATGAGAGATTTTTTTTTTTTAAACTCATTTAACTAAATATGGTTTTTAAAAGTATTCGCACCATATTAAAAATAAATAAAAACTTTTTAGAAAAAAAAGGCTTCAAAACTGTACACTAGAATCACTAAAGAGATAGAAAAAAAAATCTTATAAAAGTAAATTAATTATTAAATAACATTAATAACTAATCCTAATCAACCTGAATAGCACAGTAAGTTAATATGTTTTGATGTCAGTGTCGAGCCACCAAGAGTGGAGCACAACTCGTTTATTTAAACTATTAAGCAGTTTTAAGTCCTCAAACATTCTCCTTTAAGCCTTCAAAATTCTCATGTTGTGGAGCGGCTTGGATACAAAAAATATTAATTTATTGTGTCGTTCAGGTTGATTTGGAATAGTTACCTAATGTTACTTAATAATTTACTTTTGTTAGAAAAATTATTTCTATCTGTTTAGTGGTTCTTGTGGAGAGTTTTGAAGTTTTTTGTTTGTTTTTTTCTAATAAGTTTTTATTTATTTCTTCAATGTGGTTGTTGTGTGCCTTTTCGGTGTATTTTTTTCTTTCACATTTCTCAGAGGGTAAACTTAAAATACGAAAGGCATGGGTAAGACCTACTAAACACGTTGCTTCTATGATATAGAAGATAAGCTTATTTGGAATTAATATAAAGTAAAAACTGTAAAAATCTTATCGTAAAGTAAATTTTTTTTTTTTTTAAGTACCAATCTATGTTTATTAATTGCCCATTGTGTGTCTCACTGTTGGGAAAATTAATATTTTATTTCTTTGAAAAGAAATAGATTTAGAAATATACCTGTGAACTAAACTATTGTAATTATCGCGAGTGATTAGCTGTTGTCCATTGGGAAGTTCGTCTCTCCATCTCCAACAATATTAAAAAACTATTATAAAACATGTTTTAAGCATTTTCGAATTTTTGTTGTCGTTTCATATTTTATCACATTCATGATCATATGTAATAAAACATAAATTTCAAATACTTGAAAAACTAAATCATAATGTACCTCTAAAAGTTTTCGTTGAATATTGGAGAAATATATACAGAATCAGCCCCAAGATGTACACTTTTGAAATCATAGAAATCGGATTCTGTTTTCATAGGATTCTGATAAAATTTATATGGATCACCTTGGAGGTTTACCCTTTTGATAAAAAAAAAAGTATAATAGAAATCAGTTAAAGAATGGCGAAGTTATGAGTGGACATACATAGAATATAAAGTCAAACTGATAACCTCCTTTTTTGAAGTCGGTTAAAAATAATCATCCGTTCAAGCCGAATTAGTGCATTCAAATTTCCATCTTTTAACAGTCAAAATTTGGTAATTTTAGCAACGGAACAATGTTATAGTCATGATATGGTTAGAATAGAATAGGAAATACTTTCAAAACTGGGAAAATTATGGTAAAACATTTTAGCTAAAGAGTTACTAAAATAATTTGAGATATAATATGTTAATAATTTAAATTATTTAAAACCGATACAAACACATTTTGAGTCAATAAATTGGGATTGTATCGATACAATGATGCGTTTTAATAGAAAAAAACCCATTGTAGTCGGTATGCTAACGTCTCCAATTTTCAGAAAATTGTGGGCTGAAACATAGGTATTTATTCAAATAACTTTCGTTAGCTTCAATAGGTTTCTCCCAAACGCCCAAATTACCCTTTGTTCAAAGAAACTTTGCCTTTGAAATAATCAATCAATCCTCTCCAACACCGTCAGACCATCTGAGTTTTGCCGGCCACTCGGCCGGGTTCCGTGCAAGTCCTCATCGAGGAGTTTTCTTGGGTTCTCGTGAACTCACATCCTGGCGACGTGGCCCGCCCAACGAAGTCTGCTGAGATTAATCATTTTTGCGACATCAGGCTCATTTAGCAGTGAATACACTTCTGCATTCGTCCGCCTTCTCCATGTTGCACCATTTCGTATAGGGCCACAGATACGCCGTAATATTTTTCTTTCAAAAACTAAAATGTCTCTTTCATCCGCCTTTGAAAAAGTCCAGGTCTCAGATCCGTATGTCAACACTGGCCTAAGCAGCGTCTTGTACAGTCTTGTTTTAGTGGCTCTGGAGATTAAGCCACTTCCTAAATGACGACGCAGTCCAAAATAGCATGTGTTGGCTGATGTTATTCTCCTCCTTATTTCAGACGAAACATCATTGTTCGCATTCACTTGTGATCCCAAGTATCGTACGGTTCAGTATTGCGCCGCAAGTCTGGATCTTTGACTCCCTGACAGCCTTTTCCAGACCAATGTTGAAAAGGAGACAGGCGAGGGAATCTCCTTGTCTAACTCCATTATCTGGGATAAATCCCTCAGACAGATCTCCCTGGACCCGCACCACACATTCAATGTTTGTCATTGTAAGTTTCACCGTTCGAATAAGCCTAGTTGGCACCTTTAGGTCTTTCATCGCTTGATATAGAAGTTCTATTTGACTGCTGTCATAGGCTGACCTGAAATCATCAAATAAGTGGTGAGTGGGGATCTGGTATTCTCTACTTTCTTTCTAAAATTGTGCGTAAGGAGAAAATCTGGTCCGTAGTCGACTTTCCATTACGGAATCCACACTGATATTTGCCTATCACTCTTTCAACATGAGGCAACAGTCCTTGGTGCAATATATTTGAGAATATTTTGTAGGCACATGGGAGGAGAGAGATGCCTCGATAGGTACTACATTCAAGTAGAACTCCCTTTTTAAGGATCGGACACAGTACGGTTTTATTCCAGGCTGTCGGGATCACTTCACTAGTCCAAATCATAAATAACTGATGTGGACAACACATGACTTCTGTGGCTCAAAAAATAATTTGGTTACTAGTTTTCGATGATAACAGAATCTCAAAAACGATACTCGGCGCGGCGACATCCAACTTTTGACACACACACGCACGCACGCACGCACACACACACACACTCTTGTTTCTGGATGTATCATGATAACTGAAATTTCCAAGAGATTTCTTCGTGTTCTGTGGCAACATTTAAACTGTCAATATCACTAGATAAAGCATTGGAAATCGACAGTTTCGACATTTTAAGCGGAAAAAACCCACTTAACTTATCTCTTCTTATTCTCCTGCAGCAGACTTGTTCATCTCACAAATGGGGTGAAAACCAGTATTTTACAATCAATTTTAACACTTAAACAGTAATAAAATTATTTAATTAGATTGGAAAAAAGTTGCGCTTATAATCTTTATCACCGAAACATATGATCTCTGTAATAAATTTCTATATACCTTTTGAAGTAAGTTTCTCATGACCTTCAAGCAAAGTACCTCTTTCGGATCTTCAATTTCAGCCAAAATCTAGTAAATTACTTCATATATGAGTCTAATTTACCAAATTTGAGATGTTTTACATCATATTTTAATATACCTTTTGATGAAAGTCTAATATGGCCTTCAAGTGAAGTACAACTTTCGGTTTACCAATGTTCACCAAAATTTATTATGTTGTTTATATTAATATGTGAGTCTTAAATACCAAATTTGAGAAGTTTTGTATAATATTTTAATTTAATTTTTGATGAAAATCAAAAGTAATGACCTTTAGGTAAAGTACCACTTCGGGTAATCCTGCAGTGACCAAAAAGGGAGATTCACAACTAGATTATATGATAATCCTAAATACGAAATTTAAACTTTCTACGGCTAACCGTTTTTGAGTTATGTGAGGTACGTACGAACGAACGTACGTACAGACGTCATGACGAAACTAGTCAAAATGGATTCAGGGATGGTCAAAATGGATATTTCCGTTGAGATCTGAAAACCGAAAATTGTCGCAATTACAATGCTTTCTTTACTTCGTACAAGGAAGTAATAACTAGGTTGTGTAACATCTTCAGATGTTCATTCCCTCCTTTCTTAAATAATTCAGCCGGCAATTCATCGAAGCCTCAGAGCTCGTCTTCATCTGGGGGCTCGATTTCATTCAGCAGGAGTTCTCGTAAGATCAGTAGCTTCCTGATGTAGGTCCTGTCCCTGATTAAGCAGCTGGTTGAAGTGGCTGTTCCATCTTCTTAGTATATGTGTCTTCTCATTTAAGAGGGATCCATCCAAGTCCCTGCACTATGCGAGTCGGGACTTGAATGGTTTTCGGCCGCTGTTCACTTTGAAGTAATAAAGTCGAGAAATGATAAAGCTATCTTTTTTTCATAATGGAATGTTTTGTTCATTAAAAATGCGTCAAGCGCCCTGAAAAATATTAGCCAGTTGTAGATAGGTCGTGTTACATTAATTGATCTGAAAATTTAAGTTCTACAATATTCCATTTGTTATCAGATTGCTTTTAAAAAAGAAACACCAGATTCGTTTTTAAAAACAAAATATTCTAAAATGGAAATGAGGTAAAATTTTCTTATCTCAAGTTTACTGCTTCAAAGCCAAAATGTTTCTTCGAACAAGGGGTAAAAACCTTCTTGGGTATTTGGAGAAATTTATTGAACCTAACGGTAGAACTGACATTTCATATGTTACAACCCAATAAAAGTGAAGTGAAGTGATGTCGGATAGTTAGATCTTCACAGCGTGAATGCTATGTGATTTTAAATTAATCATTAAAGTTTTATTATTATTACCAGCTAGTAAATACTGCAAATAATGATTAAAAACACTTACAAGTAAAGATATTTATGGTATTTCGCATTTCGTTATAAGGTTGTGTAAATCGCACTTATCTTCGTCCCCTTAGTAAACTCACAAACGTGTTACATTCGTGTTGAATGTTACTCTTACATTCTTATGTGTCCAAGGACCAATTTAGATTATTTATTTATTTTTTTTTTTTTGGTGTATTTATTTTATCTCGTGGTTTCATAAGTAATTATTATAATAATTTATAATGTGTTATCTTTACCAGCTCAGATAACCACAGAGAGGGGTTAAAAAGAGATCAGATATGATAAGCAAATATTAAAGGTGCCAAATAAACATATAACAGTATCTGAAAAACATTTATCTTAAAGACCTGATATTCTTTATTTTGAAAAAGAAAAATTTAGCTTTTTTTTAACATTTTTATTACGAAATTTCTTTAATGCATTACGGCATTCATTCTCTTGAACAAACAATTATATATTTTTGATCAAGTAAGATTTATAATAATACGCATATTCGTTACATAAGCATGAAAGCTTCAGACTTTAATATTTTTTAGGAAAAATACAACTGTGATTTCAGCACATTCTATTGCAGTAGCAGATTCGTAATCGATATACACGACCGAAGATATATACAAACTTATATATAATCCTATAATAGTCATAAAAAATTAAGGTTAAAGTTTCATCTAAAAAAAAAAAAAACAAACATATATATACACAATATTTTCACAAACAACTAATGAAAGATGAAAAAATTCGAACATTAAAAGAACCAATAACTTTACATTCAAAAAAGGAGATTTCATTAGATTTTGTAGGGGCATTGAAATGACTTGACTACGCGTTTACATTTCCTTCTTAATGGGCTCCTTCGCGGTCATAAACATTCCTAGGCCCGCGTGAGTCATAAAGGAGATAAAATTGGACGCGATCCTTGTGGTCTTGTTTTGTTGCCAATTTGCTTTGAGCAGGACTGGCGTTCGTGGAGTATCGGAAAAGTTATTAGTAAACACTTAGAGGGAACATGCGCATTATGTGTTATCTTTACCAGCTCAGATAACCACAGAGAGGGGTTAAAAAGAGATCAGATATGATAAGCAAATATTAAAGGTGCCAAATAAACATATAACAGTATCTGAAAAACATTTATCTTAAAGACCTGATATTCTTTATTTTGAAAAAGAAAAATTTAGCTTTTTTTTAACATTTTTATTACGAAATTTCTTTAATGCATTACGGCATTCATTCTCTTGAACAAACAATTATATATTTTTGATCAAGTAAGACAATTATTACTTAATTACTTTATTTATCAAAATGGGCGAATTGCTATTAAAAAATGAAAGATGAATCTTTATAATATAGCCTTCACAAAAAAAAACTAACTTATTTACTAAAAAATGGACTGATAATTTTCCAATATTAAAAAAAAACCGATGTATGCTTCTTATGTGTGTCCCGAGCCAACGACCAAATATAATCGATACATCTTTATCTTATAACATGGAGATGATTTAGAAAAATATTTTTTCTTCAACTAATGTAATGTAAGTTGCCCGAAATCCTTCCTGTCGCCTGAACTCATTCCCTTGGTTATCGAGCTTGGATATTTCTACTACCCATTGAATATCTCTTAAATACTTCAATACCGCGCAGTTGACCATTGATAGAGAAAATAATCGTGACGGTTTATGTTTCGGCTTAGTATTTTTTAATAATAGAACGAGGATAAGCTGGTTATAGTTTTTGTTCAAATTCAGAACTCTATTCTGATGCATCAAGGTAAGATATTTTTTATTTTATCATTACTATTCGTAGATTAGAGTACTGTTTTCATGTTTAAATTGTCCGAGGAAATTCCTACGTTTGCTCATCAAGGGCGGAAATCTAACATTTCTTTCATAGGTCCAGTCCTAAATTCATTTCTCTTGAAGTTTTTTAACTCGTCCCGAAGAAGGATTTAGAGTTCCGTAATTGTAATGATTCTGAAGTTCGACGTTTATGTTTATATCGTCATGTTATTTTTTCTCTCTTTTTTTCAATTAATTAATTAATTTTTATCTGCAACGAATTCTCACATTTTAAATAACATAATCATTAATTAAAATGTCATCAGTATTTTATTGTAAATAAATTTCGTTTTGAGGAGTTATTTGGTTTTATTCGAATATCACAGACTTCAAATAAATAGTAAATTCTGATTTTAATTGGAGTATAAAATTAGGTCCGCACATCAGAAATCTTAACACTCAGGTAAGTATTGTTTTTTGGAAGAACGATTATTTACATATGTCCAATAATTACGCAGAGGCGTACACAATTTTTTTTTTCGGAGAGGGATTTAATTTTTTTTTTTAATAATAAAAAGGCAAATAATCACCTAAATGTCTATAATCGCCAAATTTTGCTCAAGTTTTAAGAATAATAATGTTAATTGGATAAAAAACTGTTGTTAAAATTACCAAAAATATGATTCTTAATACAAATCTTATCTTGATAGGTACGAAAATTATATTTGTTCGTACATTTCGGGAGGAGGAGGGATATATCCCTCCCTGCGTACGCTACTGCCAATAACCAGCATCTGTTGGTATAGAAAGGAGCTGCTATTATTTTTTTTTAATTGTAAACATTAGTTGCAATGTTTGGCGCGGAGAATAAAGGCCAAGATATCGAAGGGGGAGATATTTGGACGTATTTCCCTATTCATTGTCAGGAATATGTGTAATATGTAAGAAAGTCAGAAAAAAATTCCTCACAATCTAAATAATTGTTCTTGAATGGGCTGCTATAAATTTATTTCCAAAAATCTTCTATGTTTATATGTTCAACATATTTCATATTAAATGCCTAATTGTTTCGCTAATTTAAAATTTATCTAAAATTTTTGTTCCAGTTTCTGTAATAAATTTGATTTTTTACATAATTAAAATATCAGTATATTTTTCGTAATATAGTAAGAATTAAAACTAATTATACGCAGCAACTCTTAATGCTACGGTAATGGGTGCTTTATTGCCTACAGAATGTAATATAATGTAAAACACTATTAATCGTAATTAGTTCACTTATTTCACAATTAGAAATGACAAGAAAATTAATAATTCTCTTACATGAGTAATGTTCATTTTATTGCGTAGTATTTTTTTAAGTGAAGTGAGGATTCCAGAACTATTATTTGCATCTTCCTCAACTGGGTTCATTAAACAACGTAACAGAAGTTCACTTTAAACTATCTGATTCCCCATTACATATTTTGTAGAAAAAAAAAGTTATAAAAACTGATTTTTTTTTTAACAAACGAAGGATTATGAATCGTTGTTAAATTTACGGTAGAGTTTCTAAAACATTGGACTGTAAGCATTTGAAGTTTGAAATTTGCTCTAGATCTAGAAATTGATGATTGAATATTAATTATGAAATGCGGTTTAAAAAAATGAATATCTAACCTATTACATTACCACCTAACAATTAAAATCAAATTTCTTTGAATAATTATTTAAACTTATCGAAAAAGAGCCAACTGAAATAACTATTAAGACATTATCAATAGGTCTGTCTTATGAACTGGAAATTTGTCACCCTACCGATCCCATGAACTTCGTTTGAAACATTTCTGAAATGAATTCTATCTGGTGACCTGCCAACTAGAGTTCGTAGAACTTTAAAAGTTTACAACGCAAGGAGTAAACAAATAGTGCGAAAATAAACTAATCTTTTATAAGAGCCTAATTTATAAATTACAGAGAGATCTTGGAAACTAAGAGCCGCTCTAGAAAGTTAAGTTTGAAGACTAATGGAAAACAATTAGGGCAGATGATAAAAATTAGTTTCTTTTTGGAGAGTTTATAACCCAAATGGCTAATGCATTCAACTTACTATTATTTAAGCATTATAATATGATATATTTAAGTAATTTACAATATTCAATGAGGCTTAAAATAAAAATCTGATGTGGACACCTCATGACTTCCTTGTGAAGCCTATGAAGCTATAAATCAGTGGCTCAATAAGTGATCCTGAATCACAATTTGGTTACTAGATTCCGAAGATAACAATATCTCAAAAACGTCTACTGGCGTCGATTACTTGTGGCGATACCTCCAGTCCTAATTCGTGATGTGTTAGACTCAGAATTTTATATACTAAAATGTTTATATCTAAAATGGAATGATAACATAAAGCCACCAAGAGTGGTGCACAATTCGTTCGTTTCAACTTTAAGTTGTTTTAAGTTTTCATCAAAATTATCAGGTTATGGAGCGGCTTGGCACCGACATAAAAAAATATTAACTTATTATACTGTTCAGGTTGATTTGGAATTGTTACTAATGTTACTTAATAATTTACTTTTCTGAGAGAAATTATTTCTATCTCTTTAGTGGTTATGTATACCGCATTGGTGTATTGTTTTCTCTCACATTCCTCAGTGTGTACACTTAAAATGGCATTGCTAGGGCCAACTAAACTTGCTGCTTCTATTATACAGCAAAGCTTAGCTGATATATTTACTAGTATAGAGTAAAAACTGTTGGATTTACTTTTTTTTTTAAGTAGCTCTCTGTGTTTATTAATTACCCATTGCGTGTCCCACATTTGGGAAAATTACAGTTTTATTTATTTGATAAAAAAATAAACAAATAAATTCATGTGCCTGTAAACTAAAGTATAGTAATTATCGGCAATGATTAGCTGTTGTACATTGATAAGTTCGTCTCTCTATCTCCATCAAATTGAAAATATGTTTTACAATGTTTTAAGTATTCACGACTTTTTATTGATGTTTCATATTATATCAAGTGTAAGTTCATGATCATATGTAATAAAATATAAATTACTAATACTTGAAAAATTAAAAAATACTCTATCTCTAATTTTTTTCATCGGATCCTGAAGAACTTTATCTGAAACCACCCTTTAGGTGGTAAAAAGGAGATAAAAAGACTCCTCCTTTTTTGAAGTCGGTTAAAAAGACACTTTTTAAAAACAAAACAAAAAAACTCTAAACATCTTAGGGTAAAATAACACTTCCGGTTGGCCAATTTTAACCAAAATATATCATGTTACGCCCAAAATTAAACAGTAAATAGTAAACAAATATTTAAATGAGAGCCGACGTTTCGGTCCAGTTTGTAAACATTTTTCAAGATAAAACAATGATGAGAAGCATATAAATAGATGGAAAAAAACTGCTAACCTATATAACAACTAATTTAAAAATAATAATTAAGAGTGATAAAATTAAGAGTGGTAAAATAATAATTAACATGAAAGAAATCATGAGCTTGTATCTTATAATGATGTCTTCTAAAGCATTCAATGTTATCTTCAGTTGTCAGTTGATATATTGAATTCTAACTAATATAGTGATTTAGATATAGTTCCTTGATTTCTTTTATAGATTCTTTTATACATTTCATATAATTTCATTATATTTACCCAAAGATCCTGATCATTTATATATCTTGTCATTGTTCTCCCGAAGAAGGTTTAAAACGTGGGCCGAATCTTCGGCATTCATTAAATATTTGTATTTATTAGGCTTGTTTTTGACCTATCTTCTTGATTAATCACTAAAATTAATCATTCAATGCGTAATCAAGAAGAAAAAATTAAATATGATTGACCATGAAAGTTCGAGTTTTCTTAACTAAGGAATTGCATCAAATTCGCATAATAAAGAAAATGATCACTTATAAAAATGATCAAACATCGTTGTTATTGAATCAACATTAAAAAAAATTATCCATTCTACAGAACAATCATCTTCCTTCCGTTTTAAACTATTTGAACATAGACAGAAGGTCAGTTCTGTTTTAGGATACTGCATTTAACGGTACATCCATTGCACAGAATTACATGCATATTTACAACATTGAAGCGAAAGTTATACGCAACTGACGTACATATGGAAATTATTCGGGCATTCTGTAAATTCTTTCAATTCAACTCTGTTTTACTGTAAAAAATTCTATTTTCCTCTGTTCTAGTAATGGTATGAATGTTGTTTCATCTGAAATATATTTTAATGAGTTAGAAAACATAAACTACTATCGACTACTGTACGAATTAGAAACAAAATGCATAATATAAATTGGCAAAATTCGAAATTTCAAATAAACTAACGTTTAAAAAGCGTTAGAAATTTCAAAATCCTTATAATCTTGTGATGTTGAAACCGTCCCCAAGACGAGTTGAAGAATTTCGGATTCGACCTACGAAAATAATGGAATCTTTCCTTACCTTAATGATAAACGTACGGGTCTCGGACAATTAGAAGATGAAAACAACAAGTTAGGCTAAGAATAGTAATGAAAAAAGAAAAAATACATTAGCTTGACGCACCAAAATAGCGTTCTGAAGTTGAAGAAAAGCTGTAACCAGCTTCTCCTCGTTCGATCGTTGAAAAATACAGAACCCAAACACAATCCGTCACAACTGCTCACAAGTGCATCACAAGTATTTCAAGAGTATATAAAATATATAAAACAGTAATTTTGTAGAATAATTAAAATCGAAATAATTTAATCAAGATTTAAAATAAACAAAGACCGCATTAATTTAAAAAAAATCACAAGGAACTATATTCACAGGTAAAAAATGGCAAACACGGATTGAGTAATCATTATTTCGTGTTGAGTGCCCCACATCGGCTATAAAACTCATTATATTCCATCATTAAACCACACATATAACCAGTAGTCGTGATATGCCGAAGATTCACTGAACATAAAGTGAACCCAGTTCTCCGGCTGAGATAGGCATTAAAGCCATCTGCATAGAGAATACCGGCTATTAAATACAGAGCAAATTAAAGTCACCTATATCTTAGAGCATTTAAATGTAGCTGGGAAGTAATAAATCACAGGGCAGAACAAGAGAGCTTACAGGTTGGGGAGAAGAACTATAAAACAGTCGTATAGTACGTACCATGGTAATGTCCTCTCCCAAGGCTGATATACCGTGCCAACAGATTAATAGGCCCATGCATCGGTGTTTAGTGTTAGTTTAGCCTTAGTGCCTTCCTAGCTTAGGAATCTTTTATTATCTTTGTGCGGATATCCTAGTCGTGAACAGCTGGAGAAAGTGGATTCCTACGCGGGCACAAATCCTAGTCTTAGCTGTACTAATGTGTTGTACACTTTTGTAGTTGTGGTTTCCCGATAAAAATGGAAGACAAGCAAAAAGAGAAATCAGGATTACTATCTATATAAAATCACGTTATTACTACCATTTACACTAAACAAAATATATATTTTTTCGGAAGACATAAGGCTGAAAATATGGTTTTTTATAAAAAAGGAAATCTACCCGAAACTTTAATTACTATGGGACCTCACAGATTAGCCGGACATTCCCAAAAGACACAACACAAGGATCGTCTTATGGGCTTCACATTCGGATTTTGGAACGTTTTAACACTTTCAAGGGCTGGATTTCTGTAGGTGCTGTTAAGCTAGTCAGATAATTATAAATTTGATATTTCTGCAATACAAGAAGTACGGTGGACTGGCAAAGGTACTCTAAAAAATAAAAACATATTTTTCACTACAGCTGTCATGAAAAACACCATATTTTTTGGTACGGGGTTCATTGTTGGTATAAAATTCTAACAGTTGCGGATAGGCTTTAAAGCAGTCAGCCCCAGAATATGGAGACTACTCATCAAGGAAAAGTTCAATAACTATAGGCTGTTGAGTATCCATGCGCCGACAGAGATGGCAGACGAGGCTGATAAAGAGGAATTCTTTGACCAGCTTGAACCAATCTTTAACCAGAATGACATGACATAAAAATTATTTCTGGCGATATGAATGCAAAGTTAGGTAGAGAAAGGATTTATAGTCCAGCAATAAGAAAGTATAGCCTACATAAAATGACAATGGACATAGGCTTATTAAGTTTGCAACCACACATGACCTCGTCATTGGAAGTACTATGCATCCTCATAAAAACATTCATTCACAAGGGTACTTGAAGATAAGAGGCATCAGAAGACCGAAACTGCAGTGAAGAGACTGTGTCGCGAATGATTCTAGAAATCTACTTGGAGTGCGAAATTGGATTGCGACTGCAAAGGATAGAGAGACATGGCAAAAGCCGCTGGAGGAGGCCCTGACTCACTAACTAGATGCCCATCCAGTGGTGATGATATCCATATTTGAATTGTGATACTTCATAATTAATGATTTTTATGTTTATATTTTGGAAAACCTGCCTAATATGTATTAATGTTTCAACAGTATAACTGAAACAATAGTGACTGAGGTTTTGCAGGTATACTGTCGATTTTGAAATAATTTAATTCACCATAAAATTGTAAAATAAATGTAAAAATATATAGTTGCATGTTTAGTAATGTTGAGTAATTGATTTTATATTATTTTCTAACATTCGAACTATAATTGACACACAAATATATGCAATAAATTATTATATATATATATATATATATATATATATATATATATATATATATATATATATATATATATATATATATTATAAATATACTAAAAACTAAAAACATTCCTCACTGAGCACGGACAAATTACTTACAGTAAATTACTGTAATTTAGTAATAGCTAACTAATAATAAGAAGTCTTCTAAGTTGTAACTCATTAGGACTGAAGAAGTTAATAGGGTTATCCGTATTTTATGACTTCTCGAAAATTAAAAATTCATTTTAAACTCAAAATATCAGTAATTATAAAACATTAAATTAGTTAACTTACGAAAAAAATGTACTTCAATGAGAAATTTTTGGAAGGATCCGGTTAAAAACAAAATAATAACCATAAATTCAAAATAGGGTGATTTATGGATAATAATTTTTTTTAACCGAATCTTTCCAAAAAATTCTTATTGACGTACTTTTTTTCGTAAGTTAAAAAATAAAAAAATGAAACATACTGAAAATGCTTTATTTTATATCTCTTTTGAATAATGATACCGAAATGTTTTTTCCTGCTAAACATTTGGTTTTTAGAGTATATTTAAGAAAAATAAAATAATTGATTTTTGGTCAAATTAATTTTTAAAAAGTGTTGAAATTATTAATTAAACTAGTCTTATACACTTTTTTCCACCAAAAATGATTGCAGATTTGGATTCGCACATCAAAAACTCTGAATGCTCAAAAAATCATCGAAAACAAAAAAAAAATTTAGTTCCCAATGTACTCAGCATGTTTAAAACTACAAAATTACATTTAGGCTTAAAGCCCTGAACCTCGTCTTCAGATTACCCGCTAATTGGATTCGATTGGATTCGAGCAATTGTCTTGTTCGAAAAAAAGGTGATTACCATAAAAAACAAAATTGAAGTTTATTGCGGATAATGTTGGATATAAAACACATCACTGTTAAAGCGAATTGCGCAATTCAAGAACCTTCACCGATGCCTTAAATTTTATTTGAATTTTTCAAAGGGTTTCTGATTTATTTTTAAAAAAAAGTGAAGTATAGACCCTTGGTAAAAATTATAAGCCAAATATTTTTATGTTTAGATTCGCCCGAATATATAAATATAGGGATTTTTCAAAGTGCTAAAGCCAAATCTGACGCCAGGTTTGAATAAAAAGAATTCTATTAATATACTTCACTGCGTAGATGAATACCGTTTTCATTACATATAAGTCATTATACCCTTCAGATCGCTCTATAATTCAATTATTTCATTTTTAAAAATTGGTTCACTCTAAAATAGTCTACTTTTGGATCGGAATAATGTTTTTATATTATTTATTACCAAAGACCGGATTTATATTCAAATGAATATTTTTCCTGATACGTTTCTACAATTATTTTAATTTAAAAAAATTATTTAGTTACAGAACAATTCTTTGTAAAAATTTGTTTTTGAATTCACCTCTGTTTTTTCTTATTTATATTATAAATTATAATCATAATTATTAAACAAAGCAATTTAGACAATAATTGTAGCCTTTTGTTGATTTTCTGACATTTATCGTGCATATTTTCCTTCATATTCCTTCCGATGATTTTTTTCAACATTGGGGTTTTTTTATGTGCTGGTTCCAAATCTGCAATTTGCATTTTTGGTTTTAAAAAATCTATCAGGATAGTTTACTTACTAATTTTAATAATTATTTTTAGTAATTTGTTTGTAATTTAAAAAAAATTATTTGTTTTAAAAACAATTATTTTTTAATATTTTTATTTTTCCTTTAATATACACTAAAAAAAAAATCTGAACATTTGCAGCTGAAAAAATCAATCGAGATCATTTTTAAAACACGAGATATAAAATAAACCAATTTCAGCATATTTTTTTTTCCTTAGTCATTCATAAAATTTTGATCAAAATCGGCGACGGACATATTTTGCACTCCAATTGTGGGTGTGATACACTCCAGAAGAATGATTGTAATTAGCGAATTTTTTTGGAAAATAACTTTCTATTCTTTGCATAAGGAACAGTACATTTGTTGTTTGCAGACATCGAACATAATGATTCCAATGTGATTCTTTCTTCTTTTTCTATTTACATTTAAAACAAAAACAATAGCCATAATTACCTATCTTACCATCGTAAGTTAATATCATTTACATAGGGATTATTTTTTTATATAAATCTTTATATGTATTATTAATAGAAAACAAGTAATTTGGAGTCAATTTATCAGTAAAATGTTCAAGGTAAACAAAATAAGTGAAAAACAATTTAAAAAAATTGAAATAAAAAGTATCAGAAGGCCATATAAGGCAGGCTTTAGAAGCAGATGATTCTCCACCCAATGCCAGATTTTTTTTTTTTTTTGTTGAACCCAGACATCAACTGTCAAAAACAAGGACAAGGGATCAAAATTGGCGACGGACACATCGTGCACATCCCTTATCAGACAAAGTCCGACTAAGTTGTGTCAAGATAAAATTTAGTGTGACAAGGATGTGAACCAGTCATTCAGGAAAGGAAACAATTTGGTTGTCTTGAATCCTTTAATTATTAATTACTGGTAGATAAAAAAAATTCTCCTCTAAACGATATTTACAAAAATATTCAAGTTATAATTATATTATATAAACAAATTCTTCAATGCATAAATTATCTTTGGAGCTATATATGGAAGGTATTCTTACATCATAACATCATTTCAAAGAATCTTCAATAATTGTACACACATTAATATTAAATATGCTTTGCGTTACGTGATTTGCATGCTCTCACTAAAGTTTAAGTGCTTAATATTCCTCCATTTTTATCGATTTTAAATTAAAAGAAAACGGAAAGCAAATATTATTCCATTGATAACACAGAATGGTTTTCTTTCCCTTAAGACATTTTTGTTTAATATGCTTGAAAGTCATTTTCAAGATATTTATAATAGTTATACTTTGTACAACACATCCATATTTAATTTTTTGTAAATAAATAAGAAATTAATCATCATTCCTAAAATGTTCCATACAGTTCAATTAGTACAACTCACGACATTATCGTGTTGCCTACAATATCAGTGTATAGTAATTTCAGATTAATTTACGGCAATTTTCGTGAAATCTACTGGCATGAGAGGTGGTCACGGAAGAACAATGAACTATTTTAGTTGTAAAAACTAATCGTAGAACCCCCTGGAATCTGAAAAATCACACTATAACATTGTCTCATCTTCCTTTCCATTTGTTATTATGATTATTTTTCTTATCTTTTATCTATCATTTAGTAGTTTGAAGTATTTTAACTGATTCTTGGATTTTAATCTTTACTTTCAATTTTACAAAAAGAGCGAGTCCTTCAAATATTCACTTAACAAGAATTTCGAAAATTCAGAGTATAACGTCTAGATTTCCTTTACAGTGTATCTTTGTCGGATATTAGAGCTGAACGAACTGACCATGGCATTTAGTTCACATAGCGTTCTATGTTCTCAAATTTTTGAAAAGTGCCAAAGCACCTGTTACATGTGCCCTTAAGTCCATATGCCTATTAGATGTAAAAATACAATTAATCTATAGTAACATTAATATTAATCTATAATATAATACAATAATTGTAAAAATACAATTAATCTTTTAAATACATCATAGTTAATAAATAATTTTATCTTTGTTGATCATAAATTAATAATTTCTAATTTGGTCGCAAATTAATATTTTTTGAAATTCACATCATAATATATTCAATGATTCTTTTTTTGTATTTTACTTAATTTAAAGCAAAATTACTTAATTTAAACCCTAATATATCACATTAGGGTATCGTTGGAACTGAACATTATTATCAGCTAAACTAATTTAATGTACCTGATTTAAGAAGACAGTGTTACGAATTAGATTAAGGACTGAACATTGACATCAAAATAAGACAAACCATATGAATGGAAAGATTCAAACTAATTAAATGCATCTTATTATAGAGGGGTTTTAACATGTTTTAAATTTTTACTCAATTTTTAAATCACGATTTTACTGTCCCCAGGCTATTTCTGAACTTTAACCCATTTTGAATACAATTTAAAAATTTTTTATCGACTTTGAAAATTTGTGTACCTTGTTAAAAAAAAATAAATAAAAAAAACTCGCAAGTTGATATAAATTGGCAATTTTGATTTAAATTACATGTTAAAAAAAATTATAAAATTTAAAGGGAAATCTCCCTTGAAATCCTCACAGCCGTTACATGACGAATGTTACCGGTAGTTTACGGACACACTTGACACAAATCAAATATAAATGTGTCTAGTTTTATCCTATCACTTAGTGTAACCAGAGAGGCGTGATACATCGGGGTGGAAAGTTGCTGATCCTAAAATCATGGTAAGCATTTTTATACACTCTCACGAATGTTTTCATTTATTTATTTACTTTAAAAATAAGTAATTCAGATTTAAGTTCTAGACAGCTTCGCGATTAAATTTCACTTTCTGCAAATGTATGTTGTTTTGCTCTTGGAAATAATAATACACAGTTGTTATCTAAATACTTCAAAATCTCGTGAATGTTGCTACTCACGAGTTTTACCGAACGTCTGGTAACATTCGTTAGGTGTTGGTAACATTCTACAGAGTTTTAGAGATTCTTGTAATTTTACATCATTTAATTTATTTAACGATTTTAATAAATTACATAATGATTTAAACCCAGCAGACAAGCAAAAGCACTACAGAGAAAAAAGTAAATTTGATCAAAAAGGAGATGTTTTAATCTTTATAATTAATAAAAGATTGTTCAGTCAATTGCTTGTTAGAAACACCCTCCCTCCCTAGCAGCTTACTTTTAATTAGCTAATCGTGGATAATGTTACCGTTCATGTTACCCGCTAGAAAACTCTTTGAG
Source organism: Rhaphigaster nebulosa (assembly GCA_948150685.1). Taxonomy (NCBI): domain Eukaryota; kingdom Metazoa; phylum Arthropoda; class Insecta; order Hemiptera; family Pentatomidae; genus Rhaphigaster; species Rhaphigaster nebulosa. Next base: position 144,133,420 of record OX411308.1, read on the forward strand.
AATTCATTAGTTTTTGGGTGATCTATTTGATAATTTCACATTACTCTGGCAGGTGTCACATTGGTTTCTAATTTAAATTTTTGTTTGCAAACTCGGAAGATAGGGATTGCATATTTCCTCAGAAATATTGTTGAATAATTTAATCCATTTTTCATCGAACCATTAATATAATTGTTCAATGTCTTCGAAACCGCATAGTCGTTAAATAAATGAAAATTTGTTTATTTTTTAGTAACACTTGTGAGTTTGGTTTACATTTTATTTATTTTTAACAGGCTTAAAAGCTGGAATTTTAGCCAGCTTGGTAAAATCTGGTTGCAAAAACAATGTCGGATAATGATAACATTTCAATTTTACCATTGAAATACAGAAAATTATTATTCTGAATGGTAACTAAACTATTGTTTAGGCAAGGTAATTTCTTTCAAACTGATCACCTCAAAACATTCTGTTTGTCTACAAAAAATATTTTCAACCATAAAATTTTAAGGGTAAAATAAATAATTAATGTATCTAACGCTTTCATGTCATTATTTGTTCGATCTCGTTTGATCTTTTATGACAATGAGTTACATATATGATTGCCAATATATTTATGATTGTTGCGTATAATGTATATAAAATATCACGAATTTTACTGTGCAGTAAAAGTACTAATATAACAATTTTAAAATTAAAATAAAATAGATACTTTATAATTATTTTTTTAAAATTATATGGTAAAATCCTTACATGCCATGGCCGCAACTAAAGTAATACTTAGTTATCGCTCTGCACTTATTCTGTAATCGTAGTGGTATTAGCTCAAGTTGTACTCAGAAACTTGGTAAACATTGACTTTATACGAAGGTGAACAATAACATTGAGAGATGAGACGGCTTTTTCCGAAATAAGCGAGACTGATTCCCAATAGTTGAAGAGACGGACCCTCCAGAAGCGTCAACGAAATGCTGCACCTGGCTCTGCTGGGAATTCGCCGAAAAAAATAAAATAAAAAAGTAAAATCCAAGCAAAATTCCCCACCTAACACCCGCAGTAAAACTGCAGCACCTAATGAAATAGAATCTACATCAACAGTTAATACCATACCAACAAGCAATCAATTTTCAGTCCTAAATAATACAACCGAATCTACCACTCACCGGCAGTTCTCTGAACTAGAGCCACCTCCAATATTTGTAAGCAATATTCAAGACTTTATGGCGTTTGGTCATGAAATTGACAATTTAATTGGACAAACAAATTTCAAATGTTTTTTCCGATTAAAGGACATCAGAATCCATACAACTAACAAAGACAACTATGAAAAATTAGTCAGCAATTTGACAGAAAAGCAGCAGGATTTCTATTGCTATAAATTAAAAGAAGAAAAAGCATACAGAGTTGTCTTGAGGAGTCTTCATACCACCACCCCCACTCCCGCTATAAAGAAGGATATAGAAGAGTTAGGGCACAATGTGAGAAGCATTTCCAACGTGTTCCACCCTACTGAAAGATATCCATTGCCACTATGTTTCGTCTACCTTGAGCCAGGACCAACTGAAGTCCCGCTTAATATCTCACGATGAGCAAAAAGGTCCTAACTATCCTTTTGTGGAATGCAAATGCATACAGAATCACAGAGACGAACTTGACATATATCTCTACGAAAATTTCAGTGACATTGCCCTAGTTACTAAAACTCATTTCACGACGCGTTTTTTCTTTTACATACGAGAATACATTACATACAGATCATATCATTCAGTTAACACATCCCACGCAGATTCTTGCATCCTTAACAAATCCCTACCTCACTCCCTCATTCCCTCCACTCCAACTGATACCATTCAATCAACCTCAATAACCTTATCCTCCCGCCCTTTAAACATTACATTCTCAGCTTTATACTTTCCTCCTGGGAATTCCCTTCACAGATCCCTCGAAAAGCTGTCCTATTCCTAACCTATATATACAATGCTTCACTCAGATCCACCTATTTCCCTGACCCTTGGAAATTGTCTATTATAAAAATGATACCGAAACCAAAAAAAGCATATGGATGTCCATCCTCCTATCGTTCTATTTCCCTCTTGCCCACTATGAGCAAAATCCTAGAAAAACTCATATTAAACAGACTGTACTCAATCCTATTTATCCTATAGATTTAAGATTTAAATCAAGTAATTCCTGACTATCAGTTTGGATTTCGAACATCCCATTCTACTATTCAGCAGTGTCATCGTGTGGTGGATGTGATATCCTCCACATTGGAGCGCAGAATGTACTGCACGGGAGATTTTCTCGATGTAGAACAGGCTTTTGACCGAGTCTGGCACCGGGGACTGCTTTACAATCTCCGTCAATTCCTTCCCCCGACATATTTTCTATTAATCCGTTCCTACCTCACCGATAGAACCTTCAAAGTAAACCATAATCTTGCCTACTCATCACTATTCTCTCAGTCCGCCGGTGTACTTCAAGATAGTATCCTTGGTCCCATCCTTTACACGGTGTATACAGCTGATATCCCAAACCATCGTAGCACCATCCTCACTACTTACGCTGATGACACATGTGTGTTATCTCTGAACAATGACCCATTTGCCGCATCTCAAACCCTGCAGTCACACATCACAGCCATTGAAGAATGGTGTCAAAACTGGAGAATTAAAATAAATCCCATCAAATCACCTTTACCCTACGTCATAAACCCACTACATACTGTCCTACAGTATCTTTTAATAATAAACCATTTATCTCTGTCGAACAGATCCGCTACCTCCATCTTGATAAACGCTTTACATGGAACCCTCATACGAGACTGAAACGACAAGAAACTGCTCGTAGATTCCGATTACAACAGCACTTACTTGACAAATGCTCCAAATTACGAATTTTCTACAAAAAGCTCAATTAACATTACCATTATCAGACCTATTTGGACATACGGGATAGATCTTTGGGGTACCACTAAACCATAAAATTCCTGCCGCGTCCAATCCTTGCAATCCAAAATCCTTCGAAAAATCCTCAATGCTCCTTATTTTGTCACAAATAAAATTATCCACAAAGACCTCAATATCCCATTTGTTGCAGATTTAGCCCGAAATAGGTATACCTCCTTTAATTCCAAACTCCTTACCCATACCAACCCTCTTGTTCGTAACCTTTCATCCCCGTGTATTCCTGATAATCCTCTGAGGTGTCTGAAAAGAAGATGACCACGGGATCTTCTAACTTAAAATAGTCATTGAAGTGCTACCAATGGATGGTTCCTTCACAAGTCATTATCATGTCTTATACTCTAACTTCACATTTACTTGTTGTATTATTGTAATACAATTGTAAATTTCAATAAATAAATAATGAAAAAAAAAAAAATTATAAAAACGATTCTCAAAAGATTTTTTAAAATCTGACTCAACACCACAATTTTAGGTATTCTTACTTATTTTATTTTTAAAATTCTGTCTTTAAATTAAAAGTAACAAAGTTTTCTGGTACATAGACATACCATTTCCCGGTCAATGAAGTAAAAAACAACATTGAATATTCGAGGATTAACAAGGGTAAAGCTGATTTCTTCGTTGTGATTGTTCAAAATTTAAGTAGATTTTTTGTTTGCAAACTTGGAAGATAGAGAAGTTAAGTGATTGCATCAATCTCCTTAGATATATTTTAAGGTTTTCCTGACTCATTATTTTCTTTTAATCTAACCAATTTTTCATGTCTGTCCACCGCGATGATGTGGCTCTTGGAAGCAATTATACTTCCTAAAATCAAACTAATATCAAAGAAAAAATCAACATCTACGAGTATGCACAATGCTTGAAAACAAAAATATTTATAGTATATATATATATATTTTTTTTTTCAGTTTCAGGTTAGTACATTTCTAGATTTAAGTTTAGTTACATTAAAGTAATAAATTGATTTCAAGTTCCTGTTTTCCGTATCTTAAACAAATAAGATTTCGAAAACAACCTCTAGGTGTTTGGTGTTAATTTACGGTGGTGAGATAAATAATTAGTGCTATTTTTAGCGGGTACTAAGTTGGTACAAAAACACAGAAAGAAAGAAAGAGCCACATTCGAAACATTATATTCGGTGTCTCCACAAATTTCGCTAATTACAACCATCCGTTATTCCAAGAGTGTGACTTACATTTACAACACCATAAATCCGCAAGAGACCAATTTATGGAAAATAATTTCAGGTCATTAAAATGAGAAAAACGTCTTGGTGGTTTCTGTAAAGGATTTTGTAGCCAGGCCAGGGATTTCTTATTTAAGGCTATTTTTATTGTCAGTGATTTAAATGGTCGACACATGCGAGTTTTTTCTGTTATACGTTCCTTGGTTTTGTTTTATTTCTGACATAATTAATGAATTTCGGTTTAACAATGGCAAATTGATTGCCCCTTCGTTAGCACGAACTTTAATTTTTTTTCTTTTTCAACTGTTAGCATAATTTATGGATGGAGCTACAATGGTGACATTTCTTACCCAACTGGAGAAGGTACCCAAAGGGTTATTTATCTCTTACCGACATACGAAAAAGTATCAAGACAAATTAAATCATCTTAAGAGATAAAATAAATAGAATTGTGTAATATTAATTAGGTATTAATTATTAGAAGAGAAATAAGTTAAGAAAACAAATTAAATACCAATATTTAATAAAAAAAATTATATTATGTAGTCTCGCAATTCACATATCATAACCGAAATAAATTCTACAATGTGCTCAAAGAGAAAACGCCGAGAAACGCAAACATGAGATCTTCCAAACACCTCCTATTTATGAGATTCGCGGAAAACTTCAGAAGAGTTTTGAATTATTGAGAATATAAATATCACCATTTCACTTCTCAGCACGTAGTTTATTTTACTGCTCGTGATTTACTAATACGTAGGACGTTCATAAAAATAATTCTCCATCATGAAGTTATGAGGTACTTACTTCAACCTGTATGACTGTATGATTTATATTATTTCATAGATCTAAAAAGATCTTTAGAGTTTTTTTATTTTAATTCTTATCATTAAATAAATACGGTTAAAGCAAAATATATTAATATGGGCAGTTAGTAGTAGAAGCAGTGGTATTTGGTTATCCGATTGATTCTCAGATTTCGGACAATTTCCATGATAAAAATGTTAATAATTCTGACAGTATTTAATTAAAAAATCTTAATTACATATACCTTCTATTGATGCTCAGCTATTAATGTTAACAAATTACCAAGATCAAGAGTATTTTTGTCCGATGGTCTGTTGGAAATTTAAAATTTTCAAAAGTTCGATAATGACCGCGTGAGTAATGACAATTAGCTTGAATTTTCAATGTTTTTCTTTTTAGGTTCCAGAGGTAAGGAAAAAAGTGCAATTGGGGAGATGACAAACTATATGTACTAGGAGTCTCTATTTATAGAAAATTATAAATAGCAATTTTTACAAAAAAGTTTATATTTACAAATTTTATAAAAATAATAATATAAATAACTATTATTATTTTATAAAAAAATGCAAGTAGCCACAGCTTTATACTTCAAGACTAGGTTAAGAGTTTTAAGTATACAAAGATAAAAAAATAATAATTTAAGTACCCAAATAAAAAAATTGCAAGTCTCAATAGCCTTTCTTTTTTTTTCTTTTTTTGAGAGACTAGTTTAAAATTCTTAATTATATATAATAACGATGGTACAAAAATAGAAAAAAATTCAAGGGGCAACTCTCTATCCCGTTACAGATTTGATTTCATGAAACCCTTTTGAATAATGATATAAACTATATCAAAGAAAACTGAAATTATTAACATACTAAAAGCTAGTTTTTAAAGAACAATTGAATGAATGCTCTAAAACAATTCGGGTAAAGCTTATTTAAAACAGTACACAAACAGAAAGATTTAAATAACAAGTTATAATCTATATCTATATTGTTGTTGAGAACCTGAAAAAGAAAGAAAAAAAATGTTAACATCCTTAAACTTAAATTTAAAATTCCCCTGTGTTCCCTTTTTTTCAAGGCTTTATCCTGGCGTTTTATTTTTTGAGTGGTAATTATACAAAAATTAATGGAAAAACTTTGGGAAATGCATATGCATATTTCACTGCTTTCCACAAATTAAAAAAAGAATATGATTCAGTATGCTTATGTTATCCTTTAATAGAAGAAACAAATTTCACTAGCATTTACCCTATCAACATTTTAGCACCTAATGTAATTATAAAATCAAGCTATTCTTTAATCTTTTCATTTTAAATATTTTATTATGAAGAAATGTTTCTTCCCTGTATATCAGTGGGGAAAAAATTAGGTAATTATTAATTAATTAGTATTTAATTCTAATTGAATAAAAGTTGTAATGGACTAAAATTTGCCCGTAAAATGAGAATCACCCGTATAGGTGAAATTATAAAAGAAAGCGTAGGTTAAAGTAAATAAGTGGACCTAACAAAGTTCATTCGAATGTTTACATAAATTTAAATTAAATATTGCAGACCAGAGATTAACACGACAATAAATCATACTTTTCCAAAAAAGAAACGTATTGGTTCAGCGTATTAAAGCCCTAAAACCTACCGTTTTTGAGATAACGCACGGTATAGGCCCGCACGTGCCGTTGTCATGACAATAATGGAAGCAAGTCGAGACTGTATGAAAACATTATTTTGTAATAAAATTTATTTTTTTGGTTGCTAATAGAGATGATTATATATTCATGATAGAGAGGAGTATATATTCTTTCCCATGTCTAGCACTAACGGGGCACTGTTAAATATTAACAGGTACTACAAACAGAAAATGGTATAGCTGAGTCTTATGCTTACCTAACTGTCAAAATGAAGGGATTACTAATTATTTATAAAGATAACTGTTATTTCAACGTAGTCATTATAAACTATGTAGCTTCACCAAATGTGTGTGTTAAATAAATTTTCTTGGAAATATTACCTACCTATATTGTTTATACGAATAAACATGTTTCTTTAATATCGCTTATAGGTACTTCAAATGTATTAGGGATTATTGGAAGAAGGATAGATACGTAATGCGAGAGTTCTCACACGAGTATACTAGTAGACCTCTAAAGCGAGAGCCAAGCTCGGGTATACTATCAACATAATAATTTAGACCTCAAAGAAATTCGAAAGGTTATAGCACATTTTTTGTCAGATGGAAGGGGCGGAGCTTCTGACCGCTGTGTCAGAAGGTGGGGGAAACTAGTGGCCACGCCTAACTTTTGCTCACTACCCGTTTTCTCAGATCCGGTGTGATCTGGACCCTAGCAAGTGGCCACGCCCATATCTGGTAGTGCGTGAGCGTTTACACGACCCGTTTTCTCCGGTCTGGTCTGGTCTGGTCTGATCTGATCCGGTCGTTTAAATGCACCTTTAGCTAGAAAGTAAAACAATCGGTTTATAAATTCTTATCATGAAACGATAAGACAAGAAAAACCTCCTCACCTATAAAGTTTAATTTTCAGATAGAATTTTAATAAATCATTGTCTTGAACGGGTAGAAACAAGCAAATATATTGCGATATAATGAAACTCCTGCAATATAGGTAGTGTGCTTTTTAGAGAATCAGTGTCACTAAATCTTTACTCTTAATAGTGATATGAAAATCCATCTAATGCATAACAATTACCTGGGCGATAATTTGCTTAGAAGGCTCTAAAGGCATTAAAATCACCATATCTTGACCATAATTCTCAAAAGAATTTCCAGGGATAATTTCATTACGTTAGTTATCCCAGCAGCTAGAAATCTTTCCGGTAGTGGCCATTTAGTAAGTAACTGAGAAGTGGGACTAATGAAATTTGTGCCTTGGGCCAGAGAGGCCCGAGAATCGTCCAATCATATATCCCACCTTCCAGTAGCATCTGTGATTAAACTCATTTATATAGTGGCTTGCGAACCTCACTAATTCAACCTCTGCCGGGAACAGATAAGCTATTCCGGTCTTAACTTTAGTTTTATCTCAGGGGTATTTTGAGAAAATTTAGTATTATTGGAGAACATAGTTCTATTTCTTAATAAAACAAAAAATAAAAAAAATAGCCATTAAAAAGATTTTGATGTGTATTCTCTAGGACAGCACGGCATTCAACACTAAGGCATTAATTTCCAAAAAAATAATTGAATACATCGATATCGTTTTTTGAAGGAGTAAGCGCCATTTGGCAAACTTTACAGGAAACACCTGAAACTATTTTTCCTAAACAACAATATATTTTTTCTCAATTTTATTCTTTATTGTATAAGTAGGAGTTTATTTAGGAGACAAAACCTTAATATTTACTATATATTTTTAAGGATTCTAGCACTGGTTAACGCCAGAGTGACGACTGAGAGTCGTTAGTATTTGGTGCTTGCGTCATCAATAGTCGAGTTTTAGACCATTCCTAATTTTTTTTCTTCAATATGTCGTGAGGGAGATTCGATAGAGATGGTGTTTACGTCCCATAATAAAATGAAACCTAAATTTTGAATTTTTGGCGCTAAAGCCTTTTTCAAAAAACGACGTCGATATTATCTACATATAAATTTATGCATTCAGATAACAAATCTTTCAGCATATCCTATTTTATTATTTCAATTGGATAAAAATAATAAAACTAATACAGCATCATTAAGTATTATGTTAAAATAATTTATTTTATGTGGTATTTTTTTTGTGGTAAAAGATCTGGTTTATATTGAACAATATTAAATTAAGATATTTTCTAATGCACGTAAGAATAATTATTTTTTAAAAAAGGCGAAAGTAAACACAAATTATTGTTTGATTTATTTTAAAATCATCAAATCCGCTTATTTTTCCATAATAGACGCTGATAAAGAATTTAAAAATTAAAAAAATACAAAATACTTAAGTTTAGGTTTAAATTTAGATAAAGAAATTTATATAATTCTTGCGTGATTAAAAATGAATCTTTACCTATTGTCCAATGTAAATTATATATTAAAAAAAAATTCTAATAATAATTATATAAGGAAGCCCGGGTTCGAGTCGAGCTGGGGTAGGTAACTTTTATTTATTCTGTTATATTGACATCCTGGATTATTTATAGATATAAATAAAATAAATGAAAAAATAATTTACTTCCGAGGTGGTGCTTAGCCAAAATTATGTTGCATATCTTGCCAGAAAGTTTGATCACCAGTCAGTCAACTGTTTGTGATCTTCCAGCCGTTAAATTATGTCTGGGATTGGTCTACACACAAATTAGTGTGATTAAGAGCCGTGAAATGTTTTAATGACGAATAATTAAGGGTGAGTAATCACAGGACTCAAGTACAATGATAGGCTTTTAACTGTCATATTGACTTTAAAAAACTTACAGTTATATGGATCATATTTTATACATACATACACACACACACACACACACACACACACACACACATATATATATATATATATATATATATATATATATTTATCGAGCAATCATCCTTTTGAAATAGCAATAATCATTAGGTTAACTTATAAATCAATTTAAACAATAAAATATACGAGATTATGCAAACAAAAAGTCATCGGAAAGACACTGACAGAAACCCAATATATCACGCTGTCATAAGGTTTTGACAGAAGTAATGTAACGAAGGAAGCTCAGAGGAAAATGTCTAGAAATATATTTTATCTATGGTACGCGGTATGTCTGTGATATCATATTTATGCTAACTTTTCTTCGAACAAAAGACGGTTATTGTAACTTCTGTAAAATTGTCGAATAAATATTTTCAGAGCCAAAACAGTAATGGTACATAAAATAAATACATTATACATAAAAAGTAGGAAGGTATTGATGTCCTCAATTCATAATGTATTTTGGGTAGTGAAAAATTATCTGCTTTTTGAATTTCGAAAGTCTATTCCAAGAGACTCCCAGAGGTCCAGGAAAGCAGAAACGAGTGTTCGCGTAAATCTCCCGAAGGTCGCACACCGCTCGGTCGTTGCCAGGATATCTAAAGATAGATCGGCCAAGACCAGCATTACCATACGGCACTAAATATCGTACTCTTATGAACCATCGTTCTTTATCTGTTACTTGTAAATCAAATCTCTTTGCATAGCATTACTTCTCTCTGTGGGGTAGTATGTCGGGGTGTGGAGTGTCGAATTACAGTTATATTGACGACCTAACTATAGCTGACCAATACAATTATCTTCAAAGTAATCTATTCTCGTGGCTCAATAATGATTCTGGAAGGAGTTTATTTCGGGCATTATTATTTTTACAACTGCCAAATGTACGTACAGTAATCGGTCAGTCAACAGTCATTTGATGTAGATTAATTTAATTTAAGTACAAACTAAATTATTTGATAAATGCATTTTTTGAATCGGAAAGCCTCCTTACTGAAATTTTTTGATGAAAATCCAACTGAATAGGTGTTAGCTAAGTGATAGGAATGGCGGCGAGTTTTAAAAAATAAATATTTTGAACATTACAATTCAATGCTCAGCAACAATTCCCAGTTAATCTAAAAGTATTTTGTTTGTCCTAGTATAGAATGAAATTTGGTCTACATTATAATTTAAAAAAAAAGAAGATATAATAGAATAGAAAAAATAATATAATAGATAACATAATATAATAGAAAAAAGAAGCATAATTGAAATCTTCTATGTGACCTTAAATCAGTTGCGAAATTTTGATTTTACTAGAAACAAAATTTATTTATGTGTTGGTGAAAAGAAAAAAAAAGAAAAGAATCCTCCTATTATTAGTATTTGTCGCATACACAACAGTTTTCGCTGGATATCACTTTTTTTAATTAGATTTTTGATCGCGCACGCGCATTTTTATTTACAGTTGCTGTTTAAGTTTTCTTCGATATAGAAAATGTTTATTGGGTTTTCTAGGACTCTGATTCTGTTTTTTGAATTGGACTTTTTATCTAGAGTGTGCATTTCGAATTACCATCACAGTTGAATTTACTATCGAAATTTTGTTCGACCACGAGCATTTCTACTTGATGATTGATGAATATTAGTTTTCAAAATTCTTCAGTATAGGTATCTTAATATAGATAACTTCGGAAACCTAATGAACAATCACCAAATCGATGAAATCCATTCCCATCCTAAAAGAATATATATATATATATATATATATATATATATATATATATATATATATATATAATTAAATATTGAAAAATAAAAAACAATTTATTTTAATTTGAAACTACTTGAAACTAGCACTTAATATCAATTGTCTGGTAAACGAAAAAAAATGTCAAAGAGCATTCCAAATTATTTCCAAAGTCATTAATGCAATTAAAATAATTATTCTACAATAATAAAATAAATAAAGTAGATTTAATTCATGTCCGGTTGGACTAAATTAACAATTCATTTAAGTAACATTTAACAGTTAAATAATTTTACACTGAAATATATATTTATCCATTTTCACTTTATCAAGTATATAATTAAATTAAATGAAAGTAGTGTGAGGATTAAATCAGAATACTATATGTATTAAATCAGGTACAGCATTATACTGTGCGTGATGTGGATACGATTTACTTAATTCAATTAACTTTTAATGTATTAACTTTTAAATTAGTAATCTATGCATACCAAGATGAGAATGCGTTTCGGAATATTAAGTTACCATTTATATTATGCCTACTTTAAAGGAATAAGAAATGAACAACGTTATGTACTTCGAGTGTTATCATAAAATATGTTAAAATATTATAAACTAAATCAAGGTTTAGAGACAACACATTATTAGTATTAAAAAAATCGTAGTAAATAAATAATCAATTGTTAGTGCAGGTTTTTCGGTAGCAATCGGCTCCTATTTTGACCAAATATTTATACGATACACTCAGCACAGTTTTTCGTCTTATTAGAAATTAGCATTAGAATCCTTTCTTTTTTAATTGTTCTGAATTTCTTTCGGCTCTCACTAGAATTTTCAATAATTCTATGATAGCAATTATGTTTTATCAAACATTATTATTCTTATTGATTCTACTTGAGGATTCAAAACTTCATTCATATCCCAGGACATAGAGGTATCGAGGGTACAGTTCTCGCTGATATTGTTGCTAAAAAGCCTGTGCCCTCCTTCCAATATTCCGAGTCTCTGTCCCTTTTCATGATTTCGAATCCGGTATAATAAAAAAAATGAATAAAAAAACTATGTGGAATGAAAATTGGTTCTGAATAGACAAAAGTAATAGCAACAAGGAATATGACAAATTCGTGGAAAATCTTACCCAGAACAAGAAAAGAAGAAATTACTATATCCAGGTTGAGAATCGAAATTTATTTTATTTTATTGTTTCAGTATTTAATAGAAGGAAAACCACCACTAAAATATAACCATTGCCTGGACCAGCTAACAATTAAAATCGTATTAATGGAATGCGAACTGTACAAGGAAGCAAGAAGACAAAATAGAATCAACAGCCAAGGCAATTAATTGGAAAGGACACCGATTTTCATAGCCAATTAAAACCTTTAAGCAATTATAAATTAATAAAGAATGGAGCCTCCAGCCTAAAGTTTTGGTACACGGCACCAAAATGTGAAATAAATAAAGAAATAATCAGTTTAAAACTAGCTCTGCAAGTGAATAATTTTATACAGCCTATTTTCAAAATGTCAAGAATACACATATAAATACAAACTATTAAGTGTTTCACAAATCAAAATATATAATTTAAAAAAAGAAAGAAAGACAGCTAAAAAATTAAATTAGAGCCGCAGTGTAAGAACCTTCTTTGTTTTCTAGAACGAACCGCTACTTCATTCTACAAATAGCTTCTTAGTTATCATAAATTGGCATGAGCAGTTCAGATCACGACCTTATTCAGGATGAAAAAAAAAAAAAAGAAAAAGAAAAATGTCCCGAGAATCAAACCCGCTTCTTCATAATCTGTAGTCATATACAAACCATTACACTAAGAAGGGAGTGTTAACATTTTGAAATTAAAATATACATCAGATATTTTTGTGTCATTAAACAAATATGATAGTAAATAAGAAAAATGAAGATAATTCTATAATTTTATTAATCAGTAATTTCGTAGGAAGTACGTAGCAATAGAATACGTCATGTAACCATGGGGTATATATATATATATATATATATATATATATATATATATATATATATATATATATATATAACTTATGTTCGTTCCGAGGACTTAAAGTAAAAAAAAGGAAAAAAAGGGAACGAAATGACACGCACACTTGTTGAGAAAAGACTGACTTTATTGGCTTAGTAATCCTCTATATATAGTCTTAGGGAGTGTTTACATCTTAGAGTTAGGATTAAGTTGTATAAAGTTACACTGTGTACCTTAACTCCCCCCTGCCAGTTTACGAACACTTCTCGTAAACTTTACTCCTATAATACACTCTGAACAACAAACAAAAACACGAAAAAAAAAAAAAGAAAAATGATACTCTGCCATGTAAACACCCAAAACTATGAAACATAATACAATAATACAACTAAATACAAAATTCTTATAGCTAAACTTATGAACTATTATACCAAAAGAAATAATGAACAACTTAAGAAATCGACATCTGTCAAAATGAACATAAATCATCCTTTGATACATCCGAACTGCTCCCGTAGAAGAGAGGATACTCACTCTTGCATGATCAGGATTGTCCGGGCTCGCCCAGCGGAATCTTTAATTGTTCAATGTGAACGGTTCTCCGTTTCCTCGGTTCTTTGATACTCTGGATGGTCACTACATTGTGTTCACGTATCACAATCACCTTGAATGGTCCCTCATAACGTACCGCCTCTTTAGTCCTGTTTGATGTCAATTTTCGGTACACGATCGTCCCTATCTTAACATCCTCCATCCTGTCCCGTACCCGAATATTTTCCCGTGCCACCCTTCTACTCTTTTCCGCCGCGATCCTCCTGTGTGCTTTCTCCCGCAGTTTTACGAGCGCTACCCTATTACTCACTAATCGCTCTGCCAACCCTTCGTCTAATACCGTGCTCCCTCCGTCTCTTCGCCGCTCTCGAAGCCCGAAGATTACTTCAAACGGGGAAAATCCTGTAGCCATATGAATCGAATGATTGTATGCTGCTACCGCCTTTGGCATCGCGCAATCAGCCTCCAACCCCTTGTCTACGTGGAACACTCGCAGGTGATCTCCCAGCGTACTGTGCAACCTCTCTATCCCTCCCCTACTCTTGGGGTGTCCCGGTGTGTTGATATGCCAAGCTATCTCCAATGCCTTCGTCTCGTTTCGCAGACTCGCATTATCGAATTCTCTCCCTCCATCGGAAGAGATCGTATCCGGTATCCCATAAAATTGGAACCATGTTCGTAGAGCCGCGATCACTGCCTCTGCCGACCGGTCTTGTACTGGATATGCCATCGCCAGCTTGCTAAATACGTCTAGCACTGTAACCCATTTAAACCCTTTCCACGTGAATGTATCCACCTGCAGGTCGCTTAACGGTGCGCTAGGTGTCGTCGTCTCTTCTTGCTTCCCAGTTGGAGGGTGACGATCATATTTCGTGGTTTGACACACTACACATGCCCTTAACACTTTCTCTATCGTCTTTCGCATTTTCTCCCAGAAGTACTTCCTTTTCAATGCTTGCAAGGTCTCGTTTACTCCTCGGTGGTTCGTCTTACCCTGGTGGTACGCCAGAGTAACCTCCTCCTGCCGTTCTGGATCTCTGACCGTCTCCACCATGAGTTTGCATCTGACGAACGTCCTATCGATTCCGATTTTCTCGGTCTGCCATAAGCGCTTTATCTTCTCCCAGACCGATGTGTTTCCTACATACAGATAATGAGTGGTTCCTGGTCTGGACGCGTCTTTCAGGGCCCTGCAAATCTGCTCCTCTCTTACTCCTGGATGCGACCATATCGTGTTAATACTATACATACCATATTTTGAGTAATCCACCTTCATCAATCCCGACGTCCGGGTTTTCCAGATAATCTGACGTTTCTTGTCATTGATGATTTCCTCTCTCTCCTCCATATCCGTTGGCCTGTCTTCCGTAACGCTTCCGTCCCCCGTCGACATCCTTTGTTCTTCTGCCTCCCCTGACTCTGGTTCCCCTTCACCCTCAGGTGTCCATTCCCTTACGAATCTCTGTAGCTCTCCGGAATGTTCCCCTCTTTCTGTCTCTATCGCATTGACCTGCAGCGCTCGAGATAGCCAATCTGCCACAATATTCTCTCTTCCTGGTTTATAAGCCACCTCCATGTTATATTGGCTCAGAAACTCTTTCCAGCGGGTAACTCTCGCCGATGATTCTTTGAGCTTTCCTACCCACAATAAGGGTCGATGATCCGTTTGGATCTTAAATCTCCGCCCAAAGACATACGGCCTAAAGTGTTCGACCGCCCACACAATACCCAACAGTTCGCGTTCTAACGCGCTATAACGCGCTTCCGTCTCCGTGAGGCGTCTGCTGGCATACGCCACTGGTTGTTCCCCCTGTTTTCCGTCCTGCGACAGTACCGCCCCCAACGCGTATTCGCTCGCGTCTGTGGTGATAGTGAATGGTTTCGAGAAATCAGGGAACGCAAGTACCGGCTCTTCCTGTAATCGCGACATACACTTTCGGATATTACCCTCAATCGTAGGCGTTATCACGACTTTGCTCCCTTTCTTCAGAAGGTTATTTAGGGGTACTAAATATTCCGCCATCTCCGGGACGAATCGTCGATAATAATTTAGCGTTCCCAGCAGCCTCCTTATTCCTCTCACATCCGTTGGGATCGCCATCTTTTGGATAGCCTCAACCTTCCGCGCATCGGGTCGTACTCCCTCCTTTGATATATTATGCCCCAGAAAGTTGATCTGGTCTTGCCCCAGAATCGATTTCTCTACAGACAGCTTTAGTCCAAATTGTCTCAGCCGGTCGAAGACGCATCTTAGATCTGCTATATGTTGCGCTTCATTCTTACTGAAGATCAGCAGGTCGTCCATGTAAACCTGGCAGACCGATTCATCCAGTCCCCGCAAAAACTCGTCCATGAGTCTCTGAAACGTTATGGGCGCGTTTTTCAACCCAAACGGCATCCGGGTAAATTCGAAATGACCCCTCTCGAAAGTAAAAGCCGTCTTATGTTGGTCCCTCGGGTGCATCTTTATCTGGTGGTACCCAGCTTTTAAGTCCAGCGTGCTAAACACAGCCGCTCCTCCTAACCTATCCAAGATATCTTCGAATCTCGGTATCGGGTATTTCTCGTCCAGGGTGTTCTCGTTTAGTTTCCTAAAATCTAGCACGACCCTATACTTCTCCCGCTCGCCGTTTTCCGGACTCTTCTTCTTTACTGCCCAAAGGGGGCTGTTGTATGGCGACGTGCTGTCGGTAATGATCCCTTGTTTCTTCAAACTCTCCAGCTCTTCCCGGATATGTTGCCGTAAAGCTTGCGGGTACCTTCTCTCCTTGACGTATGTCACCCTATCCTGTTTCAGCGGGATCTCGTGTACCGTTTCCCCCGTTACACTCAATATATCTCCCTCTTGGAAAAAAATATCCGCGTACTCATCTCGTAACGCCTGTCTCCAGTCTTCCCGGTTAATTGCCCCGACTCTAATTTTGTCCTTTTTCAGAACCCTCTTACACCTGTACTTCTTTGTTCCTATCCTAATAATCCATTTCCCGTCCTGATTTCTTATCCGCGCTCCCATTTTCCCTAGCAGGTCGCACCCGATTATTCCCCCGTATTCCCGAGGCATATTCTCCACTACGTGCACCCTTAATTTTCCTCCCTCGGTTCCCCATTTATTCAAATCTATCCCCACTTCCCCTTCTATCTTACATGGACCATTCAAGGTGATTAATCTACATCCACATACCTGTACCTGGGGTATCCTCTCTCCTTCACACAACGCCTCTACCGCACTCCGACACATTATCGTATTTGAACTGCCTGTATCCACCAAGCACCGTACTCCTCTCGCAACTCTGATAATAGGCAACCCACCACACTCACTCTCTATGTTATGCACTACCGCGTGGTTGCCTCTCTGCTCGCACTTTTCTCATTCATTATCTCTCGATACCCTCTCCTGCGTTGCTCTTCGTCCGCCGCTTCTTCTGCCGCTCCTTCCTCCTCCAGCTCCTCTGTTTCCTGGTTCGATTTCCTCTTCGTCCGTCTCCGAGGCTTCCGATGACCCTATCGACTCAGATGGTGATCTGCTCCTCTTCCACATTCTTTGCGCATTCACCTCCATGGGTTCCCCTCGATTTGCTTCACCGCGTCTGCTCATGTAGGGACACTGCCTCGCAATGTGTCCTTCGGTGCCGCATTCGAAACATCTCGTTCGGGGGCACTGGGCTACCAGATGTCCCGTCTTCCCACATCCATGACACCTCCTGTCTTCCCTTTTCCAGATCTTCTTCTCCGGTCCTTGCCTCCTTTCTCGTGCCATCGTCCTCTCCCGTCCAACGAATTCCGTCTCTCTTCTCCTTCCCATATCTGGCCTAGGTTTGTTCCTACTTGTCTCGGGCCTCCTGTATGTTACCCTACTCCATCCCGTTTCCGCTTCCTCTCCGAATCTCGCCTCTTCATCCCTGGCACTAGCGTCTACCATCTCCTGGGCACATTCGATGAACGTTTTGTCTCTAGACAGCCCCTCTTTCTTTCCCGTGTCTCTCGCTAGCTGCACTTTCAATATAGTTGACAAAAACGCCATCCTGCCCTCCACCTCGGCTGCGTTCAGAGTTTCCCTCATCTTCTCGGTTATCTTGTTGTATCTGGCTAATAGCGATCCCGCATACTGCCCATTCGTTTGGTGAGGCTTCTTCGTCTCCCTGAACATTCGAAAAATATCCTCTTCTGGGGCCCACCGGCCTCCCCCAAATGCCTTTTTTAGCCTGTCCTTCACTATGATCCAAGGTGTATCCTCGTCCGCCTGAATTAGGTTAAGTATGTTCCTTTTTACTCGACATACTAACGCTGCTCTCAGTGCGTTCGCATCCATTGGGTCTATGAGGTCTTCCGACAACTTTGCCTCTATGCGTGTCATCACCCGGTCGCCTCCCTTGAGAAAATGATTTAGCTCGCCGATTTCTCCGTTGAACCTTTCTAGATCTGTGATCGCCTTCCTTAGATCCTGCGAGGTCGCCGTCTTTATCTTTAGCCATTCTAGGGCGTTTGCTTGTGCTGCCGCCAAATTCGCGTGCGCCGCCGCCATGGTTTCCGTTGGCAACGCTGGGATGTCCTGTGGTAGTATCAAGATTGCCGGCCGCACTATCTCATCTGGCATACTGTAACCTTCTCACTTGTCCTGGTCAATTTTTAAAAAAAACAGACGCGAACAGCGTGAACATAAAAAAAACACCAAGAGAGAAAAAGAAAAAAAAAACAACTCTCTATTCCGAGTATGACCTCCCGGGTTTCGGCACCACTTATGTTCGTTCCGAGGACTTAAAGTAAAAAAAAGGAAAAAAAGGGAACGAAATGACACGCACACTTGTTGAGAAAAGACTGACTTTATTGGCTTAGTAATCCTCTATATATAGTCTTAGGGAGTGTTTACATCTTAGAGTTAGGATTAAGTTGTATAAAGTTACACTGTGTACCTTAACTTATATATATATATATATATATATATATATATATATATATATATATATATATATATATATATATATATATATATATTCAGATACAAATATATATATATATAATATAATATAATATAATATATATATATATATATATATATATATTATGCAGAATTTTTTTCAGGAATTCGAGACAACATTCTTGTCTCCATCATATGACGGATTTATTTTTAATTTAACAATGTACGTACAAAATGAATTTTTTAATTCAGATTTTCGCGTATATCTCCGCTTTTATAGATCAGAGAGAATTCGAAAAACATCATATTGTTCGTCATGGAATAAGCTACATCATAGAATATTTTTCAAAATTGTTTATGGCAATTAAATTACAACAAAAAAAATGTGTAAATAAATGTTTCTTGTATCCAAATTTTATAGTGTTGAAAAAAATAATGCACAATCAATCAATCATGATGAAATTATAAAAAATAATAGCCCTTTAAAAGCCTAGCAAAATGAATCTTATTTCATTTCAAAATTATTGTAACATTTTGAAATATTAATTCATAAAATAAAAAATTCGAACCTTTATATCAAAGACCTAGACAAGACTATTTTTCCTGATTCCTGAGAAAATTCTGCATAAAATATATTTTTTCCAGATTTTTCCAACTTTGTATGGAAAATTAAATTTAAAGCAGTTTGTCTATTTTTTAAATGAAAGTGACAACCTTTTTTTGTGCGATTTTAATAATTTAAGGATCTTATATAAAGAAACTAATTATCCCTATGGAATGCTGTTTTTAACAAAATAAATTGAAGTCCATCTTTATCTATTTTCGGATTAAATCCCTACTTTATTAACTATTATCGATTTTAGCAATAGATTAATTAATATTTTCAGAAACTCGTTTTGTATAACTGTAATTTTTATACCTAAAGTAGCAGAAATGTTTGCCGAAAATTTGTATCTTATATTTAGCCATAAAAAAAATAATTAAGGACAGTGGTTTCGAAGATCAAAACGCCTTTGGATTTTTCCAATTACTAAAAAATGTAGTGTTAAATTTTGTTTTCTATTAACAGAAATCAATCTATTAAAATTATATGAATATGACCTTGAATACATTTTTTTTTAAATCAATAAGTCGCATAAATAAACAATTGTTCCTTTCAGAACATTTTTTCTTAAATTTATTTATCATATATATCGTTCTCATTTATCCTCGGTTCTCAATTTTACATGGTCAGCAATTCAATTTCAACACAATAGCATCCAGGTGTCGCTTGCATGCAGAGAAGTAAAGCCTATTTTTTGTAGAAATGCGTTCCACAAAGAACATCTGGCTGATTGCACATCATTATCACGTATAAAAAAGATGAAAATTAAAAAGCAATAAATTGTTCCTAATTGACCTGCAATTATACAAGATGGGGTGCATTTTTTTTCCCAGTCTACATTTATAAGTATAATTATTTGGAAATGACATCAATAATTAAGTCTATTTTTGTTCAAGGATAATTAGTTTTTTTCATCGATTCAATTACTTTAAAATAATTAAAGAGATTATAAACGTTATTAACTAATTGGGAAATTGAAACTTCTCATGCCTGACAACTGGTAATTTCTTCTTTTAAGAGCATTGAATAAGAGTCGTAATAATAAGCTTCATTATATCCCTATTCACTCGTTATCTCCTCTGTAATAAGTCAAATTACAGAATTAACAAATTCAAGAGTATTCTATTGGAAAATAATAACAAAACAGACCACGCTAACTACTACATCCCAGTCCGCTCCTTAGATTCTAATCAAAGTGCAGATTTAATTATATCAATGAAGTAAATATTTTAGATATTACAATTCAAATATTTCGTGTAAATAAATTTTCAAAATGTCCGGGTTCAATATAAAAAAAAAAATCGATTACATAATATCGCATAAAGCCCAAGGGTTTTAAGATGCTCTTACGATACTCTTGCTACTGTATGTTATTCTTAGCAGATACTTTGGTTAGCACAATGCTGTAACCGCTTGATAAACCTCATTTTAGCGTAAAGCGGGCCAAAGAAACCACGTTTCCTTTTTTTTACATAGCAAATTTGATGTACATAAATAAGTATGTGCGAGCGCGCATGTATCAATATTATGCTTAAAATATAATATTTTTAATTTTTTTTAACATTTTAGAGAGATACTTTCTCAGAGAGATAGTTATCATTATATAAGTGTTGTTTATGTTTCCTCATAAACAACAAGAATCTGACTTTTTCTTCAACATTACATCTTTTGAAATTATGAATATCATCCATTCTTTTAAAAATAACCATAGCCATGTAGACGAAAATTCTCTATGATTTTGTTCAAAAATAATACAAATTTAACTTAGCGAATTTCCTTTTTGTTTTATTTTTTTATTTATTCAATTCGGGACCTCCCAATATCATTTCTTTTTTCACTATCTCTTCTTTTATCGTCCCATTCCATAGGTCTTTCACTCTTTTGGACTGAAGTGATTTTCTCCTTCAGTTCATTTATTGCCAGGATGGTTTTTCTAATCTCCCACAAGAAACTTTATTTTGTTGATGCGTTTTTAAATTATTTTAAAACCTCTCAGGCTTTTCTTGTTGAATAATTTTCAAAAATTTGTTTCTTGATTCTGGAAGGTGTGATGAATGTATCTTAGTTCGACAATAAAAATACTTATCTCACGAAAAAAGATGGTCCACGCATATGTAGGAGAATCTGACTAAAATTAGATATTGCTTCAGAAAGTAACGGATTGTTCCTGCAGTGCGTGTCGGTAACTGGATCATTAATGAAATTGACGAAAATAATCACGAGTTAATACTCTATTAACTAAATTGGATATGATACATAATTTAGTTTATTAATGATAGATACATACTTTAGTATTAAATAAAATGTTTACCCACTTTACTTTTTCATATCATTTATATTTCAATTTATTTTTTCTTAGCTTTTACCATTTTAATTTACATGTCTTTCGACTGACGATAAAGAATTCTCAAGCTACTTAGTGGTATAACAGAAATAGAACAAATCATTAACAACGTTAAATCTCGTGTGATTTTGATTTCGTTATGAACAAGATTTTATCGCCTGAAAAGCACTCATGTGTTAAAAATCATAAAGGAAAATTGTTTAAATTTATTGATTTTATAATAATTTATTTGTTATTCTTTTTGTGATTTAGAATTTGGGAAAATGTATTTTACCTTATGTATTATAGTCATAGCGCCTTAATTATTTCTTGTATCTGTTGTTTCTTTTTTATTTACTATACATTTTAACTTACTTATGCACATATGAAATTACTTATCAAACTTCATATCTTTTTATACTTGTTACACTGATTAAAATTCAATATTTCAATGTTTTTTTAATAATTACATAATAAGAACTTGATACAACTATTTACCAACTTTAACTTAAAAGTTATTTGTTTGTCTCTAATCCAGAAGAGCCATTATACCGATTCAATTTGTTACCGTATCTTAATTGCTATTAGAAGTTAAATCCTCGAAGAAATTAGTCAGAGTCGGATAAAGTAAGATAGTAATTAATTGCACAATTAATTTACTTCCTATTCTAGGCCTCGTTCAGATCCGCTAAGGAGGCAGGAATATTTCAAGTTGTTAGGCCTCTACATCCTGAGGCCGGTATTAAATAGGGAAGAGAGTTCGACCAAGATGGCGATTAGCACGCCACTTGTATTAGATGAGGAGAAGAAGATACGCAATCTAAAACCAGAACTTCAGAAGAGGACTTAGGCCAGTTGAGGTTTGGGATCAGGAAGGCAGGTAAAGCACTTAGAAACTCGATTCCTAAAAATCTACAAGAGATAAGAACACTAAGTTTCTCATTCTAGCATTTATGTTCTAAAATACTCGAAAATATCTGCAAGGAGATTACTTTAAACTACGAAATAAGCCTAAGTACAAACTGATTGTTAAAAATAAAAATATATCAAGCCAAGAAGCAAGTCCTTAAGATTTAAGAGTGTTCGGACTTGCAGTACTAAAAGTCGCCAAGAATAAATTGGTTTCACAAAGCAAGTCTTATATAACAGTCCGGAATGCTAATTATTAGGACCTGAAGAAAATGAATCGAGTTATTTATAAAGGTGATGGGCTGATAAAAATAGATCCTAGATTAATTATTATTGATCTACAAGAATAAAAAAATTGAGATATCGATAAAATTTCAAGGTCTATGAATCTTGAGATAGATAAAGCAAAAACTGACGATTAATGATATCCAACCCATCAAATACAATAGAAAATGGTAAATGCCTCAAATAAAAAGCAGACTATTTCTAGAAGTGCCATTCTAGTGGAGAATTTTTAGTTATGTTCTTTGAATGGAGAGCAATAACTATCAGAGATAAACTGTATTTTGATATCCTATTTTCATTATTCAGGTAATATTTTCCTAGTATAAGTATCATAAATAAGGTAAAAAGTGCAGTAAAAGATGCAACACTTCAAATATTAATATTGACCACTACCCACAACAAGCAATGCAGTACAATTTTAAACTTCTTTTTGCTCCCCTGTAAAAAAATTGAAAATGTTACTTACGGCAGTTTACCTCTGACGTACAGATGAATAAGTAAAAAATCGTGCATTGGAAATAAACAATGTATATAGTTTAGAAAATTTCAGAGGTTTGACGACTGTTCTCTCAATGCAGAAAATCACAATGCATCTATCAATGTGTGTTTATACGTACACGTATCATAAACGCACATCAAAATCATTACTACATTCCAGGCCAAGCAGTGTCCATTAAAGACCTTGGATTAATTGTTTGAACATGATAGAAGCCAAGAACCATATTTTGATAAAATTTTCTATTGATTTTTGTTTTGTTTCGTTGGTGGCACATAAATAAATTGAAATAACAGTCAATAAAATCCGCATTTTATGAGTAAAATTCAACTAAGAGATAAATTTGATCATAGGTCGTGAAGGAAACAACTGGTGTGCCATTAAAGTGTAAGTTTATATGATAAAAAATAAAGGAGAATTTAAAAGAATATTTAAAAATGTGATTATTTTTTTAAGTTTGAAAAATTGTATTGTTATTCAGAGCACTTTATTAAAAATTACGATAAATGGAAGAATATATAGCTCTGTCATGAAATGTCTTTTCAGATGTTTCATGGAGATCGCAAGAGGATTAAACTCCCTTCATTTGAAGAGAATCGGTGGACTAAATTTTTTATAATCACATTTAAATTTATAAATTCCTGATCCTCTCTGGACAAGGACATTTTTATCTGTACCGTCTTCATCTTCAAGATGGACTATCTTCGGTGAAAGACTCAACTGCTGGCCGGCTTAGTAAAGGACCGGACTCCAGTCAGGTGGAAGATGGCATGGGACTAGTTTTTTTTTTCTCTCTCTCGAGTCCTGAAGAATCCAGCAGCGGGACTGCCATCCTCCAGTGGTGTCCTTGACCCACACACCCCAGGGAACATCTACTCTTAACTGCCACATAAATCTAAAAGCTATTTTCGTTTATTTTATCACTGTCGGGTGTTAGGATTGGATTCGGGTGTAGGTCAGGAAATAAAACTCTATTTTAAAAGTAATTTATATGCAATCGAATTCAGATCTCAACTCTACGTTAAGTTACATCAATCATCAATTAATTTTTATTTCAATAAGTTCATTTTTCACTTTTTGTAAATTTAATTAGTAATTTGCAAACAAAAAATAAATTGCCAAATAAACATCACCTTTCCTTTGATATTGTTGAACTTTTTATGTGGGAATATTATTTTATTCTCTTCATATATTCACGCTTTATTGAATAAGATGAAGAAATTGGGCAGGGTAGATAGGTAGATAGCAATATAATATTTTTTAATGCTTTTATTATTTTATATTACTTTTCTTTTCTTTTAACAACTGATATTTCTTCGTGGCCGTTTAATAGTTTGTTGTAATCTAAGTAGAGTAATTTAAGAGTAATATTAAGTTCTATTAGGAGCGGAGCAGCTCAGTGGTAAGGCATTGTGTTACCATGCCCCCAGTCCCGGGTTCGAGACCGGCTGTGGCAGATAATTATTTATTCTGTTATCAGCCGTAGATCGACCCTCCTGGGGCCCAATCAGCCTCTATACCCTTAATTGGAGGAAAAACTGGCGGTTGAGCGTGATCTCGGTCAAATCGCCTCCTTGCACAACCGTTGGCTTTGAAACACTACTGTCCTTAACAATTACTGAACCCAAGACCCTTCACGGATTGTAGTGGTACAGTTTTTTTTTTATTTATTAAATTCTATCTACATCAATTGACAATAGTTTTTTAGGGTAACATTCAACAGATCGAGTACATAAATCTGTAAATACCTATTATAATGGAGGGAGTTATTGTTGACCGTATATTTATATTTAAAGGGAGAAGTTGATCGGGGGTGCGGTCAAAGAAATTTCTTTGACCGCACCCCCGATCAACTTCTCCCTTTAAATACCTATTATAATTTATCTTGGTGAAATATCGAACTATTAACGCCATCACTTAGATGAACAAATAAAAAATAAAGTTTAATTATAAGAGAAAGCAATAATCATAAAATGAATTCCACTCAAAATCTTACAACCTTACCGATAACGAATCAAATTATTTTGATGAAACTTGTCTAAACTCTTCATCTTAAAGACCTTTAACATCTCATGCATGTAGTTCATCACCAACATTATACAAGCAAAAAAGTTAGGACGAAAAGAAAACTTTATCTGCTAATATCTAAAAAAGTACGCATTTTATGGTACATCGTAAATTGTGAATAAAATCATATGAAAGCCAATCAAATCTCTAAAAAAACATTAACTAAAAATCCGGACCAGTATAAGTCAAGATACAGTGTATCTAATAAGGACCGAATGCAGATTGATGCGACCGAACTTCCTTCTACCACGCCCCCATGAAGTATTGAGCAAAATGTAATTATAACCAATTGTAAACAAAATCTAAATACATTTTTTCCAAATATTGACAAATTATTATGGAAAGATAAACACCAATGAAAAATCAATCAGCTTAAAAATAAGTTTTGTTCACCTCTTAATATAATTTTCGAAACAAATTTTTCTTCTGGATAATATTCTTAAGTCCTGTAATCTATAATAATAAATAAAGCTAAAGAATTTGTATGCTTGAACGCGCTAATTTCAGAGATTACCTGTGCGATTTGAAAAATTCTTTTTCCTTTATATAGACCGTTTATTGAGGAAGGATTTAAGCTTTTTGGGACAAAAAGGGTATGAAGTATCACAACTTCATGCGGACGAAGTTGGCTACATGAACTTTTTAATTTTTGTGTTAATGCAATTGATCGTGGATGTAATATATGGAGAAGTTGGTATAAAATATCAATCTACCTATTTTTACTTAAAGATTTTTATTTTTTATACTAATAAATTTTAATACTTTAATGTAATCCTGTTTTTTTATTAAGCACAGATGAAAGCCTACATTCGCCGAAACGTACTCACACAATAAAAAAATAAGATCTTCTTATTAGTGTGATTTTCTTCATTGACCGCATCCTCCGACCAATTTCTCCTTAAATCAAGCTGTTTAATATGTGTGAAATTATTGTTTAAGAACGTTATTTTGTAAATGAAATGGGAGGGTAAGGCAAATAAACTGTGAAAACCTGTGATTTATTTTTGGGTGACTGTATTGCCGTTTAAAAAAGTTGTATTTTAGTCTTGACCGTGTTCCTTGAAAATGTCTGCAACTAATGAGACATATTATAGACAGGTTATTATTTAAAAAGATTATTTTGTATTTAAGGGTCAATCTAAATTTAACGCGGTTGAAACAGCGGGACATAGCTAGAATAATAATAAAATATAAATGCAATGCGATAAATAATAATACTTTTTACTACACTTTTTAAACAACTAACTGAACCCTTTTTGTCCCAAAAAGCCTAAATCCTTCCTACAGTAACGGTTATTTTTAATTGTTCTAAATTAACGGTTGTAATCTAGACTGCTTGATGAAATTATTAGTTTCCTATCTATTAGTTGCCTTAGGCGTAAGAAGGGATACTAACAAGTTGATCTCCTATAAAGTATCCCAAGTTGTCGGAATTACACAAATGCAACCAGGTTACAACCACACACACGAAATATATTAAAGAGAAAAAGATCTTGCATATATTCTTTATTATCTTTCCTTACTATATGTTAACGTTTAAGGATTGTATCCTCATCTTCAAAACATATCTCCGAAAATTAGACAATCAACCTACCTAACTTTATATAATAACATTTATAACTTATCAAGTTTTACTAATTGATAAAAATAACTACCTTGAATATTACAGTAAAATAACTGTTGTCAACTAAATTAAGAACAATTATCCAGTAACACTACAGAAAACTTTGCCAAAAAACTTGGCCATTAGCTACCTCTACTTTTTCAGATCAAATAAATTTTTGGATTGTCTTATTTTGGACTTTGTCATATATAAGTACTAATCTGTCACTTACTGTATCATAAAATTATTGTATATAAAACATTTGCTTTATTATTTTTAATTTCTTATCTAATTATTTTAATTGAAGTTAATGTCATAGAAATGATCAGAAAGTTTTTTTTATTTATAATATCTTCATAATAGGTTTTTAATTTCTTGATATAAGTTTTATAGCTAACTCTTATTCTGTTCTATTTGATAATGTGAATCGCTTCTAATAATTTTTTATTTCTTGTTTTGTTCATAGTATTCAATTAGTTTTGTCAATTAGTATAACTTAATGAGTTATAAACGTTATGGGTACAGTTTTTTAGAGATATGTTTTGAAAATTGGGGAAACGTAAATATATTGTGAAAGTAGATAATAAAGAACACATGTAGGATCTTTTTTGCTACATACTTCTTACTAAATTTGGAAAGAAGATTAGATGAAATCTATGTTTCTAATTAATTAATTCCATAAACGTATTATAAAAATGGTAAAGAATAATGCAATCTTATTTATATGCCTATAAACTATTAATAAATTACCTATGCCTAAATTCTTGCAGTTTTACCTCGGTGTTAGCCAGTCTCCCAATCGCGACACAATCGGTTCGTAGAATACCAGAGGGCCGCATTAGGAGGGACGCCAAGATCGCCAAGGCGATAGAGGAGTACAACAAGGATCTCTGTTAGTACGGCTAATGTCGTGTACTAAATGTTTATCGGCGTGGTCCCGGAGGTCAACGGGGGAGATAGATAAGTTCCTTGTACTTAAGATGGAATAGTGGAGAGTGATTCAATGCTTGAAGTAAGTAATTGGCAAACATATACATATGATATGCAATCCATACTTGGTCTTTAGGCTGTTGGACTGGTAAACTATATAAATAGAAATGAAAATTAGGCACTAAATAAACTCTCAAAAAGATCACACTTCCTTTCCTTTAATAAAAGTGTACCACTTTCTCTATTTTCCATCATCGGTATTATTCTTAAACTATCACCAGACCACCAGCTAACAATCATTAAACTTAGCTAAAAAGATAAAAGGGAATCAACTAATAATATTTTTTTAAAATCTAAATTATTTGTTGTATAATCTCGAACACACATATAAACATATTGTGTAAAGGGATGTTATAAGTACTACCCTAAACAGCATATATATATATATATATATATATATATATATATATATATATATATATATATATATATATATATATATATACATACATATATATTTTATATATATATATATATATATATATATATATATATATATATATATATATATATGTATAAATATATATATTGTGTATAACAAGGCCCTAATGACTTCAGGCTGAAAACCTCTATGAGAGGAATTACCGTGATCCCGAAAATTCCGATGTATATCGCAGGATAGTCGCATGTTTAAGAAGAAGGGATACTGGCTTCCACACATATCAGCTTCCGGAAGATAAAAGCAAATCAAAATTTGCACTACGCTCACCTATAAATAGGGTTGGAACATCGAAAGAAAAATATCGATATTCGATATTTTGATATATCGCAAGACCAAATATCGATATCCACCAATAATCGGTAGAAAAATATCGATATATCGAAAGGAAATGGATGAAAAAGCAAAGAAGCCGTGCATTAAATGAGTATAACGTTAAAATGAGAAGAAGATTATGAAATAATATAATTAATATTTATAGAACAATATTTTTATTGTCCATGAATCATTATAAAAAAAGATAGAAAAGAATAATACTTTATTATTATAATACATTTTTATCTTGAAGGCTTTTTGCCATATTTCATATATTATATTATTCTACAAAATTTAAAAAAAAAACTTATTTTATTTTTCTAAAAAAAAATTGTATTTCATAAAGTTTCCATGCATACATTGTGCATTCTCAAAACATTTATCTAAAAACATGTAACTCATCTGATATATATTTTAGTACAATCACTATTCATATTATTACCTGTTTGTCTTTACATAGAATTAATTAACAGTATATGTGTTTCAATCTTATCTACTAATTATTGTTTGGCAACTAAAAATTCTTTATTCTCATATTTACCCCATTATATTTATAAATTAACATGTGCTATATTTTAACCAATGATTATATGCAACAATTTATTTACATTTATAGTATTGTCTTTTTCATTTCAATTTGGTGAGTGATTGATCCATATTATTTTTTCTTTTGGTAATCATAAACTCTTGAGTTTATTTGAAGGATCAGAAGAAAATCCTGGACCCTATTTCATAATAAAGTAAAATTGCGAGTAGACCTATGATTTACTATGCATATGACACACTGTGAAACGCTGAACACAATAAAATTTAAAACTAGTTGTTAGCATCTACCTAATATATCTCCATTCCTATTCTTGAATATTCTTCAACATCCCGTGCAGTCGCCATATCTGGAGCACTTATGTGTTCACTCAATATAACGCTGATATGAGGCCGAAGTTCTAGGAAACGTTGGACCATGTAATATTTGCTGTTCCATCTGGTAGGAACATCTGAAATTAGCTTGCATTTAGTGCCACCTTCAGTGGCTTTTCTTAACTGGATCCAACAATAGCAAACCAAATTGTAATGCTACGAAGCTTTCTAAATAATTCTTACAACTCTGGCACAGACACCAAGGTCTTTTCGTATATTAGATTTAACAAGGGAGCAAAACAGTGTACATGTCAGTGACAATAGTTGTTACTTTTTCATTTGAGATGTTAAAACGTCGGCACACATCTTCCAAAACATGAGATATGTATTGGGATGTATGCCTGTCTGTGAGTTCTCGAAGTTCCAGGAACACTGAGGACATTTCATCATTTGTTTCTAAAATATAATGAACAGTGACACCAATTATACTTTTCATCTGGTGGGACTCCGTCCATATATCACACGTCAATGTCACTGAATTTACTTCATTCAAATGTTTTTGAAAAAGAGAGCGCAGTTCTGAGTATTTTTCATTCAATAATTTTTTTAATACATTTCTAGAAAGTAAAGGAGCTAGAATTTTAACTAAGCTGAGAAAATCTTCCTTTTCAACTGTGTAGAATGGCAGAGTATCCTTATAGATAAAATATAAAATAACATCATTAATTTTTCTTCGTCGTTCGTCTCCCTCTTCAAATGATGCGATATTTTGGAAACTACTTCTTATGTCAGAAGCTTTTGACGGCGGAATAATTTCATTTGCTTCTGATTTAGAAGTAGACATTGTTGCAGAAAAACCTGACCCTGATGGAGACGAAAAAACGTGCGAATGGAAAGATTTGAGGTGTGACTGCAGGTTTGTTGTGTTCCCCGATATCCGAAATATTTTGTGACAATATTTGCACTCCGCACTTTTACTGTCTCTCGATTTAAAATGTTTCCACACTTCACTTTTTGGTGGCGACATTTTAGTTTCTATTTTCACTTTGATCACCACACTAATAACAACAACAACAATAATGAACAACAGATAGCTGACGTCTATGAGTCAAAACAATAAGGAAGTTACAACAGCTCAAAGACAGCGTCCTAGATTGATTAAATAATTAAGCTATAATGTTAAGTATAGCTCACGGATAACATTAAAAATATGATAGAGAATAACGGAAATTTCTAATTAAAATAAAATAATCAAGTTTAAAATATCAATATCACCGATATATCGGTGTAAAATATCGATATCATCGATATATCGGGTGTTAGGATAACGATACAATATATCGGTTTTTCAAATCCGATATATCGATATAAAACCAGTATTTTACACTCAATTTTAACACTTAAAACAAGTAATAAAAATGTTTAATTGGATTGGAAACCAATTTGCATTTGTAACCTTTATTACCGAAACATATGATTTATGTATTTAATTTAAATATAATTTTTGAAGTAAGTATTATTAAGACCTTCAAGTAAAGTACCCTTTTCGGCTCACCAATTTGAACCAAAATAAAGTAAATACATTCATATCGATATAGAAGACCGATTTACCAAATTTGAGATGTTTTGCATTATATTTTAATATAATTTTTGGTGAAAGTTTAATATGACCTTCAAGTAAAATTCCGCTTCCGGTTTTCCAATTTAGACCAAAATCTAGTATGTTATTTAAATCAATATATAACCTATAAATACTAAATTTGAGAAGTTTTTCATAGTATTTTGATATAATTTTTGATGGAAATCAATTATGACCTTCAAGTAAAGTAACACTTCCGGTGATGAAGCAATAACCAAAAATGGAGGTTCACAACTAGATTCTAAAGCAATCCTAAATACAAAATTTCAACTTTATACGGCTAACCGTTTTTGAATTATGCGAGATACGAACGTACGTACGTACAGACGCCACGACGAAACTAGTCAAAGTCGATTCAGGGATGGTCAAAATGGATATCTCCTTTGAAATCTGAAAACCGAAAATTTTCGCGATTACAATACTTCCTGCTATGTTTTATCTAACTTAAGTTGAGTTTGATATCTCTTTAGCTGCTATTACATTAGTCTATATATATAGGGATGCCATTGGGCAATCATTGAGGATGATTATCCCAAAATTATGTAAGCTTATGAATACTTTTTAATTTCTTACCTTGTCCTCTAAATTGGATACCTTTCCAAGGGCCTGATTTGTGGTTACCATTATTTAATAATTAAGCAAGATAATATTCCTACCTTTTAGTTTAATACTAATGCTAATCAAATTTACTGCTATCATGCTTAATGAAATATATTCAAATTAATAATGGGCATGGTTACTAAAGAACAACCTCCTTTCTAACATTTATCTTTATTCCTCAAAATTAAAATAATAAACTATTACAATCAAAAGTTAACCATGGAATGATTCAGCCAAGACTTAGTCATTAACTGTTTTAACATAAATCTCTTATCTGTAATAATTGGTGTTGATGGTTCCTCAGCATCTCTCCCTCGGATTACCCTGCATATCTTCAGTCATGGAGCCAGAGCGCATCTCTCATCTTCATAGTCACGTTGTCCCGTCCTCAAACGAGATCAGAGAGGAAGTCTTGCGTCAGAGCTCAGAGTAGAAGTAGTACTTTTCGCCTCCCCGCTTCTCTTCCCCTTTCTCTGTTGTTCTTCCTAAGAGGGGGTCGAAAACGTTGTTCATTGGCCGACTAGTTTTATAGAGGGAGGAAATTCTGAGATTTCATCGGATGCCTCCACTCCTTGTCCTGACATCCCCTGGGTGGTCCGGTGTCTGCGAATCAATTATCCAACTCTAATTTAATCATATCTTTTCCAGGAGGTCTCCACTTTTTCCTCGAGGCCAGCCGCAGCCTAAGGGGAACTGTTCTTAAAATTGATTAAGTATTCCCAGCTTAACCTTTGTCACACTTCTCGGTAGGGGTTTAAATTAACTTATTTCTTATCTCTGAGGGTAAGAGCTGAGATGACATCTGTCATCACCTGTCAGTTACCCTTCTTTCTACTTGCTCCTCCCTTATTATCTTTTGTTCGCACCTGATACGATAATAATGTCGAATATCAATACATATTATTCCTTTACTTCGTACAAGGAAGTAAAAATATAGTCAATGTTATCTCACGGTTTAAAAAATCTCTCTCTATGATTTTACTTCCTTGTATGCAGTAGAGAAAGTATCGTAATCACGAAAATTTTCAGATTTCAACGGAAATATCCATTTTGATCCTCCCTGGATCCTATTTGACTAGTTTCGTCGTGATGTTTGTATGTACGTTCGTTCGTATCTCGCATAACTCAAAAAAAGTTTGCCGTGGCAAGTTGAAATTTTGTATTTGGAATGTGGACATTATTTTTTTGTTGCTTTGGTTTTAATACGTTCTATTTTTTTTTTAATTATTAATATTACTATTAACAGGTTGAATTCCCAAAGGAAGAATAATATATATACCAAATTTGAAGATGCTAAGCCGTTGCGATTGAAAGACAAAGAATTATGACCAGTTTTTGCCATTTTCCCTCCACTGCGACGCATTGGGGTGCAGAGTCTGTGGGTGTATTGGCGGATTTAGAGGGTGGCTTTAGGAGCAATCGCCTTCAAGTTCAACTTCAAGAAGTTAATGGGGACGCAGATGTTGACACTATTTGGGCGCAAATCAAATACAGTATATACAAGGCAGCCGAGGAAGTATGTGGTTTACAGCAAATAAGACCTACTACTAAGAAAACTAGGAGGTGGAACGAGGAAGTGAAACGGGTCATATCTGCAAAGAAAGATATTGTACATAGAGAAAAGGAACGAGTCTAAGAGAAAAGTTAAGGAAGCTAAGAGAAAAACTTGGGAGGAATTCGGGCAAGAACTGGATAAAAATTATAAAGAAAATATAAGGAAATTCTGGCACATCACAAGAGCACTAAGGAACAAAAAAGCAAAGCCTGTGAGAAGTGTAAAAGATGAGCATGGCATACTGGTGACAGAAGAAAAGGACATTTGGAGGTTTGTAGGCAATACTTTCAAGAAAAGATTGCCGTAGAAGAGGTAGAATAACTGAACCAGAAGTCCCCGACATGGATGACACTGTAGAAGAGGAGAAAGTCGAAGCAGCCATTGCTAAAGTAAAAATTGGAAAAGCGGCTGGGGCAGATGGGATTGCACCCGAATTTATAAAATATTGGGGAAATGAACTAGTCAAGAGTCTCCAAACACTATTCCAAAAGGTTTGGAATCTCAAAAGAATACCAATAGAATGGGAAAATAACATCATTATCCCAATCCATAAGAAGGGAAGCCAAAGTGTATGCGATAATTACCGCTCCATATGTCTGTCATCAGTGGTATATAAAGTATACACTAGGATTCTAGAACAAAGATTAAGGAAATTGGTGGAAGAGGATCTGGAAGAGGAACAGGCAGGTTTTAGGGCCGGTAGGCAGACACAGGATCATATTTTTCCTGTGAGAATGATTCATTCAAGGTTAGAATCACTTGCAATGGAGAGACCCTTGAGCAAACCGATACCTACTGCTACCTGGGAACAATGATCAGCAAGGATGGAAGAATAGACCAGGAGGTAATGAATAGAGTCCAAAAGGCCAATGGAATATTCTACCAAATATCCATGACACTCATTGGAAAGCAGGAGTTGAGCAAGAAAGCGAATATTCTGCTATTCAAATCAGTTTTTCTCCCAGTGCTACTATACGGATCGGAAAGCTGGACCCTCCTGGACCGCCATGTCAGCAGGGTTGTATCTGCGGAAATGAGATTCCTACGGAAAATATTAGGAAAAACCAGGCGAGACCGAATAAGGAATGAGAGGGTGCGAGAGGAAGTAGGAGTTAGATCCATCTTAGAGACGATTGAAGAAAGACAGCTGAAGTGGTTCGGGCATGTCAACAGAATGGGAGATGACCGTAAAGCCAGGTGGCTTCTAGAGGCAAGACCGGGAGGAAGGCGACCACAAGGCAGGCCAAGGCTCATGTATGCAGATTTGATTGAGAGAATTGGCACAGAAAGAGGATGCACCATGCCGGAGATGAGAAGGCTTGCACAGGACAGAGACCGTTGGACGAGATGGTCAGAGACAGCTACTCCACACTTAACAGCATTGAGGAGATAGTGAGAGAAAAGAAGAAGAAGCTTTAGGGGCAGTAGCCCAGGACAGCGAATAATAAGAGGCGGCAAATGTTCAATAAACTGAAGTTCTATTCCAAAAAAGCTGTAATAAATAGTAGGTACAGGGATTACACCTGCTCTCGCCATAAAAATTTTCTCAGTGCAGGGACGGCAACTTCCTACCAACCCCTAAGCAGCAATAATGTAAATCCGCTTCTGAGTATGGGAGAGGAGAGGGGCTGTGAATACTGGAAAACACTTCGACCAAATAAAAAAAAATTAATAAGAATTTTTATTATGTATTATAAATTATGTATGGCGAACGTGGTAATTAGATTTGATTTAGTCACAGCTTAACTTCAATAGAACTATTTAAATAATTAAAGTGTAAGGGGTGACTGTAAAATTTGTAATTTTTCTGGAAGGGAAAAGGCGCAAAGGCAAAACTCAGTCATCCATATTTACCCCAACGTTCACACTCCACGGAACTAGGGATTCAGACAGATGAATAGAGAATAATAATTCAGACATAATTTTCAATTCGTAATTATCACTATTACAGGATCTCTAATTTTTTACAGTACTGTTGACTTATAATAAAGCTTGATAAATGTCTGTATTATTTTATGACAATTTTGTTTTCAAAGATAATATGTGAACAATAAACTGAGAAGAGATCGTCGGTGATCTTTGAATACTTTAATAGAACATTTCAGGTATCTATATTTTTTCTAACATGACACTCAACAATGACAACACACCTACAACTAAATTTCTTGTTTAAACTTCGAATTAGCACCAATAAGAGCATCTTATAGAAACGTGTCTAGAGTTTGGTTTAGTTTAGTGTCTCACTCCAATTGTTTACATTCCACTTATTTTGATAAACAATGTAGAGAAGACATGGGATAGAGGTAAAGCAGTATATCTAGCTTTCTTAGATTTACGGGCGGCTTTCGACCATGTTCCTAGACAGGAAGTATGGGATGCATTGGAAGATAGGAGAATCCCACAAAATCTTATAAGTGCAATTAAGTCAGTTTACCAAGACCTAAAGGGAATAATAAGGCTAGCCGGCACTGAGTCCAGGTCGTTTCATTTCTTTAGGGGAGTTAAACAGGGCGATAGCCTAAGTCCCCTACTGTTCATAATTTTCATGGATGCCATTTGGAAATTTTGTAAACGGAGGACACCTAGAGCAATAGTGGGATACTGGAATATGGCCCTCGTGTTGACACAGGCATTGTTGTACGCAGATTATGTGGTATTGGTGGCGGATATTGCTGAATCTCTCCAGGTCACTGTGGATGAGTCGCAAGAAGAACTGCAACTAAGAAGCATGCAGATCAATGCCTCCAAAAGCAAGGTTATATTGGACCAAGAGTGTATTGGACCAAGGAACGAGGATTTTAGAATCACTTGCAATGGAGAGACCCTTGAGCAAACCGATACCTACTGCTACCTGGGAACAATGATCAGCAAGGATGGAAGAATAGACCAGGAGGTAATGAATAGAGTCCAAAAGGCCAATGGAATATTCTACCAAATATCCATGACACTCATTGGAAAGCAGGAGTTGAGCAAGAAAGCGAATATTCTGCTATTCAAATCAGTTTTTCTCCCAGTGCTACTATACGGATCGGAAAGCTGGACCCTCCTGGACCGCCATGTCAGCAGGGTTGTATCTGCGGAAATGAGATTCCTACGGAAAATATTAGGAAAAACCAGGCGAGACCGAATAAGGAATGAGAGGGTGCGAGAGGAAGTAGGAGTTAGATCCATCTTAGAGACGATTGAAGAAAGACAGCTGAAGTGGTTCGGGCATGTCAACAGAATGGGAGATGACCGTAAAGCCAGGTGGCTTCTAGAGGCAAGACCGGGAGGAAGGCGACCACAAGGCAGGCCAAGGCTCATGTATGCAGATTTGATTGAGAGAATTGGCACAGAAAGAGGATGCACCATGCCGGAGATGAGAAGGCTTGCACAGGACAGAGACCGTTGGACGAGATGGTCAGAGACAGCTACTCCACACTTAACAGCATTGAGGAGATAGTGAGAGAAAAGAAGAAGAAGCTTTAGGGGCAGTAGCCCAGGACAGCGAATAATAAGAGGCGGCAAATGTTCAATAAACTGAAGTTCTATTCCAAAAAAGCTGTAATAAATAGTAGGTACAGGGATTACACCTGCTCTCGCCATAAAAATTTTCTCAGTGCAGGGACGGCAACTTCCTACCAACCCCTAAGCAGCAATAATGTAAATCCGCTTCTGAGTATGGGAGAGGAGAGGGGCTGTGAATACTGGAAAACACTTCGACCAAATAAAAAAAAATTAATAAGAATTTTTATTATGTATTATAAATTATGTATGGCGAACGTGGTAATTAGATTTGATTTAGTCACAGCTTAACTTCAATAGAACTATTTAAATAATTAAAGTGTAAGGGGTGACTGTAAAATTTGTAATTTTTCTGGAAGGGAAAAGGCGCAAAGGCAAAACTCAGTCATCCATATTTACCCCAACGTTCACACTCCACGGAACTAGGGATTCAGACAGATGAATAGAGAATAATAATTCAGACATAATTTTCAATTCGTAATTATCACTATTACAGGATCTCTAATTTTTTACAGTACTGTTGACTTATAATAAAGCTTGATAAATGTCTGTATTATTTTATGACAATTTTGTTTTCAAAGATAATATGTGAACAATAAACTGAGAAGAGATCGTCGGTGATCTTTGAATACTTTAATAGAACATTTCAGGTATCTATATTTTTTCTAACATGACACTCAACAATGACAACACACCTACAACTAAATTTCTTGTTTAAACTTCGAATTAGCACCAATAAGAGCATCTTATAGAAACGTGTCTAGAGTTTGGTTTAGTTTAGTGTCTCACTCCAATTGTTTACATTCCACTTATTTTGATAAACAATGTTTAAATAGCTACGGTTATCTAGGTATTCTGAGTATGGTTAAGTGCCTTCAAAACAGACCTGGTATCCAGAGGTCTATATTAAAATAGAACCAATTAAATAAATTTAAAAATCATTGAAATTATAAATTTTACTTCTTTGATATATATTATCACTTTTATTTAGAAAATGGTCATTGAAAAATTTTCAATGATCCACTTTTTAAAAAGTAGATTCTTCAATGATAAATGATCAATTTATGATTCTTTTGCGCCTGGTTAACAAGATGTTAAACGATTCTATAAAAAACTTTCATTAATTAATAATTGCAAAATATAATCACAAACAAGTATAACACATACGACAGTTATCTTAACTATAAAAGGGAAATGTTCAACAGTTCTTTACACAGAATTAAGAATAAACGTCCAACTTCTCGGATAGTTTAATTACTTATGGTCGTAACCTTCCTTCAGTTGAATTGTCTTATTTACTTAACATTAATTTAACTTATTTTTCACTTCATCGACTGAATTCGTGTTCCTGCCGCTTAATGAGTTTTGGATACTGCGAAAAAAGTGATAATCCAAAGACGCTAAGTCAGGAGAATATAGTGGGTGAAGAATAATTCCATATCCCACCAAACAGGCATCATTACTTTTTCTGATAAAGTCCTTATCTCACTTCTGTTCTTTGTGTTTCTCCAGGACTTCACTCACCATATTCTCCTGACTTAGTCTCTTCGGATTATTACCTTTTTCGCAGTCTCCAAAACGCATTAAGTAGCAGGAACATGAATTCAGCCGATGAAGTGAAAAACGAGGTGTTGGCTTTCTTTAATTCAAAAACAAAGAATTTTTTCTGAAAAGGTATACAAAATTTGGTTTCAAGATGACAAACTATTATAGAGCAAGATGGTAAATACCTTTTAGATTGAACGTGTTTTATTAATTTTTTCCTACCCCTATATCACGCAATTAAATACCTACATTACTTATGGGATGACCTGATTGTTTTGTAGTCCATCGGTTGCTGATTGAAGAGAGTTTTGCATCAATAATTGATTTTTATAGGAAAGAAAATAAAGAAGGGGTGAGCTTGGACAGATTTAGACTCTTCACTCTGGCAGTAAATAAATATGAATAATAATTACTATCTCAGTTTTTATAAGAAATGGAAGTAAAGGGAGTTTTACAGTATCATTATTCTCAAATAGTCCCCAAATAAAATTTTGATACTGGAAGATGTAAGAGGTTTAACGTCCTTATGCTCCAAATTACACAATCTACATTTTCTAGTATCCAGTAATTAATAATTAATATCTTAGATGGCTTCCAGTTAGAGTAATGTATGCCATTTTGTAAAATGCCTGAAAATGTTTGCGTAAGCTTATTTAAATTAGAGGAACGAAGAGACCAATATTTTAAAAGTTATGCTCTTCTATAAGGCTTCGAAAGAATCAATATTAGGATGTAAAATTAAATTTAGATTTTTCTTATTTATATATTTATAGGTTTTGTGATATAGTATTAGCGGATTGATCGTGAAGATGAAAAGTGAGGCCTTCAATGGACAAGTATATATTTTAGACATACTTGCGGAAGGTAGTTCACTACACAAACTTTTAAATAATTGTGAAATTATTGATTGAAAACATGAAACTTATTCTCGTTTGGACAACTTAATTGCAGTTTAGACATATTATTTTCGTGTTGACGCAGTTCCTTCAAAATGTCTGCAAGAAATGAACAATATTTTATACGTTATTATTTTAAAGGTTATTGTGGATTTTTACTTCCTTGTGCGAAGTAAAGGAATCGCGAAAATTTTCGGTTTCCAGATTTCAACAGAAATATCCATTTTGACCATCCCTGAATCCATTTTGACTAGTTTCGTCGTGACGTCTGTACGTACGTACGTTCGTATCTCGCATAACTCAAAAACGATAGTCGTAGAAAGTTAAAATTTCATGTTTAGGATTATTTTATAATCTAGTTGTGAACCTCCCTTTTTGGTTACTGTATGATTACCGGTACTTTACTTGAAGTTCATTACTGATTTTCATCAAAAATTATATTAAAATATTATACAAAACTTCTCAAATTTAGTATTTAAGACTCACATATTAATATAAACAACATAATAAGTTTTGGTAAACATTGGCAAACCGGAAGTTTGCTTTGGAAGTTTACTTGAAGGTCATATTAGACTTTCATCAAAAAGTGTATTAAAATATAATGTAAAATATAAATTAACACAAATTTGGTAAATTAGATTCTTATATCAATATAAGTAATTTAATAGATTTTGGCTGAAATTGAAGATCCGAATGAGGTACTTTACTTGAAGGTCATAATAAGCTTACATCAAAAATTATATTTAAATTAAATACATAAATCATATGTTTCGGTAATAAAGGTTAAAAACGCAATTTGGTTTCCAATCCAATTAAACATTTTTATTACTTGTTTTAAGTGTTAAAATTGAGTGTAAAATACTGGTGTTCCTCCCCATTTGTGTGTGTCTGTGTGTCAATAAATGGGTGTCGCGACGCCGAGTGTCGTTTTTGAGACATGTAATCTTCGGAAACTTAAGTGAAAGTAACCAAATTCAGGATCACGTTTTGAAACACCGATTT
Organism: Rhaphigaster nebulosa; assembly: GCA_948150685.1. Lineage (NCBI taxonomy): Eukaryota > Metazoa > Arthropoda > Insecta > Hemiptera > Pentatomidae > Rhaphigaster > Rhaphigaster nebulosa. Next base: position 144,173,611 of record OX411308.1, read on the forward strand.
ATAGTTTTATAGGCGTACAAGGAAGTCATGTGTTGTCCACATCAGATACTTTATTTTACAAAATTCTTGCCAACGCTCATTATTTTCTGTTTATTTCTTACGTTGCTGTCTGTATTGCCATTGCATTTAATTATGTTACGTGCAACTGTTGTTTGCTGCATAATTTTTTCCATGTTTTTACTGAAACATGTGATGTTTTTACTGAAAAGTGGAAAAAATATATAAATATTATGTTTTGTATTTTTTTCCAGTGATTAAAACCCTCATCAGTACGAAAAATCATCTTGTTAAAATATGAAATTTTTAAATGTTTACTGAATAAAATTTTTCATTGGTATGGTAAAAATTGTAAGCGATCTTTTACACTAAAAAAAAAAATAACTCATGAAAATCAGATGAAAATGAATTATCTCTAGTTAACAGGGAGATATTTGAAGAAGCTCGGAAGTATATGGCTCAACTTTGCTTCGGAAAGAGTTTGGTCTTAAAAAGCATTTATCCAATAATGAGAATAACCGTGTAGCTACTTGGATAAAGAAGTAACGGTCCGTTCCAGAAAAACCAAAGCCAAGATTGCAAGGAATTATGTATGTGTGGCCAACTACTGTAAACCTCTTCGCGCAGCACATCGTTGTGTGCCGATGTATTTTTCCGGCCAATAGTAGAAAAGTAACGAATATGTCTTTTGTTTTTATTTTTTAAATTTTGATTTATTTTTCTTCTTAGTTTAGTATCACTGAGTGTTATGTGAAGGTATCTAGATAGTAATTGTTGCGCTATTTACAGTTTTATTATAATAAAAAAATAAATAAAATACATAAAGGTCAAGGAGCCCATTGCTTTGGATTATCATCTCTCCTACTATTAATAAATGACCAGTTAGAATAGTAATAAGGCTTAGGTAACTCGAAGGTTTGATCTCAGTAATCGTCCGATCAACTATCAAAGGTACTTTCACTTAAACAAGTCGAAACCCAAATCTATGGGTCTTAACAAAATCGTTCCATATACGCCTTGGTCAACCACTGGTCAACTGGGCGATTACCCGCCGGTTCAGCGCTGGTTAAATTATAGAAGTTTCGTTCCCTATCTAGACAAACATCTTCACACGCCTATTTCATTCACCACGAAGAGCGTACTAGAGCTAAATTCACAAGGCTTATGTTTTTTTCTTCCTTGTACGAAGTAAAGGAAGTTTTGTAATCGCGAAAATTTTCGGTTTTCAGATTTCAACGAAAATATCCATTTTGACCATCCCTGAATCCATTTTGACTAGTTTCGTCGTGACGTCTGTACGTACGTACATTCGTATCTCGCATAATTCAAAAACGGTTAGCTGTAGAAAGTTGAAATTTTGTATTTAGGATTGCTTTAAAATCTAGTTGTGAACCTCCATTTTTGGTTATTGCTTGATCACCGGAAGTGTTACTTTACTTGAAGGTCATAATTGATTTCCATAAAAAATTATATTAAAATATTATGCAAAACTTCTCAAATTTAGTATTTAAGACTCACATATTAATATAAACAACATAATAAGTTTGGTAAACATTGGCAAACCGGAAGTTGTGGTTTACTTGAAGGTCATATTAAACTTTCACCAAAAATTATATTAAAATATAATGCAAAACATCTCAAATTTGGTAAATAGGACTTTTATATTGATGTGAATGTATTTACTATATTTTGGTTAAAATTGGTGAGCCGAAAACGGTACTTTACTTGAAGGTCATAATAAACTTACATCAAAAATTATATTTAAATTAAATACATAAATCATATGTTTCGGTAATAAAGGTTACAAACGCAATTTGGTTTCCAATCTAAATAAAAAAATTTAAAATTTCTTTTAAGTGTTAAAATTGAGTGTAAAATACTGGTTTTCCTCCCCATTTGTGTGTTTGTGTCAATAAATGGGTGTCGCGACGCCGAGTGTCGTTTTTGAGATACTGCAATCTTCGGAAACTACTAACCAAATTGAGGATCACTTTTTGAGCCACCGATGTATAGTTTAATAGGCGTACAAGGAAGTCATGTGTTGTCCACATCAGATATTTTATTAATAGTAAACCTAAAGTATTTGCAAATTTAACATTGTTTTCGAACTTTCTTCTTATAAACAATTTATATTTTATTCTCCACCAGTTCCATTAATCTTTATCATTATCAGTCCCGAATCATAGTAAATCGGCGATGATAACAAACAGCAGTTTTTCACACTTAAATCTAATATATTGTTCATACACTCACAAATTCACCATGCCACACTCTTCCTGCTTTTGTAGACTTCTAAATTCTAAAGTGGTCTCGTCCTTCTTCGTACCACATATTCTACGTTACGTTTTATTTTTGAAAACAATTAAGCGTTGTTCTTTTGTTTAAGAATAGAACTGGGGGGAGGAGATATTGCGTTTCTACCCATTTGGCGCGAAGGGGATAATTTTGCGATCAATAGAAACAAGCATTTTTTAAATTCACTTTTATTTCCTCTTGATTCTCGTTTCTTGTAGATATTTTAACCAGCCGAAAATTTACGCTTCTCTACTTTTCCAAAAGTAATCCTTGTATTTATATCATTGTAATTATTTTGGTTTCTATTTATCATATATTTGGTTTTACTGTTTCATTGGGTCTCCTTTGTATATTTCCGATCCAAATTAAATCCGACCCTTACTTAATAAATATGGCTATTTATTGAATGTATATTCAGAAGAGAAGATAATTCAAAATTCTTGAAATCGTATACTTTATAATATATTTTTCGTAAGAAGTTTAGCATAAAGATCTAATTATGGCATAGTTTTAGGCAAGATACATGATTCTATATATCGGTGATTGAGTTTGTGTTATTTACATAAATAAGGAGTTAGTTACTATGCTGTCACTTTGTGAAAACCTCTCAATTATTTTTTTTTTTTATTTCCATACGAGAAAAAAAGTGTTCCTGTTATATGTGTCCCATCAATTTTTTTTTTTTTTGGAACTAATTTCTCAACCATATTTAGTAGATTCCTTAATAAATAAAATAAATACACATCAGAAAAGAAAAAGAAATACATATTCAAATCTATGTAAATTCTTAATAGTATATACTTCGGCAAAGCAATTTCTGACTACATGGTTAGTTTTTGGTGAGTTATTTCTCTTAAAAGTTTTTTTTTTTTTTTTTTTTTTGTAACACTTTCTCTATCTGACGTATAAATTATTATTTGTATGGTACTTGCTATTAAATATTCTCTATATGAAATTTTGATTCTATTTTTTTTTTAATTCTTTTTTTTTACTTTATGATGGATACAATTGCTTTGGATCAACAGATTTTCTTTGTAGCGCTGTCATTTATTCATCTATGGCAATGTTCATTAAAATATTTCAAAACTTTACTTTTTGATCAAAGCCTAATGATATGAGTTACTAGATATGTTATCAAAACTGCAATTTTGAGTAGTTTCGGATATAACTCGTCATGAATGAAATAAAAAAAAAAGTACTTACACCGACAGCATGCAAAAATACCTCTAAGATATATATGTTCAAGGCTGGCACCAGCTTCCATTTTTAGTAGGACGAGTCCAAATGGCCGAAGGCAACGGTACATAAGAGGGTTCGTTAAGGACAATACGCTGCGAACTGTCACTTTGAAATTTTACAGGCGCTCCATAAGCACGCCCATAAGAAATAGTTTATCGGACTAATAAGTCCTCCAAAAAATTTAGGAAAATACAACTGTAAGTATGGTTTATAAAGCAAAATGGAATCCTTCTTCTGAATAAAAGAAATGTTGCTTCGTTGAATTATAAAACTCTTTCCTACGTGAGTCATGAAATTCTGCTCAAAGTAAAGTAACTCATTTATTTCACATGAGATTTTCGGCCTTTTCCGAAAATCATTTTAAAATTAGAAATAATTAACAATTAACATAAAAGTGTGCGCCAAGCGTATTTTAGGATGTTACTTTGAATATATTGCAAAATATTGTTATGATATATACATAAATTCCTTTTCGTATAAATGATTATATACTCATGCATACATAACAGAATCTAATGTGACAAGACATAGCAATAGAACCATTATGCGATCGTAATATTATGTGAAGGTTTATCGTGATTTAAATTTTTTAATATATATTTTAATGTCCAATGTAAGATATTTAAATGAATAACCAGAGAATCAGATAACTCTATTTATTGCTATTTTTTAAAAATTCAAAATATCATATTTTCTGAACGCTTTTGTGAATAATGTTTGTGATAACTGAACCTTATATGTATCTCTGCCAGTTATTCTAGTAATTTATAAATTTAAAAAATTGACTTATTTTAGGTCGTTCTTTTCTGAATTCTTCCAAATTATAAATTTTATAAATATATTTAATACTTTAGATAGTTTATTATCACAAAATATGGCAAATTGTTTTGAATTCTAGTTTTAATGCGTATAACATGTTTTTTATTATATAGTACTTATACATTTATAATGATTATACTACAATCATATTTACAAAATAGAATTCATATTTTTATATTCTAAATAATGGAAGATTTGTTGGTCTGTACATAATTACAAAAGTGAATGCCAAGTTTCTCTAGTTACAAGTGAAAAACATTGAGGGCAATATATTATTAATGACAAAATGCAATTAATTATTACGGTAATTTCATTTGAAATCTTTCTGGACAACAACTTTCGGTTTTTATCTCTTAAAAATTAATTGAATATGTTTTAATTTTATAACAAAATAGTTTGTGATAAAGCAACACTTTTTCTGATTATTTTATTTTTACTCTGAATAGAATGAGGACCAAATACTTATCTATGATTATTATATATTCATCCTTTAATTTAATTTTATAACAAAATAGTTTGTGATAAAGCAACCCTTTTTCTGATTATTTTATTTTTACTCTGAATAGAATGAGGACCAAATACTTATCTATGATTATTATATATTCATCCTTTTCTGTCCATAATGGGAAATTCATCATACCTATTGAAATGTTTCAATTTTTAAGCACATACTCTGGAATAATTAGGAATTATTATTATTTAATATGCCATCAAATAAATTATTTTAATATTTGGGATACAAATTTGTTAAGCTGAAGCTTTTAAAATATAACTATATATAAGCTATTTTTAATAATATAATATATTGTACTTGATCTCCTATTCATATGGTATTCTATAGTTTAATAATATATTATTATTTTTTTTATCGGTTGCTTAGTTGCTAAAAATATTTTTTTCAAATATCATGAATTTTATCATTAATTTTAAACTGTATGCTATGTATATTTTAATTATATATTGTGTATACATTTTAGCTATTGGTATAAACAGTATAATTCTTTTTTTTATAATAAAAAACTAATTATTTATTTCGAAAACAACGAAACAATATTCTGTAACCTCTGGAATCAAATCTTCAGTTGAAAAACGGAAATAAAAATTGAACAATTCCAATTTTTAAAAACACTATTTCTCTTTATAAAAGCCAAATCTTGCATTATTTAAGCATAAAATATGCTCGGCGCACACTTGTGACATGACTTGGCCAATCTACTTGCCATCTGCTCACGTGCTTGTATCCACATAGATCGCGGAATGTGCGGTTTGGACTCTGTACAACACTCAAAGCTTCTCTGTCGGCGATCTCGGGAAGACTGAGGGAGCTCCCCTCCCAGCAGTGCAGCCAACCCCCTCCACGATTAGTGGTGAAGTAGTTCCACCAACTGTTACCTTTAAGTCTATTTCTAGGAGGGATGTCTTACCTTGTGATGAATTGGTGTCACCCTATCTGTATCTGAACCATTAGCTTATCGGGACGAGATTACATTTTAATTTCATCTTTGTTATTTAAATATTTGAGTAGTTCTGAAACTAGGTAGTTAATCAAATACATGATCTTTATCCAGAAGTAGGAACATAGAAAACCAGAAGCAAAGAATGCACCGCTTGGATTTTTTTATTTATTCAAAAGTAGGCTGACCTATGTACAAGCAGAGTACTTAAGGGTTAAACTAACCTGACTATATGCCTTGCAATTGTAAAAGTGGTTTTTATTTGGTTGCCAAAATTTTAATTTTTTTAAGTGAAATATTACTTCTTTTTTTTAAATCGTCACAATGACTGAAACTAAGTAAAACATTAATTTCAACTCATTTTTCTTATGATTTACAACATTAAATTTAAGCTGTAGCTTACAAAATAATTTATTATTTGCAATTGAACAGAAAATTAGTGTGACTATTATGTGCAACAGAGTAATTCTGTGCAGTTTGGGTTAAAGGATGGAAGTAATTTTTTTGCGACAATGGATTAACATTTTATTTTGTTTTTTCTAATTGACTTTACCTTTGAGAAAAAGAAAATAAGTCAATGAAACAATGGTCACATGGAACGTGAAAATTGTTTCAGTGATTAATATCCTTTTTCTCAAAGGTCAAGTTCATTAGAAAGAACGAAATGTAACAAATCCATTGTTGCAAAAAAAAAAACTTATTTATTAGTATTTATTTTAGAATTAATTCAATTTTTGAAGATAAATAATGGAGATGAACTGAATGAGTTTTCTGAAGAAATTGCAATTATTTAACCTCTAAGAGAAATATTATTTCAGTAAAACTGTAGCCACATTTTCCACAAGCGATATACAAACAGTCAGCGATCTTGAAACAATTAGATCTGGAAATGATAGACTGAATCGTTACGTGCACTAAAGAGTTTATTAAAAAAAAAAATTGATCGTTCTTATTCACGTGATCCGAATATAAATGGTATATAACAGGAAGAGATCATATGTATGCTTCATATGAATTCTTAATAGGAATCCAAAAAATCAAAGCCGGATCAACATAAATTAAATATGCTGTGCTGATTTTATTCACCCTGTTGCTAGAATTCCAGGAAGATTATTGTTTTAGTTGGTTTCCGTCCGAGTATATCAAAAAAATTGTACAAAGTTGCAGAGATTCGAAATATCTTGGACAAATTTACAGATTTACAGAATTCTCAATATAGATGAGAATGTTTAAGAATATCGAGTCTGTTATAATTTCATTCAGCATATGCCAAATAAACCCGCTAAGTATGGGATACATTTGTCTGCTCTTAAATAAATAATAGATTGTGGCGGCAAGCCAGTGATAACGATATCAGCGCCAGGGAGGCAGGATGGGATGCAGACAGCGCTAGCAGCTGTGGAGCCGGCCGACATGGTCAAACTCAGCACCATTGCTAACCGCATCGCCGAGATTCAGGGATACCGAACCGGCGAAGTAGCTGCCATGCGGCCCTCCACCTCCAGCGACAGAGAAGATAGGCTTCTAGCGGCTCTGGAGAGATTAACCGATCGCGTCGCAGCTCTAGAAACCCGAAGAAAGTATGAAGAGAGGAACCGGCCACGAAGCCGTAGCAGAAATACGGTGGAATCAGACCCTGCGGAGATTATTGTCAGCTAAACGCTAAGACAATCCCCGACAGGTATGCAGTTCCGGAACTTGACGGATTTCAACATCAATATGCACGGTAAAAAGATCTTCAGCAAGCTGGACCTCAACCGTGCATATTATCAAATTCCGGTGGCGGAGGAGGACACACCGAAGACAGCAGTCATAACTCCCTTTGGTCTTTTCGAATTTCTCCGGATGTGCTTTAGTCTCAGGAACGCCTCTCAGACCTTTCAGCTTTTTCTCGACAGAGTTCTTCAAGGTCTGGAGTTTGCGTGGTGGTACCTGGACCACATCGTCATATGCTCCAGAGACGAAGAGGAACACCGAGCACATCTGGAGGAAGTACTGCGACGACTGGATGACCAAGGGCTGACCATAAACTTGGCCAAATGTGTCTTCGCGCGTCCGGACGTCGAGTTTCTCGGACACCATGTGAACTCGGAGGATGTGTCCGCGCTGCCAGCGAAAGTCGACGCCATCTCCACCTACCCACGACCTGACACTGTCAAGGACCTCCGACGCTTTCTGGGTATGTTTAACTTCTACCGACGTTGCATACCCAGAGCGGCAGAGCTGCAAGGTCTCCTTAGCAAGTACTGATATTAGCAAGCGAAGAAGAATGATAGATCGCCAATTCCTTGGAGTGAAGAGTCAAACCAGGCGTTCGAGCGCTACACGGCTGCCATCAAAGCGGCGGTGGTGATTGGACACCCCAAGCACGATGCAGATCTCGTGCTGATCTGTGACGCGTCCAACACTGCTATGGGTGCTGTCTTGCAGCAGAAGGAGGGCGACGCCTGGCGGCCTCTAGGATTCTTCTCCAAGTCCCTCGCTCCAGCCCACCAGAAATACTCCACATACGACCGGGAGCTGCTGGCGATCCATCGGGCCATCAAATACTTTCGGGGCCAACTGGAGGGGGGACACTTCGTCATCTGGACTGACCACAAGGCTCTGGAGTTTGCATTTTCGCAGAAGCCAGACACAGCGACGCCCTTGCGGATTCGGTTGGTTAACATCATTAGCCAGTTCACAACCGATATCCGCCACGTAGCCGGGAATGACAACACGGTCGCCGACGCGCTGTCGAGAGTGGAGGATATTGACTGCACGGAAGAATTTGCTCGACTAGCTGAGGAGCAAGCGAATAATTCGTCGATCCAGGAGATGCAGAAGAACCCTCACTAGTGTCCTTGGTATCCAGCGTTGTCGCACGACGGCGTACCATCCGCAGTCCAACGGGTGCATCGAGCGGTGGCATAGTCCCGTAAGGCATCCCTCATGGCAGCACTCAACAATGATGGCTGGACGACTGTGCTGCCAACAGTTCTCTTAGGTCTTAGATCGGCCGTTAGAGAGGAAATCGGGGCCAGCGCTGCTGAAATGACCTTCGGTCAGCCTCTACGTCTCCCTGGCGAGTTCTTCGAGCCTTCCAGACGTCCTGAAGCGGTGTCTTCGGTGTCTTCAACGTCGACTCGGTGAGTCGACGTTGAAGTCTCTTCGCCAGGCCATGAAGGACCTTCGCCCAACTCCTCACCGCAGCAGCACAGCCAAGACTTTCGTCCACCGAGACTTAGGGCACTGCAGTCATGTGTTTCTGAGGGATGACCACGTCCGTAAGTTGCTGACTCCTCCCTACTCTGGCCCTTTTAAAGTCATCTCGAGGGAAGAGAAGACCTTCACTGTCCAGCTGCCTTCCGGTCGGAAGGTCATATCCATGGATCGACTGAAGCCGGCCCATCTTCTGGACGGCAACGGAGAAAGCATCGCCACCAGAGATCGACCCACTCCTACACCTGCCGCGGGACCTTCAGGCGACCATCCGAATGACCTCGACGCAGACCCTCCTACGTTGCAGCCTGGTTACCGCACTCGCTCTGGTAGAGAGGTGAAGCCTAAGGTGCGGTTCTGTGCCGATGTCATTGGGGGGAGTGATGTGGCGGCAAGCCAGTGATAATGATATCAGCGCCAGGGAGGTTATTGATGTAAAATAGGTTTGCCAATATATATAAAATTAATCATTTCATTTTCCGTTTTTTCCGCTAAATATTATTAATTAACTAATTTTCTTATCTCGAATTTAAATAGCCAAATTATCTTGCATGTTTAGTGGCAAACCTATTAATTACCACCCTGATAAGAAGAAAGTGAATAGAGTTCTCTCTGTGTGTATTTTTGCTCTTATATAATACTCCTCTTATTTGTGTTGAAAATAAAATACTGATTTCAATTATTGACAGTTATTTAGTGTACACCGTACCCCGTCCACCAATTTCACCAAAATTACATTAGATAAATGCTATAAAGTATAGCGGCTGCGCAATAGTCGATAAACCATTTCTTCCTTAGAGTGTAGCACCAAAACGGCTCAGAAGATTTTGATAAAACTTGCCTCAAGTCTCCTCCTCAAAGCCCTTCAACTCCATACACGTACTTAATCTTCGAGAAAAAGAAGGAAAAAGTTATGACGAAAAGAATATTTTATTAGTGTATAACTCGAAAAGGATACATTTTTCGCCGATTATGTACATGCTCATTTAAAAGATAATCAAATTCCCTACATAACAAAAAAAAAATCAAAATCTAATGTGGGGCCAACGAGTCGAGAAAATGATAAATAGAGTACGTTGAAACTGCTTTATTTTATATCCCGAGTTTTAAAAGTGATATCAACGTGTTGTTTTTTTTCAGCAAAACATTTGTTTTTGAAAGTAAATTAAAGGAAAAACATTAATTTAAAAAAAAAATCAATTTTTGACCAAATAAATTTTAAAAAAGTGTTTACATTAATAAATAAACTAGCCTTACTGATTTGTTTAACCAAAAAGTAATGACAGATTTTGATTCAGTTCACCAAAATACTTATGTTATTATAAATATGAAAAATAATTATAATTATGAAAATATAGAAAACAAAAAAAATGTTTTTTATCAGTTCCGAGAATGCTCGAAATTATTGAGCCACTGAATTAAGTTTGGATTTGAAGCTCTGTATCGCCACTTCATTGTATCCGATATCGACGTCCTTAGGCTCTTTAGAAAAAGGGGAGTTTTTTCATCTTTTATTAGTGTTTTATAGTATTTATGATTAACAGACACTGACATATAAACGAGTGACGGTTAATCTAAGTTCTGCTGTATTGTTGTAATCGGGACTTATATAATATTGTATTTTGGCCGACTACTGGGGGATCCTAGTTTATTTAATTGCTAATAGTTTTGTGTGTGTAACTTCACGAAATATGTTGAGATAAACAAATAAAACATTAAATGTTTTTCTTTCATATTCGATTTTCCATATGTACCCTACAGAAATGTTGAGGAAACTATACTGATTTGCTTCGAAGACGTTCTTTATTTATTTATGACCATTATTGTATTCTTACTTTTCCTGATATTGTTTAATAATGCGGCCCTACCCGCAATGGAATTTAGGAAGCAAACAAAAATTCTCTCCACCAAGATTGGAGGGTGTACCCACAAGTTTGGTATAGAATTTACCATAGCGACCTATATTCCTTGAGTGAGTTAAGACAATGACCTCAAGAAATTTCCCATCCAAAATAATTTTCATTTCATCTTTTGTAAGTCTCCTGAAGATAAGAAGAGACAATGGATCAAAAAACAAATAAACAATCCATCAGTCACTAAATATGGGGAGGGGAAGAGAAGGAGGAATGCATTGTAAGCCCACGTGCCTGGTGAACAACACCAACCGAATTAGAATCCGCTCCTTAAACACTTCCTTGTCAACTTGACGCTGTGCACAGTCCATTGTCACTGGCGTATCCTTCATCTGAAGAAAGCTATTTGTCTCAATTCAATATCAATTATCTTTTGTTTTGGACGAAAATGGCGTCCGAAGTTACTTAAAAAGTATCTTGGAATCGCAATTAACTCGGCTTTACGCGTATTAAAAGAACTTATACCTCATAGAGTGTTTTTTCTAATCTATGTTAAGCTGAATAAAAAACTGTGTATGATATAAGGCAACTAAATATGATCAAATCGACACAAACGCTCTAATTCGAGTTTTAGAACAAGAATAGTTGATTCAAGAAATCTCGTAAGTCGTTTTTAGGGGTATATTTAAAATTTGGCGCATTCTTATTCTGGTGAGATACGCACGTGTTTTGGGATCATAACCCCATATTATGTAGATATCATCTCAGTATATGCAATCTAAGCTCACATCAGGGGTTAGCCATAACCTGAAATTTCATTGGTGCATTCAACCAGTATACATTCAGGCTAAAATCAGATGCCAGTATCAGAACTTCCAACTACCCCGTATTATTCAATGTGTAAAAATACTATCAATAAGAAAAAAAGTTGGCAACCTCCAAAAATTGAAATTTTTTCTGCCAGATGACCTACATTTAAAAAATTTTACACAAATATTTTTCTATTATGTATTATCTTTATAGAGGCCCTCATGCGAAAGAATGAAAAATCAGAAGCTGACTACTCTAGCCTGAATGTACTTTTATCATCATAATTCATTCCCTTTGATTTTCATTAAAATGTTTTTTATGAACACGGACACAATGGACACCTTTTTACATATTTATTGATATTTATTATTTATCTTTTTTTCCTTAATGGTTATTACTTTGATAAACCCCATAAGTCAAGAAAAATTTATATTTATGAAGCCTAATGAGCCTTATTGTCTTATTTTGTAATATATTAGGTTCAGAGTCAATCATATTTTAGTTATAAGTAGTTTTTGGATTTTTATTGAACGATTCCGCTTTGGTTTGGACTGTAAATTTTTTTTCCGAATATTTGGTTTGTATGAAATTTGCTTTTTGTGTTGTATTTTTCCATCTATGAGTCTTTTTGTGCTTAAAAGTGATTTTTGCTTTCGTTTAAAACATCTATAAACATCAGAGCTATAAAAATTAAATTTAAAAAATCACCGTAAAGGTACAGTTTTAATAAATTCATAACATTTTTGCGATTATCCTAACCATTAGTAAAATGAACAAAAGGCGTTTTGAAATTCCCCTACCAATATGCAACCCAATGCTCAAAATTTTATATTCAAAGTATATTAAAAAATATTTTTGAACAGAATCAAACAAAATGGATCATCATTGAGCTGACAGTAGTGAAGGAAGCATATTCTTTTACGCAACACGGGTAATTATACTGGGTAGGACAGAAATAATTGAAATATTTTGAAGGGCTGTTAAAAAAAGAAAAAGGTCTTTAGAAAAAAAAAAGTTTCTATTTTCAATAAGAACATTGAAAACTGTCATATTTGAGGAGATTTTAATTAAATATTACATCTTCCAAAGGTCTCTTGTTATTGACTACATATTGCCGAACACTTTCCTGGAAATTATACCATCATCCTTCGAGTCATTTCTGATGGAATAACCGGTGCATTTTGAAGAAGGAGTGAAATAGTAACTGTGAACTTCAATCTTTACGTGCACATGTTGGAGACTATCCTACACTTTAGAGATCCTGCGCCTCGGAGAGTATTCAGTTGGATGAAATAGATGCGTCAAGGTGTTTAAACACCGAACTTATTGTCTGGATGATTTAAAGGAGAGAATCAGGCAAGGAATCAAGGCAATTCTACAAGAAATTACTTGAATGGTGGAGGATCATTTCCAGGAACGTCAATACTGGCGACATTTTTTAGATATAACTTTTAAAACCCACTGAATTAAAACTGTTTTCAAAGCATAACTTTATTCAGAGCAAATTTTTTTGAAAATAAAATTATTTGTTCCTAGAGACATTACTTTGTTTTTTGTAGGCCTTCAAAATGTATCAGTTATTTCTACTAAACCCTGTATCCTCAGTCTGGCCAGAGACGGCAACCAGTCAACTTCGTACCTGTACTTCATTTTAGTTATTTTATCATTTTTTTTTTTTTTTTCTGCCTTCACGGAACACACAATCAATTACAAACCTACAGTAGCCACACACTTCAATATTCACGGTTCAGCTGAAATTAGCGAAGAGAGTTTAACAGTGCTACGGGCTGTGGAAGGAAGTTAATCCCCAAAGGCACCTGAGGATTTAAGACCATTGACGCTCACCATTGTTGACAAACACACGGTTGTGAGTACTGTTTATTATTTATCTGTCATAATGGTGCAGTGCTCGATTTGTAATAGTACTGTAACGAGAGAGGACAAATTTAATCTGAGCTGCAGCAATTGCCGCGTAATTTTCACGACAAATGCTGTAATCTCAATGATAAGGAAATAGAGGCGCTCAAGTTACAAAAAAAGACGTGGTACTGTAAAAAATGCGACCATGCGAAAAAGTCAGGCCCGGTAAGAGAAAAAACGCCTAGTCCGTCCAGGAATTCTCAACAGCAAACCTCTGAACCGTCTGGCTGATATACTCGCGGCAGTAAACCGGCTTAGCGCTCACGTCAACGAGAACATCAAAAGCATTAAGTCATCACTTGAAAAATACGGTGAGCTAAGCTTTGAGCTAAACGAGAGGCTTTTGAAAATAGAAAGCCATCTCGAGGGCCAATCGAAGCTGATGGAAGATCTGACCTCCGAAAATAAAGTTCTGAAATCAAGGGTCGGTGAACTGGAAGTCAGACTCAATAAGGCCGAACAGGGCCTACTATCCAGGTCGGTGGAGATACGGGGCATCCCGATCCGCGCGGGGAGACTCCTGCGGCTCTGGTTGCTAGCGTGGGAGCCGGCCTCGATGTCAAGATTAATATAGAGGATCTCGACTTGGTAGAGCGCCGAAGACCGAAAAAAAGATGACCCCCGACCGCCGCCTGTCATTGCCTGTTTCGTCAGGCAGTCAGTGCGGGACGAGCTAGTGCAGCGGAGAAAAGTTAAGAGTGACTTCTCCATCCGGGATATTGGCTGGCAGGAGAACGATTCCCACCGGATATATCTCGGGGAAGAAATGACTCCCACTAAGAGGCGCCTGTACTGGCTCGCTCGACAGAAGAGAGCGGCGGGAAAATTAAAATATGTCTGGTTTGCGGCCGGAAGAGTGCGCTGCCGGAAGGATGAAGGCCACCCCGTAATTTACATTGACGAAGATCAAGAGCTCGATACGTTCTGCTGACGTTTTGGCACCTGTCTACCCACTGGTCGGATTTGGAAACTCTCAATGGACCCCAAGTGCTGTGTTTCGTGACGAATTTATTTTTTCTATATTTTTTTTTTTTTTTTTTACTTCAACAGAAGCACGTTTTTTATCTTCTCATATATTTCTTTATTATATATCTCTTTGTTTAATTGTTACGTTCATTATTCACTTTTTTTCAGATTTTATTCTACAGATCGTCGTAGTTTTAGCATCTTTCCGCCAAATACTGTATACAGTCTAATTTCCCATACTATCTAGTGTCCTAACCTCCTGTCACATTAACTCCCAATCCTTATCAGCTCATTATGATGAATTTCTGCAATATTTTACCCATAACGTTTACCATACCATTGCAGTCTCCGAAACATGGCTAAAGCCCTACATTCCTTCCTCTTCTGTTTCCCTACCTAATTATTCCTTTATCCGCCATGACCGGATGGGCTGGACTGGTGGAGGTGTCGGTCTTTATATTCATAACAGCCTGAAATTCCGAATCCTAGATACCTCATCCCCATCCAATCATCCTCATATTGAATTCCTTGTCGTCGAAATTTCCTCAAATGCACATCCTCTCCTACACACTGTGGTGTATCCTCTGGTTCCTTTCGACTCATCCTTTGAATCAACTCTCTACAATTATGTTCCTCTCAACAACAATATAATAATTTCCGGTGATTTTAATACCAATCTCCTATCTGATTCCAACGACAGACTCTACCTTGAAAATCTCTTTTTCTCCCTCCATCTCTTCATCGTCCCATTTTCTCCTACCCATCACACTTGCTGGTCTGACACCTGGTTGGATCTGCATGTCATCGATTCAGAACGTAATCTCCTTTCCTTTTCTCAACTACCTGTCCCGTTTCTGTCCTCTCACGACTTAATCCAAATATCCTACAATATCGAAACTCCTACGAAACCATAACTTTCCGTAACCTAGACGCCCTCACACATGAAAATATTTTATCTGACCTTGAAACGCTGCAGTGGAATGAAATATATTCCTGTTCTTCCATTGATTCCATGGTCGATACCCTCACCTCTAATCTCATCCACATCCTTAAAACCCATGCCCCACTCAAAACCTCTACTTTCCGTCGGCCGCCTGGATGTGTCAACAAATTAAAGATATGCAAAGAAGGCGTGAGGCAGCCCGTAGACGCTTTAGACGCACTAGGCTAGCAGACGATTACCAAGCGTTTAGGGTACTCCGCAATTTGACACAGGCAACTGTTAGGAGAGCGAAATCCAACCACTATCATGAAGCCTTCTCCTCTGCTCCCAATGCTAAATCAAAATGGCAACTCCTACGCAAACTCTCCGTTTGTAAATCCTCTCCCTCACCAGTCTTCCCAGTTTCAGCCTCCTCTAACACTTCTCCAACTCCTCTTTCCTGCTTTTCCTTAGTTCCATCATTTAACTCCGATAATTTTTATTTTTTCTACATCTCCCCTACCGATCTTATTTCATCCATAATGAAATCTCACACCAATTCCACTGGGCCTGATGGAATACCTGTTAACTTGTTAAAATTATGTCTCCCCGAAATCCTTCCAGTTCTTCTCTTCATTTATAATTTCTCCCTCCAAAACTCAGTATTTCCTACTTCGTGGAAAAAAAGCCTTAGTCCATTATATTAATAAAATCTTCAATCCTATATCTCCTAAAGACTATCGCCCAATTTCCATCCTCTCTAACCTTTCCAAACCTCTAGAAAGAATAGTCCAATCACAAATATCAAACTTCCTTGAAAAGTCCAAACTACTTGATCCTCTCCAATCCGGCTTCCGTCCCAGTTTCTCCACACAATCCGCGCTAGTCAAAATCACCACTGACATACATACCGCTATGGACCGAAAAAAATTAACTGTATTAATATTCCTTGGCTCTTCTAAAGCTTTTGATTCCCTGGACCATTCTATCCTTTTTGCCAAATTAAAATCACTATCCTTTTCCAACAGCTCTATGCAATGGTTCAAATCTTTCCTTTCCGATCGGACTCAAGCAGTTACCATTCCTAATCAACCCTATCTTCCTTCCTTACCTTGTCCTCAGGAGTAGCCCAAGGTTCGAGTATTTCCCCACTGCTATTCAATACCTATATCAATGATCTTCCTAATTCAATCCACCACTGTTTCCACCACTTATACGCCGACGACTTTCAAATCTATTTGTCCTTTCCTCCTTCTGAGCTATTAGTAGCGTTTGCCAGTATCCAGGAAGACCTAGATAGAATCAGTGCCTGGGCAAACCTGAATAGATTAAGATTAAACGCTATAAAAACTCAGGCCATTGTCATAGGTTTCAATTCCCTCCTCTGATCCAATGACACCTTTCCTACTATAATCCTAAATGATCACCCCGTCACGTTCAGCTCCTCAATCAAAAACTTGGGTATTACTATCGACCAAACCCTTTCCTGGAAACCCCACATTGCCCAAATTTCCCGACGGTCAATAAGTACCCTTAAATTATTCCATCGTTCCCGACATCTTCTCCCACAACCTACGCGCAAACTCCTTGTTTCCTCTATTATCTTTCCCCACTTTGACTACGGTATACGGGGGCCTCTCGAATGTGCTCGAGGACAGATTGAAGCGGATCATGAATTTCTTTTTAAGATTTGTCTTCGGCACCTCGAGACGGGCCCATGTGTCCCACCTTTACGGCGAGTTAGAGCGGCTCTTCCCCTGCAACCGTAGACAATTTTTCCTAGGATCTTTTCTATACCAAACTATCACCACCCACCATCCTTCCTACATCTACAGCCTCCTACAATCAAATCCTCCGTCCACGCACTGGAAACAAGATCTCGCCTTTCTGACCTCCATACTCCCTCCCACAGAACCAAAACATTTGAACGCTCCTTCCTCGCCCGCTCCTCTACCCTTTGGAATTCCTTTCCTTCTAATATCCGGCATGCTTCTTCTCTATCCTCATTCAAATCCCTCTTTTTCCAACACCTTCTTTCTCTCGAAAATGATGCTCTCTAATTGCGAAATTTCAGTTTAGGGTTAACATCTGGATCAGAAGTGAATAATAGTTTTTAATGTACAAACTTTGCTAATCAATTCATTATTTTTGTATTTTTCATTTTCTCTGTTTTTTTTTACTTTTTTCTTGTTTTTTTTTTCTCTTTTTTTTTTTGTTTTGTTCAGATTAATTATATTTTTCGATAAAAAAAAAACTTATTTATTTGCTTATTTATTTTGCAGAAGATATTGTAAAAATTAATTGGTCTGTATTCTATAGTCTTATGGCCAGATAATGTTACTGTTTTATTGGTTCCTTCATGTTATCTTAAGGGACCTAGTCCCAGAATAAAGTTCTTTTATCTATCTATCTATCATAAAAATAACAAGTAGGTAAATTAAATCGAATAGAAACACTACATGGTCATCTATAACTGTGATACTACAACTTATCAGTTTGTCACAGGGTTCATTGCTAGAGGAGAGTACTGAAATCTAGTCATTAAATTTAGGTCAATAAGTCCAAGGATATGCGTAACACGACTGCGTGGAAAATTCTACGACTACAGCATTCTTCGTGAGCATGCCCCGATAGAACCTGCTGATGATGATAAGAAGGATACTTTTTATGAGATCCTAGAAAGAGCTATCAACTCATGCCACATGTATGACATGAAGATTATCGGAGATCTTAATGCGAAGGTTGGGCAGGAAGACATTTATCACCCAACTATTGGAAAACATAGTCTTCATGAAGTAACCAATGCTAATGGAAAGAGGATCATTAATTTTGCAGCATCCAGAAATCTCATTATTGGAGGAACATTTTTCCCTCACATAGACATACATAAAGGGACTTGGATTTCCCCTGACAGAACCACTGTCAGCCATGTACATCACATCCTGGTTGGAAGGAGACATAAATCCAGCTCGATCAATGTGAGAGCATTCAGACGTTCAAATGCTGACTCTAATCACCTTCTCTCTGTAGTCAGCATACCTGCACGAATTAATACCCAGAGGAATATCCCACCACAAGAAAAAATCAAAATATTTAATCTAAGGAAATTAAAGTTCCAAGATGTACAAAACATTTACTCAGAGGCTGTCAACACTAATGTGGCTGAGGATTGCGTAGAGTCTCTCTGGTATGACTGCTCAAAGGTGATATAGAAGGCAGGGCTTGCCCTTGGCCGCGATGACAGAGAAGTAATATCTCCATGGCTTGATCATGAATGCAGAATAGCAACAAACACCAAGAATGAAGCATAAAGGACTATAATACAGAGGAGCACCAAACAAACATTAGAGGCATAGTGACAAGAGAGAAGAGAAGAGTGCACCTGCATCACATTATCGTGACTTCTTTCTGAAGTTAAATAGAAGCTGGAAACCGTTTGCACCTCTACATTCCTGCTGCTTGAATGACGCCAATAACCTCATATGCAATAAAGCGGAAGTATCGGATCAGTGGAAGTACCATTTCTCATGTCTTCTAAATGAGGAAGTTATTCGAGGAAGATAATGAATTTGAAGCTAGTAGCAAGGAAAGTGATTCTTCTTCAGCACCAGATCTTCAACCACCAGACAAGAACGAAATATAAACAAACTCAAAAATAATAAAGCTCCTGGACCCGATGGGCTCCCAGCTGAGTTGTTCAAGTGTGGTGGCAACGAACTCTTCAAGGCTTTGCAGAATATTATTATCTCTATCTGGAAAGAAGAAGAAATTCCAACAACATGGAACTCATCTCTCATATATCCTATACACAAGAAACCAGACACACTAGATTGCGCAAACTACAGAGGTAATTCACTACTCTCATCTGCATATAAAATATTCTCAAATATACTGTTGGCACGATTATTACTATTCGCAGAGAACAAACTTGGTCCCTATCAATGTGGATTTAGATAAGGCATATCTGTACTCGATCAAATCTTCAGCTTAAGAACAATCCTCGAGAGAGGACGAGAATAGAAAATCAAGACGCTCCATTTATTTATTGATTTTAGGACAGCCTATGACAATATAAACAGAGAACTCTAAAAAGCTCTACATGGCCTAGATATTCCTGTAAAATTAGTCAGGCTGGTGAAGAACACAATGAAGGATGTGTGCTGTGCAGTTAAAATTAAAATTGAATTATACCGAGAATTTTCCTCAGATAAGGGCATGAGACAGGGAGATGCACTGGCCTGTCTTCCGTTTAACCGTTCACTTGAGAAAGCAAGGATCCAAATCGGTGGAACAATATTTAATAGATCTGCTATGATCCTCGCCTATGCATGCCTACCCTCGTCTATGGTACGGCACTTGAAGCTTTTGAAGCCTTGACTGGCCCTACCAGGAGACTCGGACTTGAGGTCAATGCCACGAAAACTAAATATAGCGGATATCCGCTAAAGATAGCGGAGGAGACCCCAAATCCAAGAGAGATTACCTTCGAACAATACAAGTTTGAGAAGGAATCTCAATTTGTGTGCCTGGGCTCAATGCTCACTCAAGAAAATGTACTACATTTAGAGGTAAAAAAAAGGATTCAGGATGCAAATAGTACATACTTCGGGCTATTACGGCACTTCGGGAGTAGAGCCCTATCGAGAATAACTATAATAAATGCCTACAAGACTCTGATCCGACCGGTTCTATTGTATGCATCAGAGTTCTGAGCAACCACTAAATCCATTTGTCAGAGCAAGACGTCGGCATTTTCGAAAGGAGAGTTCTGCGTAAAATATTACGAGGATTGAAAGTTAGAAATGAGTGGCGTAGGCCCACCAATCAGGAGCTAACATAAATAATGAACATATATAACATTTATAATTATTATACAACATGCAATTGAATTACATATATAATGAACGTTCTTTAAACTAATCCGCCTTAGGTGGACTGGCCATGTGACCAGAATGGAAGACAACAAAATATCAAAAAAGCTTCTGTGAGAACCATCTACAGTAAAAGGTGGCGTGGAAGACCTAGAGCAAGATGGGTAGATGGTATTACTGCTGATGCCCATAGTATCCTAGAAGTCCACAATTGGATAGTGGTTCCGCGAGATCATTACAGTTGGTGGAGATTGGTGCAAGATGCCAAGACTCAGCAAGTAGTTGTAGCGTCACTCAGATAAATAGGTAAATAAAATAAATGAAGGAAAAAAATTATGCTAACTTTTCATATTAACTAACCATGGTTTAACAAAAAATGAGAATTCATTAAAGAATATAGAACAAATTCATTTCAGAAGTGTTTTCGTTTACTTTATCTTAGTTAAATGGAAAAAATTAAATAATTTTTTTCTTCATAATCGTTTTATTATTCTTGAGTTCTTGAAAATAATGATTAATGATAATACCGTGTCATTTTGTGTGATTTATAATAAAACTTAGCAGTGATGATAATCGAAAACAATTATATTAATGATTATGTCTAATTATAAAATTTAGAACATTTATAGCCTCAACAAATCCTTAAAAAAGGGTTGTAGACAGAAAATGCATGGAGGCTATATCCACAGTTTCCGCATTGATCCTCCAGGTATTTTCCAATTATGGAGATAATATTTTTCCTTTATAGTCCCGGATATAGTTTTTCTTTGTCCTCAAATCGTCTATAACACTTCACCTTATTTTTCCAAAGTAATACTTTAGGGAAGATAAAATACATAGAAAATAGAAATAAATAGAAAAGTTCGAAATGCTTGACCTTTTCAAACACTTAGTTGTCTTTATGAACCAATCCCGTTACGAATAAAAATCGATGATAAATGATGTTACAAAGAACTCTATAAACTATAAATTTAAGCCTTTATTTATAATTTTGATTAAACCAAATAAGTTGCATCACACTTTAATAACTGCTTTTTACTTTAATAACTATTTTTCACAGTTTAATAACTGTTTTTTAGTGCAATTTAGTGCAAAATACATAATATCCAATCTTTTAGGGGATTAAATTTTCTATAATATCCGTATCAAATATTTATAATTATTCTCAACAGACGCCAAGAAATATTGAAATAACAATTTCTCTATCTGTAGAAATGTTATTCCAATATTATTAGGCGTCTGTTGTGAATAATTACAAATGTTTTGTATGGATATTGTAGGAAATTTAATGTTCTAAAAGATTGACTATCATGCATTTTGCATTAAAAAACAGTTATTAAGGCGAAACCTCTTTGTATCCAAAATTTTGCGTTTTCAGTCCCACATCTTAGCAGCTGTTCCGAATTTGAAACAATATTACATATAGAATATGCAGGAAATTTGACATTCTTTACAATTTCTTAGGTCAAAGATTTACCTTAAGTGCACTGGGAGCTAATTTCTGAGGAAAATATGAGAAAAATCCACTTTCTCTAAAATTGTTATTCAAATATTTTAAGGCGTCTGTTGAGAGTAATTACAAATATTTTGTATGAATCTTGTAGAAAATTTAATCCTCTACAAGACTGATTATTATGCATTTCGCACTAAAACGCGCTGAAAAATAGTAATTAAGACGAAACTTCGGAAGATCTAACTTCCGTAGTTACGCCTTAATAATACTTTTGCGTTTTTTGACATTTTGCAGATTTGTTCGGCACCGTATCTCATCATCTGTTTCGAATTTTATAAAATACCAAACATAAAACACAGAAAATTTAACGTTTTTTAGAATTTGTTATTGCAAAGATTTACCTAAATTGCACTGGGAGCGAGTTACTGAGGAAAATTTGAAAAAAGTGACGAAAATGATGAATTCGTTGACATATAAAATTTGATTGCAACCAATCTAGGGTGGCAGACGTTCATATTTCCAGTCTATTGTGAGGGTACTTTCGGTCTAGACCACCAAAAATTTTCTTGAAATCAGACACGCTTCTTGGCCTCGGCTTTCGGATTTGATTAAACTAGGTGTGAAAACGGCAGGATAATCATCGAAGTTTGACCGACAATTTTGATAGCTATAAATAAATTTTATGTTGAAACTCTTTGAATACCCATACTTGAGGCTTTTAGTTTTAAACTGTCTCGATTCATTTTGGAAATTTTACAAGAGGTAGCAAAAACATATGAACCCAGTTCGCTTCAACTCATGAGTTTGAAACACTTTTGGTCAGTACGGCTTTGCCAAGTGATTAGCATTTAGAACTTGCGAAAAATAAAATAAAAACATTTAGTGAATTGAGTCAGTTTTGGAAATATTCGCCTCCCCGCGCATGGAAATAGAAGAACATAGAATATATCATTGTTTCATTATTCAAATTTTATAAATAGATGCATAGGTGTGCGCAAGAGGGCTGCCATAGATCCACAGGCTGATGTATCAGATTTTTTTTCCGAGCAAAGTTTAAAGAATCATCTTTTAAAATAACATGTTGATAAAGTTCAAAATCTTCAATTAAAACTTTTTTG
Organism: Rhaphigaster nebulosa; assembly: GCA_948150685.1. Taxonomy (NCBI): domain Eukaryota; kingdom Metazoa; phylum Arthropoda; class Insecta; order Hemiptera; family Pentatomidae; genus Rhaphigaster; species Rhaphigaster nebulosa. The sequence continues at coordinate 144,196,529 of OX411308.1, forward strand.
TAAAAAGAATGATAAATTGTTGGTTTAATTTTATTTTGAAAATTGTTAAGACAGCATATTCTTTAAAAAAATTTCCAGGAGAACAAATAATTTCTCGGACCCCCCGCCCGACAGGGGAGTATGAATGGATCCTTCGGACCTATGTTTCGTGTACCGCTAAAAAAGGATGTACAAGCCTATAATCAGATAATATTTTACTATAGTTATCGAGATGAAACAAACAATACATTAAGCAGGTACATATGTATTATGCCCCTGGGTAATTTTATATATTACGCAGAACCTCAAAATTAGATCTGTATACATGCCACCTGCATAGTTTTAGCTAGATGGATGTTAACTTGAATATTAGTATCTAAAGTGAATAAGTATTATTATGTAATGATTATTACAATTTAGCCTTTTTTAACTAAGCAGTATTGTTTCTTACTTACTTAACCGGCGCTACAACTCGGGTTGACTCAGAGCTCGTTGATTATTATTTCGAATTATGAAAATATAAATATACCCAAATAAAACATTTATTGTCATTATTAATTTATATTGTTTATATTTATATATGATTATCTATACAGTATCTACACTTATACATATATGGTATTAAATGGACTGGCTAACTTAAGTTGTACATTGCCCCAAAAACAAATAAATATATTATTATAATATTATTACCTATTGAGAGAAACGTATAATAACTGTTTCATTGCCATTGTTTATTTATATTAATGATTTTGTTTTTTAAAACCTTTATTTGTAAACTTTGTACTGCCACCTCTATTTACATGGGGATAGCCCCAGATTCAAATAAATATATTATTATTATGTGTTATGTGAATTTGAAAAATATTATGTGATAATGTAAAAAATATTTATTCATACATCTCTGTTTAATAGAGAGAGTAAATATATTTATTATATATAACATTGACGTTCAATCAAGGTGAAATGAAATGATCAAAATCAGAATGCACCCTAAAATGATGGCATATTTTAATAGAGAAGAAAAAAAAAACTATCTGCGAAAAATTCATAAACAGAAAATATTTTCCCGTTCAGTTTATTCCGGAAGATTGAGTACTGTAGATTCTAAGGATTTTTTTGTTCACCAATTCTATTCTATAGGCCCGGTTGGCTGAATAATCGTCTCGTTAAGGCGGAATCAGTTATACGATCCTTATTATTATTGTGGCTGTATCTTAAAGGTTTAATTAATTACCACATTAATTTATCAACTCTACAAATCGTTGTGCTTTCCAGACGAACTAAAAAAAAAAAATCTGCCATCGATATCTCGTTAAGGCTTCGGCATTCAGTAGCGGTTTTGACGTTAATGAAGGGGGTATAAAATATTTCTTAAGTTTTCATGAGAGCTATTCGAACAATATATTTTGTAATCCTGAAAACGTTTAATATCTCTTTTTTTCCAGGTTATTTTTCAGAATGCAGAATTCCATTAAAGATTTCGGAGCGGAATCTTTGGCACGCGGTAGGCGATATGGGGTGCAGGAAACAAAATTAGTTTCAAACGATTTGATTTCTTTTAATTTCAACAATTAAAAACGCTTTGGGCAGTTGTATAAATAATCATAAATCAGTTGTAGTGAACCAACATGAACTGAAGACATCATTCATTTTGACGAATATGACACAGTAGTTAATGTCTTCCTCAGAAACGATTAATTATGATGTTTATTAGCGTAAATTTAGTGAGTAAGATAATTATTTAAATTATGATTTAATATTCTTTTCACTTTTATATTTCACTTTTATTTTTTTATTGTAAATCTTTAAGCACTAACCCGTGAAGATAATCCGGTCTAACCGAAAATTCATCAGAAATTTATCTCACTTTTTTTTTCTACATGTCAATAAAATCATATGTATCAATAAATTTTGCTGATAAAGACTATTTTCATCGTATTTTTTTTTTCTAACTTTACATTTTTCGTTCATTAAAATGACCCAGCTAATTTTTTATGTCATCCAGTTTCATAGTTTTGAAAAAAAAAAGTTTTTGTGTCGAGTTTTGGAGCAATATATAACTGAAATATAAAGATTTTTTTTTTCATTAATTGTTAACATAAAATATTTCATTCTTACAGAATGCACTAACTAATTCATTAAAAACATCTTTTCATTCAGTTCATGAAAATAGCTGACTGGTTTACAAGAACAAGAGGTCTAGAAAGTACCTGATGGAAACAAGCTATTTTAAATTGAAAAAATATTTTGGCCGAGTATTTAAACTGAAATGTAAAGATAATTTTTTTTCATTAATTGTTACCATGAAATATTTCATTCTTTCATTGAAAAATTGCTATCTTAATATATTTTAATACATTATGATTCTTCAGTTTTTATTTTATTTTTATTTTTTCTCTCCTTCTGTCCTTATGATGCCTGAATTGGCAAAATATCGACAGATGATTTGTTTTCTGTTATTTTCGAGAATCTTGGCTTCTTATTCGGAACTTTCCATTTGCGTCCCAACAATTATTCATGTCTCATTTCGAGCTTTTCCTTGTGTTTAATAATTTTATTTTAATGTTTATTTCCTCTTTGTCTTTATAGCTCTGCAATTATTAAGTTGATAGCCGCATTCCTGTTCTGTGTTATCACTTTTGAATAAGTGCTGATATCAAGAGGAGTTTGATTCTGAGTATCTTTTCATTCCATGCGCTTATAATAATTGAGTCGGTCTGTCAGTATTGATTGATGGCTTCTGTCCTAACAGAGTTGTGTATAAAAAAGAAAATATACATATAAATAAAGATTTTTTTCTGTTTTGAATTTGGTGGACCACTAATTCAGATTCCCAAACAAATATAATTTGTGGTCTTCAAATACTCCGTTGCTAAATAAGACTAAGTCTATTTTCGCAGGGGGTACTCTGTCATTTGTCCACCTGCAGAATGGACCCCAACTGCTCATTTGAATGTTTACTAATGACTCTTCTTCGAGAACACGGTCTAAAGAATTGGCCCGAGTCATTAGCCACAACATTTTCTTGAAACGATATTTACTTTCCCATTTTAAAGCAGAAGGAACTTATTGAGAACATCTTAAATTTAAAAAAAAAAAAGGTTGTTTTATTAATCACGAAAGACAAACATAAGAAGCCTTCCCATCTTAAAACACTACATCATAGATTACACGCATTGCTGGGTTGAAGCGTTTGGTAACCCAGTAAGCCAAAAAACCAAATAAATAAAACCTGTATCTAATGAGGCTTTAGGAATTTTCAAAATTGAAGCAAACTTCAGTTCCGTCACTCCATCTTTATCAATTCGTTTGTTGGCGATAATGACATTCAAAAAATATATATGTATAATAACAAAAATAAATAAAAACAAATTTAAATAATGTTAAAGTAAATTAGGGGTGTCTTTTTAAAAATCTATAGGACTTCATGAATAGTTTTATGACCGATTTTAAAAAAGACAAAAAGGAATATTAATTAAAAATATATATATACCGTTGACATTAATTTAACGCTATTGTTATAGAACACCTATGCGTTGATGACCTTATTGGTTTTATACCTTGAAAATCGAACAAACAATCAAGATAATTGTCACGTGACAACGAACACAATATTCGATGATTGCAGAACATGTTAAGTGACATTTTAGAAAAAAAAAAAAGGAATTTATGCTTGGAAGTATATTTTAATTATTCCTTCCTACATAGCACCTTGTTTATTTTTTCTAAATCTTAATTTTTCGTGATTTTCAGTATTACAGGAGTAAAATAACATTGAATTCGATTTTTCTCCGATTAATAAGTTTGTAACATAACATGTACATTTATAACATAACTTAGCTCTGAAAGCATGTGATTGAAACTCTAACTGCAATAAAAAATATCTGATTTGGACAACATATGACTTTCTTGTACGCCTATTAAACTATAAATCGGTAGCTCAAAAATCCTGAATTTGGTTACTAGTTTCCGAAGATTGCAAAATCTCAAAAACGACACGCGGCGTCGAGACATTCATCTATTAATACACACACACAAGCTCTTGTTTCTGGAGATCTCATTCCGTTATTAAAAGTCGTTTTCTTTCAGTAGGTAACAAGTTCCCTAGAGATTTATTCGTGTTCCGTGACAACATTAGAATTGTCAATACCACTAGATAAAGCATTAGAAATCGACGTACTCGGAATTTTAAGCGAAAGAACCCACTTAGCTTATATCTTATTCTCCTGCAACAGACTTGTCCAGCTCGCTAATGGGTAGAAAAACAAGTATTTTACACTCAATTTTAACACTTAAAACAAGTAATACAAATGTTTAATTAGAGTGAAAAAAAAATCGCGTCTGTAGCCTTTATTACCGATAAATGAATGTGATCTCTGAATTGAATTGTAATATAATTTTTGGTATAAGTTTATTATGACTTTCAAGTAAAGTATCACTTTTGGCTCACTAATTTTAATCAAAATCTTGTATATTATTTATATTGATATAAAAATCTCATTTACCAAAGTTCAAATGCTTTCATTATATTTTAATATAATTTTTGATGAAAGTTTATTGTGACCTTTAAGTAAAGTACCGCTTTCGGTTTGCCAATTTAGACCAAGATCTAGTTATTTAAATCAACGTATAAGTTATATTGTTATATTATTTATTTTGATATAAAAGTCTCATTTAAAAAATTTGAGAAGTTTTACATTATATTTTAATACACTTTTTGATGAAAGTCTAATATCATGCAGTGGCCAAAATGGGAGTTTCACAACTAGATTTTACAGCAATCCTAAATACAAAATTTTAACTTTCTACGCCTAACCGTTTTTGAGTTATGGGAGATAGGTATGTACAGACGTCATGACGAAAAACTAGTCAAAATAGATTCAGGGATAGTCAAAATGGATATTTCCGTTAAAACCCGAAAAACGAAAATTTTCGTGATTACAATGCTTCCTTTACTGCGTAGAAGGAAGTAAAAAGGGTACAATTACTTTTTTTTATGCTTTTTGCATCAAGGTTCTAAAGATTTATATGACTATCTTTTTGTTATATCTGCAGTTATTAATATCGAATAAGTAGGATATAATGACATTTGAGATTAATAACCACCCCAGCAAAACCAAATCTTTTCCTAATTCTTCTTTGAAAGATTCATTGTAGTTTTTTTCTGAAAAAAAAATTCCTAGGTGAGGTTAAATCGAACAGTTAAAAATCTACTAAATCTAGGTAACTTCCACCTATCTGACTCCCATTATTTGGATTATGCGTCACATACGTAGAAAGCATTATTTTCACCAAGTGATTTATTTAAATTAAACGTGTTAATAGTATGTTTTGATATCATCTGGAGTTTATGAAATTAATTTTCCTTCAAAACTGTTGATACTCAGCCAGTTGCTTGGTATCGCGAGAACTGACTCGGCTACAGCTGCTAAATCAAGTCTGAAATGGCTGAATATCAGATTAAGAAATCAACAAATTTATTATCTTTCAACGCCTGTGAAAATAAAGAGCTTTGGACACCGAAAGATTTACTGTCTTTTAAAATTCCATTTGGCATCTAATGCGTTATTTGTTTTGTTCTAAAAAATAAATTGATCTTAGAACACGTATTGTTTTAGGAAATCACCAGCCTATTATCTCCAACTGCATCTCCATCTCCACTCCTACCAATTAATTTTCATGGCTACCAAAATTCTATAAAGGATCTTTCTTAGGAAAGTAAGAACTGATCACTGGATTGTTTCTGTTACTGAGTTTTTTTTTGCCAGATTTGTGCTTTGTAACTATTGACTTAACTGTGTTAAAATATCCGGTGTGCACGATTTTCCTAACCGCTTTGGGTGCAAAGTTTAAGACATAAAACATCTGTAAAAATTTCAATACGCTATATCTTTGCTGATAACAATTCGATTTAGTTGATTTTCTTTTGGTTTTGAAGGGTGTTTAACTACCTTTCAAATTATTGTCATTAATGCATATCTTTTGAGTTATGCCCTAATTAAGTTTTCTTAACTTGACAACTATTTTCTTCTAGCTTCTTCTCCGATATGTAATATACGTGGATAGTCAAAGGGCTTTAAGGAGATTATTTTAGACAAGTTTCATCAAAACCGTTAGAGCCGTTTTGGCGCTACCGTCTTTTCGCCTATTGCACAGCCGCTATTGCGCACAGGGTAACCAATTAAGGCATCGGGGAACAAAAATTTATAAAACGAAAAAAAAAAATCAATAAAATTGGTTCACCCGTTCAAGATATTATTCGTGGTACAGACACACAAAAAGACAGGCCAATGGCCGAAAATGCATTTTTTTTTTTAATCTGGAGAGTCTGAAACAAATAGATACGTTGAAAACTTTACATCGAAAATTTGACCTTCCTCACTTAGTATTGGTGGTAAATAAAGTAAACTATATACCTCCAAAAAAATAAAATAAAATAATTACAAAATTTTGTTAGGAAAGTAATTCAGCCTCATATATCACAGCACAATATGAGATCAACAGATAGGTGTTTTTTAAACTTCTATTCTCGACTCAAATTATGAATGGAGCGTAGGCTATGATCGGTTGAGTTATGAAGCGTCCTTTCCAAACAAACACCTACTGGATCTAATATCTTTTCTACAAAAGAACCAACAGAGTTGAACAAATAATAGACATTTCAATAATTCATAAGAATTTATCTGAAAAACTATTTTCTATAAGATTTTTGTGAGTCCATTAATCATATTCTAGATAATAGGTTTCATGGGCTTTCCTCACCACATCCTATTGTAAGAAAACATTAGAGGTTGTTGGATATATGCATGAATGTGGGATTGATAAAGTGATATTACAGGCCTCAGGGATTAGACATGTTCATGAAGGGATCATCTCTGTAGATAAATGGAAATAGCTCAAAATTAAGAATGAAGAAATTATATTTGGTATTTTATGTTAGAGGATTTTTAAATTGTATTCCAAACCAGAAGGTTTATCAAAGTGTGGTAAATAAAAAGAGTTGCCAGTCACCACAAATGATTTTTTTATATGAATTTTCTTGATAAACTTTAGTCAGTTTTGTGATTCTTATTCTGTAATTTTAGATTCCATAGATGATCAGATTCCAGATGATGTTTACCAAGAGAATATATTTCCTACATGAAATGAAATCTTAGCTTCTTGTACTTCACATATCCAATCATGAAAATTTGTTGACGATCGTTTTTTTTTTGCACTAAGTAAACATATATTCCGAGCCTTCAGAGCGTTTTTATGGAGATTTTTTTTATTTTTAATATTTTATTACAACCGAAAGAGTGATTTATAGCACATCTCCAAACTTTGTTGCAGATATGTTTAAACTATAAGAAGGAACTGGTAACTCTCAGTTTTGAGAAACAGCAGTTGGAATCACTAGACTGACTGGTGAGATGTTATCTTCTATAGAAATAAAATTTTCACCATTCTTTTTTTTTTACAAAGAGAATCGCTCCGAAATCAGTTTTTAAAAACCATTGCCTTAATCGATTTACACTAACCCTTAACTAAATTCAAGATAACTTTGAGGTATTAGCAATTAGGATCAGGATAAGTACCCAGGTAAAGAATACATTCCGAAAATCAGCTATTGGTATCTTGGGATGTATCCGGATTTAGTCCCGGAATATTTAATGAGATGGCGAAGAGTACTAATTCAGTCCCGGCATCCCTTCAACAGTGTCCGAATTGAGTCCCAAACCTATCAAGGTTTTATTAGGCTTATCAGCGTTACCTAAAAACACCATGAGGAGCAAAGTCATTTCCCAAATATTATGTGTGTTTGAGCAAAAGTCTGAATAAAAAATTATATTAATATACTTCACTCCGTACAAGAATACTGTTTTCATTACATATAATTCAATGGACATTTCGGACTAATTTTAAATTCAATTATTTCGTTTTAAAAGATTGTATCACTCTAAAATTTAATGTTTTTGGATCACGAATAATGTTTTTATATTACTTATAGCACTTTGAACACGGTCTTTAATAATCAAATTAAATTCAATATACTATGATATCCCAAGCAAGGCTGGATTTTTAACCATGTACGTATTATAATATAAAAACATTATTTGTAATCAAGAAATAGTATATTCTAATTTTTAAAATTATCCAAGTAAAATAAAATATGTTCACACTGTAGTAATACTGTTATTTAGAGACCTATCAGAACGCTGAATAATTTAATTATATCATTTCAATAAATTTAATCCCTCTAATTAATATTTATTTTTTTCTATGATTATGGTTATTACGGTGATGCAAAAGTGTAATATTTACTATTTCTTGATCACAAATAATGTTTTTGTATATGTACCTGGAATTTAGCTTTTCTCTGGAATTTTATTTGAATATTTAAGACCTTGTTCAAAGTCTACCTGACCCGACAGTGTTTCGCTATTACTGGACTTGAGTATATATATATAATTATTTAATGAACACAATTGAAAGTTTGATAAAAATTATTGAATGTATAAATGTAGTATTAAAAAATTACCCAGAGGGACTCTGCAAGGTAAAGAACTGTTGAAAACTGCATATCGAAAATTTGACCCGATTATAATATTTTCCTTAACTTAGCAGCGCACTTATCTTCCGACCTGAAGCGGAAGAAAAATAAAAACGGCTGCAATGTAAAATTCGTTATAATGTTCAATTATCTTTTAGCTGAGTATTCATGTAGTCAGCGAAAAATGTATACATCCTTTTCGAGTTATGCGCAAATAAAATGTTTTTTCAGTCATAAGTTTTTCCTCTTTTTCTTGGGGATGTAGTTCATGTATGGAAGAAGAAGACTTTACGCAAGCTTTTTAATAAAATGTTCTGAGTCGTTTTGGCACTGCACTCTAGGAAAGAAATTGTTTTGGGGCTTTTGCGCAGCCGCTTTATTAAAAGCGGTAAATTTTATAATTACAAAACCATCTAGGAACCAGGAAGATGATATAGGTAAAATTTGGTTCAATAGTTTTTGCGATTAGACCTTACAAACGAAAGATGGGCTGTCCTTTTATATAACAGTATGACTATTTTCGATCCGGAAATAGTAAATTTTAGAGTAATACAATTTTTTAAAACGTAATAATTGAATTTTTGAGCGATTTGAAGGGTCTATTGATTTATGTGTAATGAAACAGTATTCTTCTACGGAGTTAAGAATATTAACAGAATTTTGTTATCCAAAACTGGTGTCAGATTTGGTTTTAACACTTTAAAAAAACCGTAGATATAGTCAAGTTATCCAGTGAACCTAAGAATAAAAAAAAATTGACTAAAACATTTCACCCGGGTTGGATATTTGGAGCATCGGTAAAGATTCTTAAACTACGCCATTAGCTTTAACCGTGACGATCATTCGTGCTTTAAAGCCAATGTTATCCGCAAAAAATATCAATTTTATTTTTATCTGGTAATCATATTTTTTTTTAAATAAACCTCATAAGATTATACAATAGTTGTTTTTATATAAAGAAAGAAGAAGGGACATACCCCTTTCTAAAGAGTGCAATAAAATTTATATCGGGTACACTAAAGACGATATACAGAGCTTCAAACCGAAACGTAATTTTGTGGCTTTCAAAATTTTGTGCACCCTCGGAAATGAAAAAAAAAGTTTTTTTGTTTTCGGTCATTTTTTTTCTACAATAAGGTTCATTGGTGAGCTGAATCAAAATTTACCACCAATGTTGGTATGAAAAAATGTATTTATTATTAAAATTTAACATATGTAATTTGGGAAAGAAATGTTATGCTGGAAAAACCATGTCGATATAATTTTTCAAACTCGAGATATAAAATAAAGTAGTTTCAACGTGTTATTTGTTTGTATTTTTTCTCAGCTCCTAGGTTACGCCCGTTATTGAACGGAATTGTTAAATATGTGTCGAATTTTTTCAATGTATAAAAATCCAAAAAATTGGATTAAAATCGGCGACGAACACATCGTGCTCGAAGGCACACCATATATAGAAAACGACCCAGCAAATCTCAGGTTGTCTCTGAGTAACATTGATAAGCTGGACCCAATACCTGAAAAAAGGTACACTCAATTCAAAGCTATCGGACACCCCAGAAAGGTTAGCGGAACTGAATTAGTACCTTTTTTGAAATTTGGGACTCAATTCCTGTATCTAGACATTCTTCGTAAATCTTCCCTATATTTGCATCAATAATATTCATTAAATCTTACGATTAATAGCATACACGGAAGATTAATGGTGGCTAAGTGAGGGTTATTAATATTAATAACTAATTGCTTGATGTTAATTATCAATTAATCTATTCCACCTACCCTTTGCCTCAGTATATCTAACATGTTTCCTCTACGACCATTTAACTAAAGGTAACTAACGGCCGACGTCGATGCTAATAAATCGCTATTAATTATGCTCTTTATACATTTCATTTATCACATCTAAAAAATAAAAAAAAACACTACTGAACTTTTATTTAAAAAAAATTCTTCTCCAGAGATAATTTGAAATGTGTTTCTCAAATATCGTAGCAAATGAGCGATATGTGATTAGAAGTTATGTTACTGTGTTCTCTATAAGATAACCAAACATTTTTTTTTTTTTGTGTCAATTGTTAATTTAAATAGGTCGAGTTCGTTTGTCAATGTCGAACTAATAAAATGTTTATTTAATATTAAAATCTTAATTTATTTTTGTTTTAGTTACAATAAATTCAATCACAATTCTTATCGCACAATCCTTTCTCCTGTTTCTACTGCACATAAAAGCCAAGGGTGGTTTGTATTATAAAATGGTCCTGATTAACGAGGGGGCATAGTAGATAAATTACCTCGATTAGCACCCATTACATTCCAATGATCCGACTAGCGCGGATTGAATGATAAAAACACCTTAACAGGAAGATCTAAACATAGGACAAGCGACTCTACACATGACAGCATAGAAAGAGAGTCCGTGATTGGTTTTCAGGATGCGGGCATCCCAAATAGGGTTAGAAACAGTCGAGCTATAGCGACACCTATCCAGCGAACAGGTCTCATGCAGTGATCAACAAAGACTTCGGGACATGATCCTCTTCCTTGGCGAACTAGCTCTTTGGTCGATGGCAGTCCCGATTTAGGAGTCGTTCGTGTCGGTCTCGAAAGAAGAAAAGTCTACAAAGAAACCGGATTCTGACTACGATGGGATGGACTGTCCATTTCTTCAGCAAATCTTTTTTATCAAGCTCAATGTTTCTTTATTACTTGCTTATCTGATGAAATTATTTCCTATTTTAGGGCTTTATCTCCTTCGAGCGTTCTATGAGAATCAGCTATGAAAGCTATTCAACTGAGTGAATGGCTTTCTCCTCAATTGATTACATCATTGACATTGATTTTGCTCATTTATACATCTATTAATATTTATATTAAGTTACTTGAAATTGTTATTATTATTATTAAGTAATTAAATGAATTTTATGTATTAATATAAATAAAAAAATTACTGATGATTCAATTCATACTCCTAATAATGATAACATAAAATCTATTAAGTCAATGTAATTCAATACCATTATTCTTGATGGCATACAACAAATAAAATTTTCCAACAATTTCGACCTATTTCCTAACAATAATTTTAATTTATTTCAAAGCGCATTATTGTATTGGCAAAATCCCAATTTTGTAACATAAAAGATATTGGTTTTGGTTTTGAATTATAGTAAATTGTTTTAACACAATATTTGCAGCTTGAAGTAAATTCTAAAATCTATTAGAACCTCCAACTTCGGTTTTAAAATTATTGGACGGAGTGACACCTCTCTCACATCCCTCCTTTAGCGTCGTCCCAGAAAGTCCTTGCTTAAAGCAGGTCTACTGTGGTCCGGCCCATGGAAGTATTATAACTGCTCGGGACGGGCAGTCCTTTTTTAGTTAATTTTTTTATGTTTTTGTGAAGTATTTTTTTTTTGGTTCAAATTTATTATTTATAATTATTATAACAAATTATTTCGATCTCAAAAATATGATTTATTCCCTCAATCATTGGTCCAAGAATATGTCCTCATTCTTTGAATTTTTTTTTTTGTAAACCACTACTTTTTTATTATTCGTCTCTGAAATCACCCTTATATTCTTTTTCCCAAAGGTAAAGTTCATTAAAATAAACAAAATATGACTTGAACACATTTTCCGAAAAAATGCCTTGTACTCCTTTAACTAAACATCACAGAGCTGATGAAAACTAGCAATTGCATGGGTCACTTCAAAAGTATAAAACGGAACAACCAAATATAGTTATAATCATAATTAATCATATCCCTCAACTTTAATCAGTTTCTTTTATTTCTCTTCGGCTCAGACCTGTTAAATTAATAAACCTATCTATTAAAAACTTGTCTTACATTAATCTTCTTGTACTCCTAAAAATCTCGGAGCTAGAGCATTGGAACGAAACAACACGAGACAGGGCATCATTAAGAATTCAGATCTCCCCCATCTGTTATTGCCATCCGTTTACACCCACGCAGCAATCACCTGCCTAAAGAACACTTGAACAAGGAACATTATTTTAGGAACGAAATGCCAACCTAGAGTACAGTTTAAGCGCAGAGTCGTGACAGAACCAAACAAGTTACTAAAAAAAGTGGCAAACAGATAGAAAACTTTCCGAAATCGGTTTCTTGTTATTTTTTACGAACAGTTGTCTTATTCGTTGTAAACGAGAAAAAAAAATACTATGGTTGATAAGTTAAAATGTTTCTTTTCCTAAAAATTATTAAACTATAAAATACAAAGCTGTATATATATATATATATATATATATATATATATATATATATATATATATTTATTTTTATATATATAAACATATATATATATATATATATATATATAATTTTACTTCTCCTTTATCTCCAAGGACATGGCTTTCCGGGAGGGTTTGTTTTTCGGTCCGGGAGGTAACTCGATAAGGGAGTTATGTTAATGATGAGTGACGGGGATGGCCTAAGAGAAACCGAAAACAAATTTTAACCGGGACCCTGCTAACTAAAGCATTTATCTTGTCGAAGAATAAATTAAGTAGATCTGGAAAGAAATTTAGGTCAATCGAAAATGACAAATTATGGAACAGCAAATTAATGACATTATTTACTGCATTATTTCAATATCATAGTAAAATGATTGAGTAATCTTTCATTTTTGAAGGTCTGTAACAAACCGAAGATTATATAAGAGCAAAAAAGAAAATATATTGTTGACATAAATTTCTTAATGGCGAAACAAAATCCTTCATTTATTTCATATTTATGTATCTAAAACACAAGGGAATTATCTTTCATAACACATAATTCAACCCATAAATTTAAACTCCGTAAATTAGACAACCAGTACACCGCCGAACCCCATACGGTAGCGCACTATAACGCCGCGCGACATTAACCGGTGACTGTAATATTAATTACCGATTCTCTAAGCTCTCTGGAGTGTTTGAACAACATGTAGGCGGAACATCCGATTATCAGAGGGATCCAACCTCAGTTTTGTAACGAAAGCGGTAAGTCAATACGCTTCATATGGGTTCAAAGTTCATATTCTGGAAGAAGGTCCTAAATATATCTCGAGATTAAAAAAAATAGTTTTGATTCTGATCATATCCAAAGCTGTAATAAACTAAAAAAATCAATAAAAAAAAAAAAAAAGAACACAAAATCCATTGCCAAACATCTAGTAGCGCCTCTTTTAGAACATTGCCTCTTAATACTAATTTCTTTAAAAACGTTACATCATTTCAGTTTTTTTTTACTTTCTTGTTTTATTAGTTTTTATTAACCGAGGTTTTACGAAATAATTTGGAAATTTTTTGAAGACCAATCATACGCGTTGAGAAAACCATGAGACTTAGGCCTATAAACTATAATAAACAAGATGCATACTACAATATAAACTCCAATTTTTACCTTAATTTATAGAAACAATTCATTTTATTTATTTTTTTCAATGCCGTTTTTCTTCAAGTTATTTATTTATTTTTTTTCATAACTAGCTAAGGTAGAAATAGAGAAACTAAACAAGTAGACAAATAGTAACTACCTAAAATAAAAGAAAATCGAAGTCCATTCTCATACATCTGAAATGTTTATTACTTCCCCTTACCTATATATATATATGAAATATTCTATAAGGGGAAACATTGCGATCGTGAAAAATTTCGAATTCAAATTTTCAACGGAAATATACGTCTTTTGAGACCAAATAACAAAGTCTTGCAAAAAGGTTTGTGCTGCCAAAGCTGGGTTGAGCTGCCAAGCTCAACAACGAAAAGTCGTACGAAACTAAAATTAGGTTTATTCTTGTAACAGCAACTTTTTCGTCATAATCGACTGATTGGGAGTCCTATTTTATGTAATGGATTTAACTCTTTTTATCAATTTGCACGAAAACGGTCGACGAATTTGATAATACTTGTCTAAAGTCTTCTCCTTAAAGCTCTTTAATTTTCATACATGTAGTACCATCACCGAGGAAAGGCAAGTAAAAAAGTTATGACGAAAAGAACATTATATTTGCTTCTAACTCAAAAGATATACATTTGATGGTAAATTATGTATAAAATCATATGAAAGGTAATTAATGTATCCAAAAAAAAAAAAGAAATCAGCGAAATCTGACCAGTATTATCAAAAATACAACGTATCGGAAGTGTCAATTATATCATAGATTTTACACTTTTTTACAAATTTCTCGGAAACGGGACAACAGATTTTGTTGAAACTTGCCTAATGTCTTCTCCTTAAAAAAGCTCTTTAACTTGTCATGTATTTAATCTATCAACGATAAAAAGCAAGGGAAAAAGCTTTAGCTAAAAGAAAATTTTATTTGCGCATAACCAAAAAAGTACCTATAGATTTTATGGCAACTTAAGTATGAAATCATATAAAAGGTAATACTCCAATAATAATAATAATAATAATAATAATAATAGAAAGCAATTCTCCTTAGTACAACAAGCATCGTCAGGAAGTTTTTAAATATAGTTTAAAATTTGAACCTAACCCTTGACTTTGGTCCGGCTAGGTGAATGTTTCTGGCAATAGCCAAGATTGTATGAAATAAAAATAATAATAATAATAATAATAATAATAATAATATGAGTACGCAAAGGTTGAGTGATCAAGTTAAAGTTATTCGATCTAGAAAATTTCTCTCTGCTCTGGAAATGGAAAATATTAAAGCAATAATATCTGAGCGATTAGGATTAGTACCTACTGGAAATAAAGAGCAACCGACTGAACCTCAACAATTAGAAATATCATTGGCACTAGAGGCTGCTCCTTCTGAAGAAGAAGATGAAAAGATTCAAAAACGAATGCAATCATTGTTATCCCAGCATATGCTTTATGAAGGAATGCCACATGATGCAAGACCATCCCTATTAAGAGTCCCTTATAGCTTTAATACACGGACAACTATGAAACAGGTTAATGAAGCTTTAAGTGAACTTGTTAGTAATTACCCAGAAATGGATGTTGAAGCTGTTTGTCACTGGGCGTATGTTGCAGCAAGGGTCGTTATTATTGAACTTGGCTTTGAAGAACAAGAATCAAAGAAAGATCAATGCAAATCAACCATATCACGCTGGCAGAAAAGATTAGAAAATAAAATAGGCTCGCTCAGAGCGAATATTGGGGCAATCACAAGTTATATCAAGAATCCGGATGGAGCAAGTACAAGATTAAAAAGAAAGATTGATGAAATAGTTGTACTACAATTAGGAATGGTGTTGGAATATGAGCTTACCGAAAAATTGGCTTTACATGCTGATGTGCTGAAGCAAAAACTTGCAGTTTATGCAAACAGAATAAGAAGATACAAAAAGTCGATGCTTCGTAAACAGCAGAACAAAAGGTTCATAAATAATGATAGGCATTTTTATCGGAACTTGGAGAGTGGTAAACAGGGATATGTGAATGTTTCACTGACTGAAAATATAACTGATTATTGGAAAAAGCTGTGGGAGGACAATGCATTTCATAACGATGAAATCGAATGGTTGAGATCAATAAATAATGAATTTCGGGATGTACCTGAAATGCCAGAATTTGGCATATCAAAGCAGGATGTAGTCATCGCAAGAAAGAAAATGAAAAATTGGAAAGCACCAGGCAGTGATAGAATTCAAAATTACTGGTTGAAAAATCTAACCTGTTTGCATGAAATACTAGCTACCAATTATCTAAAAATGATAAGAGGGCAGATAGATATTCCTAAAAATTTCTGTCAGGGCATTACAGTACTTATTCCTAAAAAACAGGAAAACCGATTGGAACCGCAAGACTTTCGACCAATAACCTGCGTTAACGGAGTTTATAAGATTTTAACCTCCATTCTCACAAGCAAAATTTAATTTCATCTGCGATCCAATAATTTGATCCCACTCGAGCCACTTGGTTGTAGGAAAGGAGCCCAGGGATGTAAAGAATTACTCATCATCGACTCGTTCATTGCAGGCCAAACGACCATAAATAAAAGAAATCTGTCATTAGCATGGATTGATTACAGAAAGGCATTTGACTCAGTCCCTCACAGCTGGCTGTTAAAAGTCCTGGATATCTATAAAATACATCCACATGTTAAAGATCTTCTGAGGAAACTCATGAGCAGATGGAAAACAAGATTGAGGATGGGAAATGATCAGCTGTCCGACCCTTTGGAGTACATTACAATTTCGAGAGGTATATACCAGGGAGATTGCCTCAGCCCCCTTTGGTTCTGTCTTGCGATGGCTCCTTTATCGAGCCATGTATATATATATATATATATATATATATATATATATATATATATATATATATATATACATACAACAACAAAAAAATTTCTTACTGCTATCTGTACCTTAAAAGAAACAAAAAGAAATCTCTTGTGGCTTTATAGCCGTTTTAGCACACTTATCGCACTCTCACGCACTTAAGGTCACAAAGCAAAATCATAATAATACTACAAAACAAAAAAAAATGTAGAACAATTTGCGATATACAAAGTTTATGTAATGAGACGAGGATCCTCCAGCTTACAAAGGTATTTCTATCGCTGGTAGCTTTAATTGTTCGATATGAACTGTCCTACGTTTAAGGATTTTTGTAACGATGGTGACAATATTGTGCTCTCTAATTACCACCACCCTGAATGGCCCCTCGTAACGCAGTAACTCTTTACCCCTATTAGTGCCTAGCCTCCTGTACACTATCGTCCCTATTTTTACCTCTCCCATCATATCCCTAAGGTAGAGATTGTCTCGAGCGACCCTCTTGCTCTTTTCTTTCTCTATCTTTTCCTGGACTTTCACCCACAATTTCTTCCGCTCAATAGTATTCTATAGTATTTCCTCCTCGTCCGCTGTCGTGCCCCGATAGTCCCGCCGATGACCACGAAGTCCGAAAAGTATCTCGAATGGAGAAAAACCCGTTACTGTGTGGATAGAATGGTTGCATGCCACAATAGCCTTTGCCATCGCCCACGTCCGGTTCTAGCCACTTATCCGTTTGGTACACCCTCAGGTGGTCGCTTAATGTGCTGTGTAGCATTTCAATACTTCCCCTGCTCTTAGGATGACCGAGAGTGTTCAGATGCCACACCACGTCCAACAGCTTCATCTCCGCTCTGATGCTGGCGTTAATGAACTCCCGCCCTCCATCGGACGAGACTCTGCCTCTGACGATCGTTCCTGAATATGGTATGTTTTAGCTATTTTGCTGAAGAGATCAATCATGGTTACCCACTTATAACCCCTCCAGGTAAAAGTATCAATCTGGAGATCGCTCAGCGGAGTATTGGCGGTGGGTGTCTCCTCTTGTCTTCCTCTCGGTGGGTGTCTGTCGTATTTCATGCTGAGACAGACTTCGCAACCCCTTATGGTTTCGTCAATCGTTTTTTTCATCCCCCACCAAAAGTACCTTCTTCGCAACGCCTGCAATGTTTCGTGCACCCCGCGGTGGTTCGTTTTACCCTGATGATAGGCGAGCGTCACCTCTTTCTGTTGCTCGGCATCCCTGAGCGTTTCGACCATCAATTTACATCGCACGAACGTCCTATCCACCCCGATTCGCTCGAATCGCCATATTCGTTTGATATTTTCCCAAATAGTGTTATTCCCGACATCTATATGATGGGTTTTACCAGGTTTGGATGCATCCCTCAGAGCTCTGCAGATTTGGTCGTCCCCAGATCTGCAGATTTGGTCCTCCCCGCTGCGACCGTGATGCGACTATTTCCGTACCGAGTATACTCGATTTTCATCAAACCGAAGGTCCTGGTTTTCCAGATTATTTTTCGATGATTGTCGTTGACAATTTCTTCTAATTCTTCCATGTCCGTCGGTCTTTCGTCGCTTGGGTTCTCATCTTCTGAAAGATCCTGTCTGTCGTCCGTCGTGCCATGCTCACCCTCCCCTTCCGTGTCCACTCTCGCAAAAACTGCCTCACGTTCCTGGATGATTCCCCTTCGTCTTCCTCTATCACGTTGACCGTTATTGCTCGGGACAGTCAATCCGCTACCACATTCTCCTTCCCCGGTTTGTACACGATGTTCCATGTTGTACTGGCTTAGGAATTCTTTCCACCGAGTAACCCTCGCGGAGGATTCTTTTAACTTCCCAATCCATTGCAGTGGTCTATGATCCGTATGTACTCGGAATCTTCTTCCGAATACGTAAGGTCTGAAGTGGTCAATGGCCCATGGTTTCTGTCTCCGTAAGGCGCCTACTGACGTATGCTACGGGATGTTCCCCCCCTTTCCCGTCTTGAGATAATACCGCCCCCTGCACGTACTCGCTCGCATCCGTTGTGATGGTAAATAGCTTTTCGAAATCTGGCTCGATTTGTAACCTCTCCATGCACTTCCGGATGTTGTCTTCTATCACAGGCGCAATTATTATTTTTCGCCCTTTCTTCAGTAGATTATTGAGGGGAACTAAATATTCTGCCATTTCCAGTACGAACCGTCTGTAGTAGTTCAGCGTCCCCAATAACCTCCTAATACCTTTTACGTCCCGGGGTCTTATCTTCCGTATGGCCTCAACTTTGTTCGCATCAGGTCTGACTTCCTCTTTTGAAATGGTGTGCCCTAAAAAATGTATTTTTAAATGTTTTATGTGCTCGCTTTTGGTTTTACTGAAAACTAGGTGGTCATCCATACAGATCTGGCACACCGCTTCATCTATACCCCTTAAGAACTCATCCATGAGGCGCTGGAACGTAATGGGAGCGTTTTTTAATCCGAACGGCATCCTAGTGAATTCATAATGACCTCTTTCAAACGTGAATGCCGTCTTGGGTTGATCTGTCGGATGCATTTTTATTCGGTAGTACCCCGCCTTTAAATCCAATGTACTAAATATAGTTGCCCCGCTCAGCCTATCTACAATGTCTTCGAATCGGGGAATCGGGTATTTCTCATCGATAGTGCTCTCATTTAGTTTTCGGTAATCTATCACTACCCTGTATTTTTCCTCGTCCGGTGCGCTCTTTTTCCTCACTACCCACGACGGACTGTTATAGGGGGATGTACTATCTATAATTATCCCCTGTTTCTTTAGGCTCTCTATCTCTTCCCGGATATGGTGTAAGGCTTGTGGATGTCTCCTTTCCTTGACGTACGTCACTCTTTCTTGTTTTAGCGGGATTTCATGCACTGTCTTTCCCTTTGCTCCCAGTATGTCGCCTTCCCTGAAGAAGACATCCCCGTATTCTGTTCTCAACGTTGGTCTCCAGTCTTCCGTTCGATTTATCGCGCCTACCCGTGCTTTCTGGTCCCTTATGAGGCTTTGACATTTAAACCTTTCTCCCCCTATCCTCACGTTCCATTTCCCCTTGCTATTCTTAATCCTCGCGCCTACCTTTCCTAACAGATCACACCCTATAATAACCTAGTAGTCTCGCGGCATATCCCCTACAATATGTACTATTAGATCCCCTAGATCCCCATCTATCTAACCATATCTCTGCTTCTCCCTCTACTTCACATGGGCCACCCAGGGTGATTAATTTACAGCAACATACCTGGATCTGGAGTGTCCTCTCTGCGCCATTCAGCTTTTCCAGCGCTTCCCGGCACATGATGGAGTTTTTTATGATAAACCTATCGCTTATAAGGTTTTCGATGGTAGATTTCATCAATTTGGTGATCGTTCATTAGATTTTCGAAATTGTTAATGTCAAATTTAATACCAAAATTTTGTTCGGCCAAGAGCATTTCTACTTAATTATTAGTTTTCAAAATTCTTCGGTATAGGTATCGTTTACTAGGTTTTCAAGGCCACTAATTCCGAATTCACTATCGGATTTTCGATCGCGCATGCGCATTTCGTTTTTCCGTTGCTATTGAAGATTTTTATGAAGGAATCTTTTATAAGGTTTCGAGGGTTCCGATTCCATTTTTTTAGTTGGTTTTAGAATCGCGCATGCGCGTTTTTCATTTCCGTTACTGTTTGAGTTTTCTATGATATAGGGATCGCTTATTAGGTTTTCAAGGGTTCTATTTCTTTAATTGGATTTAGTATCGCGCATGCGCATTTCGCTTGCTATTGAAGATTTCTATGATAAAGGGATCGTTTATTAGGTTATCGAGGGTTCTGATTCCATTTTTTTCTTTCGATTTTGGATTGCACCTGCGCGTTTTGCATTTCCGTTACTGTTGGAGATTTTATGATAAAGGCATCGTTTATAAGATTTTCAAGGGTTCTGATCCCATATTTTTAATTGAATTTTTAATCGCGCATGCGCATTTAGCATTTCCGTTTCTGTTGGAGTTTTCTATGGCATAGGAATCGTTCTTAAGGATTTCAAAGGTTCTAATTCCGTTATTTCCATTGAATTTTTTATCGAGCATGCGCGTTTTGCATTTCCGTTACTGTTTAGTATGATAAAGTTTTTTATGATAAAGGTATCGTTTATTAGCTTATCGAGGTTTCTGATTTTATTTCTTGAATTGGTTTTTGGAACGCGCATGTGCATATCACTTTTCCGTTTCTGTTGTTGATTTTTATGATGAAGGGATCGTTTATTAGGTTTCCGAAGGTTCTTATCGAGCATGCGCATTTAAAATTACTATTAATATTGGCATCTCGTTGGCACAGGTACCGTTTATGAAGTTATCAATAATCAGATTTTCGAATTTACCATCGGATTTTCGATCCCGTCTGCGCATTTCGATTTGCTGGTCTTATTGAACTTTTCTTCGTGTACAAGGGCCGTTTATTAGAATTTCAATGGTTCTGATTTAGTTTTTAGATATGTATATTTTATCGAACACACCAATTTTGGATAACCGTAATCATTGACCTTTTTCTCGGTAAAGTTATTGTTTAAAAAATGTCAAATATAAGTGTAATTTGTAATGCACATTATAGATAAAAAATAAGATTTGAAAAAAGGAATCAGAACTCGCGAAAACCTAATTAGCGATATGTGTAACAAAGAAAACTTCAACAGTACCAGTAAATGAAAGAGCGCTGGCGCAATCACAATTCCAATTAACAAAATCAAATCAGAACCCTCGAAAACCTAATAATCGATACCAGATCCGAAGATATGTCAACTGTATTAGTAATTCGAAATACGCATGCTCGATATAAAATTCAATATGAAGAACGGAATTAGACCATTCGAAAACCTTAAGAACGATCCCTATACCACAGAAAACTACAACGGTGACGGAAATGCTAAACGCGCATGCGCGATTAAAAATCCAATTAAAAATATGGAATCAGAATTCTCGGAAACCTTATAAACGATTCGTTTATCATAAAAAAAACTCCAACCGTAATGGAAATACAAAACGCCCAGGTGCAATCCAAAATCGAAACAAAAAATGGAATCAGAACCCTTGGTAATCTAATAAACGATCCCTTTATCCTAGAAATCTTCAATAGCAACGGTAAAGCGAAATGCGCATGCGCGATACTAAATCCAATTAAAGAAATAGAACCATTTCTTTAATTGGATGGAATCTGGAAAATGGAATCAGAACCCTCGATAACCTAATAAACGATCCCTTTATCATAGAAATCTTCAATAGCAACGGAAAAGCGAAATGCGCATGCTGGATACTAAATCCAATTAAAGAAATAGAACCCTTGAAAACCTAATAAGCGATCCCTATATCATAGAAAACTCAAACAGTAACGGAAATGAAAAACGCGCATGCGCGATTCTAAAACCAACTAAAAAAATGGAATCGGAACCCTCGAAACCTTATAAAAGATTCCTTCATAAAAATCTTCAATAGCAACGGAAAAACGAAATGCGCATGCGCGATCGAAAATCCGATAGTGAATTCGGAATTAGTGGCCTTGAAAACCTAGTAAACGATACCTATACCGAAGAATTTTGAAAAATAATAATTAGAAATACGCATGGCCGAACAAAATTTCGGTAGTAATTTTGATATTAACGACTTCGAAAACCTAACGAACGATCACCAAATCGATGAAATCCACCCTCCCCCCACTAAATAAATAAAAAATAATGAATATTTAAAAATAAATAAACGACAATTTTATTTCAAAAATTTAAATTACCTATTTGAAATTAGCACAATATCAATTATCTAATAAATGAAAAAAATGTCGAAAAATATAATTTTTGATGTAAGCTTATTATGACCTTCAAGTAAAGTACCCTTTTCGGCTCACCAATTTTTACAAAAATATAGTAAATACATTCATATCGATATAAAAGTTTTATATACCAAATTTGAGATGTTTTACATTATATTTTAATATAATTTTTGATGAATGTCTAATATGACCTTCAAGTAAAGTGCCGATTCCGGTCTTTCAATTTCGACCCAAATTTGGTATATTATTTAAATCAATATATAAGTCATAAATACTAAATTTGAGAAGTTTTGCATAGTATTTTAATATAATTTTTTTAGGGAAATCAATTATGACCTTCAAGTAAAGTACCACTTCCGATGATCAAACAGTGACCAAAAAGAGAGGTTCACAACTAGATTTTACAGCAATCCTGAATACAAAATTTCAACTTTCTACGGCTAACCACTTTTTGAGTTATGCGAGATACGAACGTACGTTATTTTTCATTGATAAATCCTCTTAATTTAAATGGAAAATATTTTTTTTTTGCTTTTAAATGATAAAAACATTTCGGATAGTCCGAGTTTCGGCTATTGCGGATCCGAAAAAGTATAACAGTCTTTACGAATTGTTTATAACAAAGTTTTGCCTCGCATAAAATACCTCAGTATTGACTTCATCCTTGGTCACTGACCACAAAACCTCCCCTAGAAGTAGATGGTCGGAAACGACTCCAGGTGTCGTGTCCACGTGTCCCCCACGTGAATCTGGGGCGGAAGGGCTATTAGGAACCACTCACCGCCTTCCTGTGTCCGTCCCATTTGAGCCGTAGGGAGCTTGTCCCAATGTCGGTTGTCACTCCCCATGTCGTAGCCCATAACTGCGGTTCTGTGAGGTCAGTAGCCTCTTCAATATCCGCAGTTTCTACAATTCAAACGTTATGACCTGAATGTTCTTACGGGATAGTAATTTTGTTTAATTCGGTTATACGGATCTAAACAAATAAGACAAAGTGTTGAACTGATTGGGAAAGAACAAAATAATGACTTTTGTATAATTACTCCAGATAATCACGAAGTCGATAAAAAAAAAAAAAAAAAAAAATACCCAAAATGAGATAGAAAGGTGATGTTGGAGAAATCCTCGTAGTGCTCGAGGAACTGGTAACTGGTTACGACCCTCCCAACCTAAGGTCCCAAGAAACATGTCGGAGCACACTCTTCTTCACAGGCTTTTAAAAATTGGAACATAAATTGGAGTATAAAAAAAGATAAATAACTTTATAACAAGTTATCGCTGAACAAAAGTTTCAACGCCATCAGGTAAAAACCTTCAAAAATTATTTTTGCAGACTTCAGTTACCTGAATCAATAAATTTCAATCAAAATTTCAAATTACAGTTTGTTATAATTGATAATAAAATGTGGAAATATTTGATATTGTTCTAATTGTAAATTTAACAAATAGAAAAAATGATTAATTTTTTATACTTAAAAAAAATTAGTTTTTATTATACTACATCATACCAGACAATATTTGTAAAAGTAAGCTCGGAGAATAGTAAGCACAACGATTATGTTTTTATTTTAATTTTTTTAATAACTTTTCTAAGCCACACTATAAGAATATATATATAAAGTTTCTAAACCGTTTCTTTTTTTTTTTTATCTATGTTCCTTTTGTTTTTCTTATCTTATCTACACTTTTTTGCTATATTTTTTGTATATTTTGTATTTTGGTGTATTTGTATTTTTTGAAAATGCTTGGGTTGTGCAAACACATATGAAAGGGAGTGCACAGCTCTGAAATAATTTTTAGCTAACTTAGGTGTTATCCACACACTCTTAAATCATATTTGGAATCACATTACAGTATTTTATTCCATTTCCATGTGCATAATACTAATTTTTTCTATTTATTTATTTTGTTTGTATCGTTTGATATCTTGAAGCTGTCAATACAAGGAAATTCCATTCCACACATGAGAACATATACTAATCATATCTTTGGGTGATAGGAATCCTAAACCGCATATTTTCGTAAGTTAGGAAAACACGTTATATTTTTCCGATACGAGGTTATTCAGATGCCGATACTTTGGCTTTGGGCCACTAGATCGCTGATAAGACCTTCTTTATTTATCTTATTGAATATACCAATTCTTTCAAGATATTGCAAGTTTGGACGACGATATGAATATACACAACGCAATCTATCAAATTGATTTCAATATTTTTACCATTGAGAGGAATGTTCGTTAATTTCTGAATTTCTGATTAATGTTTCTAAAAAAAAATTTCAAAACTCTTATTATAACATTGTCCTCATTTTCAAATTTTGTTTGTCATTTTCAACCCGTTTTTCCTAGGTACAAAACAAATTTCCGAAAGAGATTTAGTTAATAGATCTATAATATACCGTTGAAAAGCTAAAGGTTTTAGAAAAAATAATTAATTTAAATAAATAAAAAAAAATATTTGAATTGATTTATTTATTTTATTAGTATTATTTTTTTATCCTTTGGTATAATGATTCTTTATTTTTTTTTCTTCATATATAGCTCAGATATAGACCTATGAAATCTTTAATCGGCTGCCATTTTGGTGGTAAATGACTGATGGCTATGTCGATTTTCGAGGAACACCTTGGTGGACCTGTGAAATCCGAACTAAAATAGTCTCGGAGAAAATCTGAGGAGGTGCGGATTTGTTTTTCAATTTATTTTTTAATTCTGCATATCTTGAAATGTAAAACCTCAAATTTTGAGGGAGAATTAATTTATTTTTTCTTGGTAGATTAATATTGTTCATTATTGAAAATAATAAACCAACAAAAGTAGAAAATATCACAAAATGTTTAATCATATTGTAAATGGGCTTTTCAGTTGATTCCTATTTTTTAATGTTATGCAAGTAGTATTGTTGTGGAAGTTAAAAACCTAAGGTCGGCTTCGTCTGATACCATTTTCAAAAACTGAGAGCAATTTTAAATAATTTCGCGAAATCATCTCATTAAACACAGTTCAAATTCCTTTTTTTTTTAAATCTACAATTAATTTATTTGATTTAAAAATTAATGAACTTTATAACTGGTGAAGAAATAATTGATCTAATATTCACATAAAATATAGTCATATAAAAGGTGATTTGTGGCTTTGTCTTCGATGTAATGTTTCCAATTTAACTTAATTAAAAATATTGGCAAATCGCACGATTTACATTGTGAACATAATTAACTATTATTTTTTAATTTGATTAGTATTTCCAACATCATAAAACCTTTCTGAAACCAATTATATTAAAGTAAACAAATACTTTGAACGACTCTTATGATCTTTAACTCTTGTTAAATGTGTCTATAGGTTCGACCAAAAAGAGACCGGCAATAGCGTGAGCTCTAACGAACTTAAAAAAAAAAAAAATCAATTTAAGACTGATTCAGTGCCTTTTATTGGACCGTCTCATTCATATGTATTACGACTCAAGTCGACTTGAAATTATCATCCACTAATTAATTAATTCTTTTCTTCTCGATGTTTTTCTATTCGTTGTATCGCTTTAGTAATTCGTTTTAGAACTTTTCAATCGAACAGGAATGGAAAGACCAACTTAACTTAAGTTTGTTAATTGCGTTACCTGCTTTAAATATATTCCCATAAATGTAAATGCTGGTTAACGAAATTATTACCGAGCATAAATATTGCAAATAAACACAATTTCATTATTCAAAAATGATGATTCACATAGGTACAGCAAGGAACTAACATATACATAGTAGTGAAAAATTTAGTAGAGAAAATCACTACTATGTAAATGTTAGTTCCTTGCTATACCTATGTGAATCATCATTTTTGAATAATGAAATTGTGTTTTGCAATATCTATGCTCGGTAATAATTTCGTTAACCGTATATATATATATATATATATATATATATATATATATATATATATATATAAATTAACGGTATATAAGACGTAGATAATGGAAAGAACTATGTAGCTCTTCGGATAAGTTAGCTATTGTTTGTCAACAAGCTCTGTATCTATAGTTACCAGATGAAAAAACATTAATAAAGTCAGTTCATTTCCAGAAGTCGTAGCGGTACTTTATGCCCAAACCTCCGTTTTTTAAGTGTACAATTCAGTCTAATCGTAACTGGTGCCGAAACCCGGGAGATTTCTGAAATATAGTCACGTGACGTAAGCAGTTAGCGGTCTCAGAACTCTAAAGTGGAGAGGTAATATATTCACGCTAATTATCAGTAATTATTAATACAGTAGACAAGAATGGGGGAATCGGAACAACTGGCGAAGCTAGAATATGAGCTGGCTCAAGCAGCGGTAGAGCGGTCAAAGTTGGAGTCTCAGCTGACTAAGGCAGTAGAAACTACGCACCTAGAACTGCTGAAGATAAGAACTCAGAATTCTGCGTTCATCCATGAGGTAATTTACCAATTAGAACCTTTTGCCGGAGTAATAGGGGACCTCGAGCATTTCATTAGAAGGTATTTCGTAAGAAGGTACAACTGAATCACTATGTGGACCGCCCAGGTTCACTTCCAAGGAAGTGAGACTTCATAGAGTGTGCGCATGACCTCATAGACGCTAGGGAACGGAACGAAACCCGCTTCGAGAAGTCGGAAACGGAATGGATGGAGGTAAGGTCATCTAGGAGGAGACAAGCTACCAACAATCGAGGTTTTGAAAAACGGCCGAGCAAGGTACCGGAAGACAGGAGGCAGAAATCAGATCGACGCTGCTATGAATGTAACCGAATAGCAGCCCACATAGCTCCTAGCAGCCCAGTGCAACCTCGCAAGGTGCTACGAATTCGGCAGGAGAGGACATGTAGCAAGGGAATGCCCGAGGCGCAACCCCCGAACGAACAGAAGGGAACAAAAACAACCGATGGAGGTAAACAGGACTGGAGCAGCAGGCGGAACGGAAGGAGGAGCGGCAGGCGGTACACCAGTGAGGAGTTCTCGAAAGAGGAGAGTATCCATTCTGAGCGCAGCAACCCGCCTACGAGGAGACATGAGGTAAGTAGCGGGAAACCCTGGAGGGAAGGATCTTCCGGAGCGAAAATAGGGGCGGGACGTCCTTGTGCGGTACATGGACGATCTAATTGTTTTTAGTAAGACTGAAGATGAACACGTTAAACACTTGAGACATGTCTTCGACAGGATACACGAGTTCGGTCTTAAATTGTCCCACGAGAAATCTAGATTTGGATTACGTGAGATTAGGTTTTTGGGGCACATAGTTTCGCCGAACGGGGTGCAACCGGACCAAGACCGTGTGATAGCCATTCAAGAAGCCCTTTTGCGTAGGAATGCCCGCGGAGTCAGATGCTTTTTGGGCATGGCAAATTGTTATAGGAAATTCATCCCCGGTATAGCGGAGCTAACCCTCCCGTTAACGGAAATATTGAAAAAAGGGAAACGGTTTCAACTCGAGCCCGACCAGTTATCAAATATAAGGAAATGCTGGGAGTTTTTGATGACCCGACCGTTACTAGCTTTCCCTGACATTCACAGAACGTTTAAAGTTACCAAGGACGCAAGCGAGGTCGCAGTTGGAGCCGTCCTATCTCAGAACTTTGAGGAAGATGAAAGACCCATAGCATACGCGGGACGAAAGTTAAACGACGCCGAACGACGATATAGCGTCATCGAACTTAGCGGTAGCGTGGGCCGTAGAACATTTTCGTCCTTACGTATACGAGAGAAGGTTTGAGTTGTTAACCGACCACAACCCTCTAGTATACCTGGGTACGCTGAAAGAATCTTCCGCGCGAATCTCACGTTGGCAGGAACGACTCGCGGCGTATAATATCCATATGATACACAAGAAAGGAGTCGAAAACGCGGTCGCTGATTGGCTATCGCGAGATTTAGTCGTCAACGCAATCGAGGAAGAAAATACTCCCGCGGAACCGTTTGCATTACGCTACTTACGCGAATGGGAGGAAAGCGGACCCGAAACCCCGATAGTTCAAAGCGAACCGGAGGAAAACGGGATTCCGACGGACATACCCCAGGAGCTACCCGAAATCGATGAAATTATCAAAGACAAAAAGCTCCAGATCATCATAAAATCGAAGCAGGACCCTGAGACGGAAAACCAGGCATGCGTGTATAAGGGCTTATCAACTATATTAGTCCGGACCCCCGCATCGATAGACGAAACGAACTGGAACAAATATTCGTGGAATTCAGCAATCCCGGCCGAAACTGTTATATGTATGTGGAAAACCGGATAATAGCGCATAGATTAAAGAACTATGGAAGCAGGAGAGGATAGGAGTGGGCTATTCCTTAATTCGGTTTCTACGTCAAGTAGAAACTATTACTGACCTAGCGATACAACAACGATTCGTTACCGACCATCACACCGGCAAAACAAATCATCGAGGAATAGAGGAGACCCAGCGCGCTCTAAAATTGCTTTACTATTGGAAGAATATGGCCCGTACTGTGCGCGATTGTATCACGCGGTGCGAAGTTTGTCAGCAGGCGAAGTATGATCGCCAACCCCTGGTAACAGAGCAAGTAACCACACCACCGCGATGGAACCTTTACGGTCCGTACAAATCAACATTTACTGGAACGAGGGACAATCGTGGGTGACAGCGATAGATACATTCAGTAAGAACGCGATGAGCTACCCAATCGAAGCGAAAACACCCAAAGCAGTAAGGGAGGGAATCTTGCAATGGTGCGCGACCTACGGCGTACCTGATGAAATCATTTCAGATTGCGGAAGAGAATTCGCTAACTCTATAATTCGAGACGAGAGTAAAACGTTAGGGATCACATGGCGGTTCAATAACCCTCATCACATCAAGGGTAAGGGCGCTGTGGAACGACTACACCGTGACTCCTTAGGGAATCATCTTCGGTTGCTTAAACTTGGACGTAGCCTTGACCCGTACGATGCTATGCCACGCGCGGTGATCACATGTAACAACACGATTCATGCGGCGAAAGGGTTACTCTAGTGGAAATCGTTTTTGGACAAAGGCGACGCGACAGAGGCGACCTCATTACAACTAACA
The DNA here is from genome assembly GCA_948150685.1 of Rhaphigaster nebulosa. Lineage (NCBI taxonomy): Eukaryota > Metazoa > Arthropoda > Insecta > Hemiptera > Pentatomidae > Rhaphigaster > Rhaphigaster nebulosa. The sequence continues at coordinate 144,226,146 of OX411308.1, forward strand.
ACACCGAGATAGCGGCGAAACTATATAAGGCGAGAATTGAGCGACAGGAAACATGGACAAGAGTTCGGGAAAAATTAATCCGCTAGAAACAAACTCGGGTGGATAGGGTAAATAACCGACCTGTAGTTTATAAAAAGGGTCCATTAACACTAGAGACAACTGTTTATAGCCGATTGACAACTGCAAGAAAAAAATGCCGCGCGTTATGAGGGTCCCTATAAAGTCACGACGATAAGGAAAAATAATTTGTTCACTATCAGGGACGTGAAATACCCATTCCGATCACGTACGGTTCACCTGGAAGAACTACGATTACCCCGGATAGTGTCAGAACTCGAGCCTGGCGGCTGCTCTCAGCAGAACTCTCCATAATGTAAAGAATGTTTTATTTTTCTGATGTATTTTGTATAACAACGAATAGGTTAACCTTCAAATAAATCATAACAATGTAAAAATTGGTTTTTAATGTTATTATAGTTATGTTGTTATAGGAATGTTATTTTTATTTTATTATTTCTTTTTTGTGACTATGTATCCTACCATTTTAATTATAAGTGTATTTTTGTTACTATAATGTAGCTATAATGTATTTTTGTTACTAGATCTAAGATACGTGTTATAGTGTTGTAGTTAAGACAAGTGAACGTTTAATTTAGTTTTATGAGTTCCTCCATGCGAAGGAACTGGAGGGAGGGAGTTAACGGTGTATATATATATATATATATATATATATATATATATATATATATATATATATATATATATATCCTATCATAATATGTCTTAATACGCAAGATGTAAAAGTTTACAACGACAATCCTAATATGTCTTAATATGCAAGATGTAAAAGTTTACAACGACAATCCTTCAGGAGATTATTTTGTATTTACTTTGCTATGAAAAGAGTCCTATTCAGTATTTCTTTTCCATTTTATAGTAGTTTTAATTTTTTCCTTGTTATAAATACCGAAATGTGGGGAGGAGAGCTGAAAAGCAACAATTTTCTACTATAGAACATACTTAAAAATTATATCAAAAATTAAAATAACCCATGTTTGTCCGAAGAAACCCCCTTTTTATCACCTTCATTTTCAAAATACAACATTCAACGCCGGTATTTGAATAAGAAAATATTGCTCAGTGAACACCAATCCTTTAAGAAGTACATCAATTGAACAAGTTTTTCAATGTGACTATATTATGATTACGTTAGATCATGATTATGATTATGACTAGCTATATTATGACTTTATTTTGCATGTTTTCAGAAATTTTGATTTTTGATAGTGATGTGCTGGTCGGTACATGAAACGTTCAAATTACCCCATTAGGAGAGGGAGGGGGAAAATGTACTGTTTCATCCTTTAATCTTCTGTTATACGTGAATTTTTACTCTCCAAAGTTATAGGCATTTTTTGGTTACTCTATCGGTTTTTGTAGAGTTTAAAGTTCCTGTTTACAGGGTAACTATATCTGAACCCGATTGAAGTTGAAAAAATTGGCAGTGTAAATGTTGACCTACTGAAACTGTGTGATTTCTATTTTTCTCTGTTACTTATTTGGTAAGATGTACGATCGTTATATTTACATATAAATATATCATAATGTATACGTATTGAGAGGCTTCTTATAGTTCCACGATTTTGTTTAACGTTTTGTAATCCGACAAACTTCCATAATACCACAAACCCGCTTCCATATGGGTCGCATTATAGGGACTCAACTATATATCTGTAGATTTTAACAGAGTTCTTATAGTAAATTTTTCATAGTTTGTTTATTTACTCAATCTATCACTAAGTTGTGTAAGTATAGGAATACTAATTTTCTTGTTCTTTCTTTATGTTAATTTGTTTGTTTTTGTTATATTTCGTAAGAATACATCAACATATACTTACAGGAAGCAGACTTCCCTAATCAGAAGCCGTAGCCAACTAATTCCTGTGCGGGGTAGAAAGACTAATTAATAGAATTAGTTGAGTTGATCGATACTCTCCTTTACCCCCACCAGTCATCTTGAATTCGCTATTTCTTTATCTCCTCTTCTTTATAAATAAACAAGTAGAAGAAGTTGTATCTACAATGTTATACCAAACAGCTTATAGATAGATAGAACCATTAAGAATTAGACTCGTCATTTTTCTCTTATTTTTCCTCCTCCTCCCTCCCCAAGCAAGCTTAAAAGCATAAAGAAATAGGTGAAGTCTTGTCAGACGTCAAGTCGCCACAACCACGAGAAGAAGAGAGATAGAAGAAGAGGTCCTAACCCGGCTGAGAATTGCATATTTGAGATAGGTGCATGTTCATCTGATATCGAAGGAATTACCCCAAGATGCCGACGTTGTAAAAGAAGCTTGTCAATAGCCTATATTTTTGAAGAATGCCCATTTCACAATATAGAATAAAGGCAAAAAGGAATAGCAAGCAATATTTCAATTGCGTTAGGAAATGACAGTAGTAATGTAGACGCAGCGAGGTCCTTTCTCATCAATCTCGATATTTGCAAGCAGAAATGATGCCATTGCGAACCATTATTGTTATCATCTCTCCTTAAAATAATTGTTATATTATTATTTTTTTTCTTTTTTTAATTATATTATTTCTATATTGTATTATTTACCTTTTTTTTTTTATATCTTAATATTTTTTTTCACAATACTGATTTAGTTTATCTAATAAATATGCCTGGCATTAATGACCACGATGTTTTGTGCCAGGTATAGAGGGAAGAGGTTCTCATTACTCTGTTGTTATATTCTTTTGAAAGACTCGAAAGTAATAAAGGTACTTATAACCGAAGCCAATTAAAAGCTACTGATAAGGGCTAAATGACTAAATTCAGCTTATTCATTAGTTTTTATGTCCATTATCTCGTGTTAGATACACTACCTACTTCCGATTCTCTATACTCGAAAACTCGATATTAACATTCAATAAACAACGTCACGCTTGATTTAAATTTAAAATTATTTCTATTTTTGTAATAGCTCCAAACGAAGACAATCCTTTTCAGTTTTCAAACGCACGTATGATTGATGGTGTAAATAAAAAGTATAATTAAAACAACTTTTTGAAAATGTATTGTTGGCTAATCTCTCTTTAAAAATAGGTTGCCAGTTTGTATGTTTACGGTATTTACTTCACCATCTTCGACATGATTTTGTCGAGCTCGAGTAAGAAATGCCAAGAGACAATATCTTATAAAGCTCCAAATTTTTAGACCATAGATTAGATAAATTTGTTGCATTTCCCATGTTTTACTCTAGATAAAATTATCGGTGGTCTCCATTACATTGTAGAAATTGTTAAGGTGAAATTTAACAGATGCAAATACATTTATGCTTGGATATAATTGAACCATCATAGGGTTTAAGAAGTCTGGAAATAGAATCCAAGAGGTGTTTCTTTGTCCAAACTCATTTTTACTTTCAATTGCCTTTATATGAAATACATAGTAATGGAAAGAATTGCGATCGTGTAAAAATTCGAATTCGAGTTTTCAGCGAAAATACTTCTTTTAAGATCCTCTGAGTCAAAATAACCAAATCTCGCAAAATGGTCTTTGTGTGTGTATGTGTGCGTACGAACCTGTAATTACGTATTTAAGGAAGGTATATATCTGGGGTGTTATTTTATAATACTTTTTTGTAATGCTCTCGAAAATGGCTCAAACGATTTTGATGAAATTTACCCAAAGCCTTATCCTTAAAGCCCTTCATCTTTTCATATGTGCAGTTCATCACCGAGAAAATCATGTATATAATTTTACACTCATTAAAAAGAACGCATAGTCAACTTGCTTCCATGGATATGAAGTTGTCATGACAGCGAAACCTAGGCAAGTTTGACACTTAGTAATTTATATAGGGTTACCGCTCCATTCCTATGGGTCGTAGCGCGATGTAATAAAGCCTGAATCCTTCATCGATAAACGGTCTATATAATGCGAAAAGAATTTTTCAGATTCGACTGGTAGTTCTTGAAATTAGCGTGTTCAAACGCACAAACTCTTCAGTTTTATGTATTAGTATAGATAGTATACCAATAGTATAGAATTTACTTAAATTTGTCTAAATGCAGCTGGTATTTATTCCCAACTGTTGTGGGCACTAAATATTAGTACAAAGTTAATGATATACCAAGGGGTTTCCCTTTAATCACCAATTCAACTAATACGTTCAAGTGAGGCACTATTTTATTCCTTTAATCTTCATTGTTCCCGGTTTAATTTTAATATTTTTTCGCCTTGAATTTGTTTGAAGATTTCAATCAGGATCTCCATATCCTTGAAAAAAATTTTCACATTTGCTAAATCGTTGAATATTTAATATAAGATTAATGTTATTTCCATCTCAACTAGTTCTTTTACAAACCTTACCATTAAAAAAGTATATCCTCATTATAGTATAGCAGTATTAATATAATCGTTAGTATCTTAAACAAGAATTATAGCACCAGTCGGGATACACCACCTTATCTGCTATAGTATCACCTTTACAGACATTTGTTAAGATGGAGATACCATCTATGTTGTATATCCCTTTCGAAACGGATATATCTTCTACCCCCTATCCAATCTTCTACCTCCTCGGTGTAAATATTAATAAAGATCCTATTACATAGTTTTACTAAGAGGCCTTGTTCCTTGCAAACATAGCGGTTTCCAGTCCCACTCCCTGTCAATATAAATCAGTTTTGCAATAAATTAATTGTAAGTAGAAACCTTTATGTGCCTACTACTTCTTTCCGAACTATTTTTTTATTTCATATCGTGTTTTATTAGTTCAATGATCTTGATTACCGATTAAGAAATAATTAAGCTTATTGAATATTGTTAATTACTTTTAATGTTTAGTATCGATGTTATTTATCAGGATTATTAACATATGAGAAATATTAAAATGATTCTATTAATTTTTGATAAAGGAAGAAAAAAGCTTAACAATAATTTATACCTTTTTTTCATCAAGTATACTATTAAGTATAAACTGAAAGGCTTCGAAGCAACTTTCAAACTTAATTAGCGGTTCCGCAATTAATTTGTATCTATTTATGAGGTGGAATATTTTAATAATATTGCCAATTGTCTGGTATCTATTCATGGTGGCTTAAACCAATTATTTTTATAAAATTGATTATCATCTCCAGATCAGTGACTCTATGACACAGCAATCCACTAATAGAATCAATGGTCACTACCAGTACACCAGAGAAAACAATAAGATTGAAAAGGATGTCGATGAGGTATCTATTTTCGTAATCTCTTAAAAAGTACCGTAGAACCCCTATCCGGAATATAATATGGGCTTGGCTAGGTCTTTTCCGTATAAAGCAAAATTCTGGATAAAAAGTGATATTTTGAGTAAAATGAAATTCTTGATATTAATAGCATTTATTAACGTACAAAAAAAGACAAATATTTGTGATAAACATGTAAATGAATATAAGGATGTGTATGGTGATTACAAAAGTTTTTAATATTTAATTTATGAAAAATATGCAAACAAATATCTGTTTGATGCTTGTTTTCTACTATTTATCTCCAGGCAGACAATTACACATTTTTCAGTAATACACAGGCAGGGGTTGTATCTTCTGATTGTTCTACGAAATTCAAAGGACCCTACCATATAAATGTGCGTTACTGACAAGAAATGAATTGTCATCAATAAATCCTTTTAATTTAAAAGAAACTCAAATAAAATTTTTAGATAATCCGGGTTCCTATAAGTATCTATTTATGTAGCACATCACCGATAAAATAAAGGGAAAATTTAAGACGAAAAAAAAAATGTATATACGCATAATTCAAAATTACCATTTTATGGTAAATTGAGTATATGAACATATGAAAGATAATTAAATTCTAAATATATATACTTTAGGATATATATATTTAAATCGGACCAGTAAGATCAAAGATACAGCGTATAGAACTTAATTATTAGCGCAGGAACATAGGATGCCAAGTGTTTCTGAAAGTAAACGATTGAAATTGAACTGCCTTCCTCCACCTAGCTATTGCTAAGTAATTCTCAACAATACGATCAGTTCAAAACTGATTTTAGCTTCACGCTTATTAGTATTATTACATGCTTCACGATAATTATTATAGGTGAAAGTTGTGTGATGTCACACCGCGCCATATTTGTTTATTCTATTATAACGAATCCCATATTTTATAAACAATTGCTTGTGAATTTATACATTCAAGGTTATCCTACATTTATGATGACCAGGTTTTTACTCATTTTCTACGATAAAATGATGTGTTGACAATAAATATATAATAGTATTTTTTTATCAACAATATTGATTTAGAAAAGTTATATTCCTGAATCTGGTTTTAGATTTTTTTCAGAATATTTTTCAATATAAACCTATCTAGGAGTATAAAACAGCATACACTTCAAAGGACATATACACGATTGTTAGGCTACAAAAAGGCGAGGATTCCAATTCCACTGATAAGCCAGCCTGCTATGATAACAACTGTCACCGCGACTTGACAAATTGCTCCTCTTGCTTCTTTGTTTGTGTCTTGTCTTCATTCTTGTATTGTATTCACAGGAGTTAAAAGTAGTAAAATAAACACATAATGACAAAAATACATGAAATTCAAGATCTGGACGAATTTATAATAAATAACTACAACTGTTAATAATACTATTTTAATACATATATTTAAAATGGTTGATATATATCAGTGATTCCTAGACTTTTTGTCCCTGCGTGCCACTTCAACTTTTCAGATAACTGTGCGTACCACTCACTACCTTAGGAACGGAACTAGGATTTTTTCCAGGGAGCAAGCTTAATTTTGCCGCCCCAACTTTTGCCCACCTCAATAAAAATTAACTGTTTTATAAAAGTATTTTAGGTAATACATTTAGAAATAAATATCAGCATATCATAACATTAATTCATTTTATAGTCTGAATAAGGCTGATAAGTATATACAAATATTTTTACTTAACCTAGAAATAAAATTTCGCACGAAATTTGCCACCCCCTTTTAGTCAGGGCCATCCACAGAAATGTCGGGATATTGGTAGTTGTTAGCTTGAGTTAAAACCTGTCGGGGGCGGGTTTTTTCCCTGATCTCTCAAACAAAACAAAACATTAATAAAACACATAGTTGCAATAAAAATTATGAAACTTTTTATACTTTGCCTTTTTCTATCTGGTGCTACTGGAAGGTCTGCTGACTATTTACAAATTGAAATGATACTTCCCGATCAGAGAATCTTCTCATGATTTAGAGGAGAGGGGTCTCCTCGTGATGCAGTCGGGGGCGGGTTTAACCTGGGTCTATAAGAACCAATATTGTGACGAGGCCTGTCCCGGGATTCCAGGTTCTGTTAAGTGCCGGGCCCCTCTGATAGCCGGGTTCTTCGAAAGTTGTCTGACATTCGAGCCTTATGGAAGGTCCTGTCAAGTCCTGCACTATTTACTGCACTATTGACGTTCTGTTAACAGTTTATGTTGCACGTAATTGCAATTTTTCGGGTTACTGCACGAATTTGCACATTGTAGGATTTTCTACATAAAATTGTATTTTTATTCATTTTTTTAGTTTAAAATGAAAGCTTTGTTTTATTTACACATTTGTCTGTGATTTATGAAACAACAATCCCTAATACAAAATTTCAACATTCTACGTCTAACCGTTTTTGAATTATGCGAGATACGAACGAACGAACATATTGATGTCACGACAAAACTAGTCAAAATATATATTTTCATTAATATCTGAAAATCAAAAATTTTCGCGATTACAGTGCTTTTTTACTACGTACAAGAACTGATTAGAACAATTAAGAAATCTTTTATTTTTATAATAAATATTGCAAAACCACTTTGTATATTTTCTGTGCTTACATTGCTTATTAAACAATATAACCTGATGGAAGGTTATATATTAAAATATAAGAAAATATATTTCTGAGAGCCTCTCTACGAATAAACATTAATGTTCCTCTGATTGCCGTTAAAACCAAAAACCCTTCAAAACTGAATTTCTAATTATTCAAGTCCACTGCTTTAAATGTTGTAAAAACGTAGTTTTGGTCAGTGACCTTCAAAGATTTCCTGGAGGGGTAATCTGTTGCTATGAGGTATCTCCATTCACAGACCCCGTTACTAGCCGCCTCCAAAATTAAATCCTGGATCTGCTACTGCTAAGTTAAAGAAGTTGCTTGCTTTATTATACCTTTTTGCATGTTTTGAGTTTTTACTTCACGAAAATCTGGTCTTTACTCGCCATTTTATCCATTCAATCATAAAACAACTCTGAAGAATTTATACCAACTTCATTAAAATTCCATCGGATCGCTATGTATTTCTCATGAAGATTTACCCGAACGAGTTGACAGGAAGCAGCTTTATCTGCTACGATGTCCTTAAGAAATCCCAATTAAAGCTGTGATGATCAAGTATTGGCAGGGTCAGTAGGGCACAAATCCCTCTGGCAATCAGATCCTTGGATGAAACTAATCAGGCTGGCAAGTGATAAGACGTCAGTATGTCCACAGCGACTATTAATTCCATCCTTCGAATCCTAGGTCATGCCTCCAACTTATAAGCAGACCGAGGGAAAAAATGATGAAATAAACTTTATACAGCATAAGTCACTGGAAGCTATCATAAATATTTCTTTAATATTCTAATTTCTTCTAACCCTAATAATTTTACTATCTTCGAAGAAGTAAGAGTGGTGAATAATACATGTACAGGAAGGTGCATTATAGGGGGTCGTCTTCTTAATGCTTTTCATATCATTTTCTATCCATAAGTAAATTCACTTCGACGAACCTTGAACTCAATTTCTATTTTTTATTTTTTTTTTTATCCATAGTATTTTCCATAGAGATCATTACCACTTTTATTCTTATAACAATTTGAATGGAATTATGGCGATCCCATTTATACTGTTTTGAGATATTCAGCGTTCTTTTAATAAAACTGAGGTTCAAAGACTAATTGATGATTAAGTGATTACTGCATAATAATGAAGTTTTGTTAATATCCAAACTTTCCCAAAATAGTTATCTTTATAAAATAGAAAAATTATATTACATACAACACTATCGTTTTTATAATGGCAGCTTTCTCTACATTGACGAGTAAATATATAAATCACGGACAATTTGAGCATGAAAACAATCCTTTAGTCTACGAACAGTGAAGACCGTCGCTACGGTTCGAATTACCGGCTTACCTTAACCATTTACGATAGGATGCATACCAAACTTTTAAAACGCTTTACGTTCAGATTTATTCTGTATTCTGATCGATTATAAGGTTCTTGCCAATAATGATTACGAGTGAACTTTTTAGAAAAGAAATAAAAAAATTTGTCCATACTGCGTTTTTTAATTCAAGGTGAAATTTTGTGTGACAACAATTAAATTGCAAAGCACTATCATTTAATTTTTTAGGGGGCTCACATAAATTATCTTCCAAACATTGAAGTCAGTTATTAGTCCATGAGTCCATTTTCCGGCATCATAAGAATTAAATTGATAGTTCGAAAAAGTATGATTAGAAAACTAAGAGATATTTTATTTGCCGGGTGAATTCATTCAGAACCAAAAGTTAAATAAATCTGTTCTATACTTCTTTAGGATTTAATAAGATTTTACTCATTTTCACATATTTAATAGCTATTGCAAACTTGGAACTTGATACATATTTCAAAAATGAAATATGTATCACAGTTTAAAATATACCTTTAAGAGCAGTCAAAGTTAATAAAGCAAATTATATAACTAAAATATGATCTAGTAAATAATAATTGTACTTTTTTTTTTTTTTTTTTTCGTTAGGGCCATCTATGGACCACGATGTTTGTGTTTTACATAGCTATATGTTTCTGGTTGTCGTTTACTGCGATTGGTGTTCTGAGTGGTGGGTTTGGCAGCTGCTTTTTTATATGTGCCTTGAGCTTTTCTGATGGCCCAGTAGTCCTTCATTTTCTTGCTAAATTCAATCTTGCGCTCCTCAGACCATTTCCTGGTCTCATCCTTTGGTCTGTGGATAGTTTCTGTGAGGGACATTACGAAAGATGCAGTTTTGATAGCTATATGATATTCACTCCGGTCATCTATGTCCTTTTGGATCTCCGAGCTCCGCAAGATCCTGCTCTACTTGCTTCATCCACAAGAATCCAGTGGCCTTGCCCTTTTTAGCAACCTTGAAGATCCTATGGGACAACCTGTTAGAGTCCATTCTGGTTAGGTGTCCGTAGAAAGTCAGTCGCCTTCTTCTGATAGCATCTATGAGGTTTTCTTGATGCTGGTAAAGTTCACGATTTGGTTTATACAATCGTCTTCCATCTGGTAGGATCCTTGGTCCTACTATCCTTCTCAGGAACTTTCTTTCTTGTACTTCAAGGGCTCTTAATGGGGTCTTCTTAGTTAAATATAGACACTCTGCTGCATAGAGAACTGAAGGTCTGACTACTGCATTGTAGTGTCTTAGTTTTACATTCCTCGATAAATGTTTGGAAGCGTACAGTTTTCTATAGGCATAGTATGCTTTGTATAGTTTTAGTCTCCTGTGTTCGAGAGCCACTGTTTCACTGAGGTCCTCCGAAATTGTATTGTACTTTAATACAACAAATTGTATTTTAATTATTACTTTAAATTATTTTAATAATATTTCTTTCTATTCTTTTCTATTCTGATACTTTTTTTTATTTCTCTAGTTTTCTATTACGAATATTATGCTGTTCATCGATTGAACAAAACTGTTGGAAAGGATACCTGTATTAATCATTTGACTTGTATAAAATCTAATCTATCTGAAAGGATAAAACTAGCTAAATTTTATTAAAATCTGAGATGATGGGTGTCATGATCCGGATGAATTGGTATGGAATGGCTCCAGTGTGCTTAAGGCTAAAACTCACCGATTATTTTTCAATAGATGGCGACGAAATTCGTGCGAAATTTATAGGCTCATTTATTTGAAAACGGCTAAATGAAACTAATTTTTATTTTTTTTGCTGATTCAATAACTTCACTATAGTAGAGTATATCATTTAATTTTTACTTCGCAAACTATAAGTTTTTAAAGAAAGACGTCTCATACAGCGATGGCAAATTATCTATTTATTAAGGATACCACTAAAAGTTTCAATTTTTGATCATTTGGTAAGGCGATTTGCCGCAATACCAGTAGGAGAACTTGACTTCTGGGAGTAATGAAGGGAACAGAATGGAGAGTAGAGCAGGACAGTTAGTGCACAGTGGTCTATTTTTGAAGAAACTTTGTCAAAACTCATTTTATCGATTTCATTGTTTTAGCTTCCAATTTATTTAAAAATGCAATCTATCTAATTAAATTTAACTATCTGAAAGCTTACATAGATTACCAAACGTTTGAGCTGAAGCTATGTTTCCAGACTCCAATGATGTTATCATTATTAAAAATATTTTTTTTCTGGCAAAGTTATGTATCGCAAAAGCGATTGTGATGATTCATTAATTTGAAATACCGTTTTAAATTAATTAATCAAGTGATTTTTTTAATAATAAATAAATTAAGAATTTATTTATTGTACTTAATAAATGTGACAAAATAGTTAAGTTATACAGATGAATATATCAAGAAATTACATTGACCTTTTAAAGACATGCATTGGAAGACAATTCAATAAACTTTATCTGTGGTTTAATTTTTATTAATAAATTAATTTGTAAACTGTGACGTTAACTAGTATGACTATAATTTCACTTAGAAATTGCCGTAGGCAGTGGTACAGTTAGTTAACATTAGCAGAATTTGTTTTTTTTATGATTCAATATCTTGCTTATCTAACTTGAATTTTATTAATTTTTTTTTAGTAATTTTTTTTATAATATGGTGCCATAAAAGATATTTAAATTAACAATTAAAAACACGCCAATTGGACACCAATATATATTTTTTATTCAAGGATCGATAACGTTGCGGCCATCTTCAGCCATTTTCAAATCTGCAAGAAATAATACTGGTTTAATTTGTTATTATATATATATTAATTATATATATATATATATATATATATATATATATATATATATATATATATTTGTTTTGATATAAAAAAGAACTATTAAATAATTTTAAAAAATCACCCAGCGATTATTAATTTTGTTATTGCTACTTACCTACCACGTGACGCACATTATATTTTAATGAAACATGAATAACACGTCTCATTTTCTTTCCTTATATTAATTATTTTCTAAAACTAAAATATCACAGAATAAACACCAAATTATTTTCATTATTGAAATTTTTTATACAAAAAACAGAAATATAAATATAGCGAGAATTCAAAATTTGGCAAAAATGAATTTAACGGCATTCATTAATAATTTCGTGCAATTTACTGTGAAAATTGGAGTTGCGGGGATAAAAATTTGTAAACAGTACTAAATGGACTTGCGCTGATTATCTTATAATACTATTACAACACCAATCTTCAATGATATTCTAATTTGGTTAATATTTAATTTGCATTTCAAACCTCAGTCTTTGAGTGAAACTCAACCTCAGAGTGAAAGATAAAGGATTTAAAATTAATAATAATAATTATTAAAAAATACAAGAATTGCTAAATTCGTCGCCGGGCGAATTCTTAAATTCTAATAGTATCACCCCAACTAGTATTAAACCTTTATAAAGCAAAATGTAAAATCATCAGGTATGTATTACTGATTATTTTAATGACTAAATTCCAATCTTATTAAAATATTGATATAATTTATGTACAACTAGTAGGTATATTCAATCTCAGTGAATATTTTAAAAAAATTGTAAATGCGTTGAAGTGCACTACGTAGTTGAGTAAAAGATACTACTTGTTCATGTTCATACGCTCCCGCACAACTGGTTTGTAATGCGAATTGCATCGAATCTTGTTAAGGCGTTTTATGCAGGTTTTCCTATTTGAATAAAGCAATAAAATTTGAATTTTAATAAAACTATTTTAGTGCCAACGACGATATATCGTAGTTCGCAACTTTTGGGAAAGGAGTCAATGACAAATGATATATAATATTATTATTATTATTATATTATAATTTTGAGAACCTTTTCATTTGGCACTAAAAGAGTAACCAAGTGAAACTCGTTATAAAATAATCAAACTGCAACATTATCATAATATTCCTGAATTAGCTTAATATTCCGGCTACTTCATTTGTTTAAAATAAAGTTTTGGCTAATTTTTGAAAATAAAAAACAGAAGTAACGGGATAATTTTGAATTTCAATGTTTATTGTTTGACGATTCATTAGTTTTCTTTTAATACACAGCAATTTTCCTTTTAATAATTGTAGTAATAAAATATACACTGGAAAGAACAGATGGGGCAGAACAAGCAACCACAACAGGCCTAAAATGTGTTACAGGAAATTGAATCGGTTTCAAATGGTCGCCATCGGCTGTAAATAACCATGTTTTCGAAATTGGTTTTGTTCTGTGCCCTCTAAATAAGGGTAAAGAATATTTATTTTTTAAATTTATTTATTTTATTTATTTAATGTGATACATGCATCTACCCATGGAGGGTCAGTCATTAGCATTACTACATAGATATGTTTAACAACTAAATTTTTCCATAATGATATATGATTTCTTGAGTTCTTTTGGAATCACTTTTTCACAATTTGAATGAACTATATAAGGTTATAGATTTGACACTTTTTTAAGAACTTGAATACACTTTGAACACAAGTTTCACTGTCACCAAGAGCGATGTCCAGTCTGTTGTTGATGTTGCAATGTCGCCTTGCATCCTTAAGGGCCTTGCAGTCCAGCAGGATGTGCTCCACGGTCAGAGGTACCTTGCAAGTATTACAGGTCGGTGGGTAAAGTCCTTTTAGAAGAAAGGTGTGCGTCAAGGCTGTATGCCCGCTACGTAACCTGGCCAAGACTACTTCTTCGCGGCGGTTTCTCCTTTCGGCAGTTTTCCAAACCTCTGGAGTATCTTTAATTTGTCCCAATTTGTCGCTTGTCCTGCTCCACTCGGAGGTCCACGAATCGTATATTCTTTTTTTTAGATACTTGCGCCAGTCCAAGGCAGTTGTCTTGTTGACCGGTGTTACCTCAGTAACAGGATCTGTCCTTGCAGCATTAGCAGCAATGTCAGCCTCCTCATTTCTGATGAGATGGAACCCACAGGAATTTTATTACTTTTCGTGAATGCGAGCATTCCCTCTCAAGAAGTTGAATTTTCATAACCAAAACATCTTTAGAGTTCCTGTTTTCTAAAGACTTGAGAGAGCTTAAAGAATCTGAAACTATCAAATGGTATTTGTGCTTGTGTTTTACTATGAGGGTTAGGGATTTCCAAATTGAATAAAGTTCTCCTGTATATACACTATTTGTTTCTGGTAGCATGAATTTTTGGCAAATGGAGTCCATAACGATTGCACATCCAACATCAGAGTTAGATTTAGAAGCATCGGTGAACCAAAAATAGTAGTTGGAATACAGCTCTTCCCGTTCTTTGTAAAGTTGTTGATACACATGATGAGGTGTTGTAGGCTTCGAAAATGCCGATAAAGTATAATCCGGTTGGTTTTCTATTTGTATCCAATTAGGCACTGATTTCTTTGGAATTTTAAAGAATTCTGGCAACGTAATTTGTAGGTTATTTATCATTTTTTTTGATCTACCATGGAAGCATTTACATGATGGGTCATGTTCTTCATTTACAGTTGGGTGCACCGTAGCTCGGTGCGCGATAAGGTTTTTCCGTGACATCAGTGTGCCAAAATATGCCAATGCCAAATATTTCCTTCTTGTTTCTAAAGAGGGCTCGCCACTCTCTGCATACAAACTTTCGACGGGTGTTGTCCTGAATGCACCGATGCAGAGACGAAGTCCTTGGTTATGTACTGGGTCCAAAAGTTGTAATGTTGTCGCACTTGCTGAGCTGTAGGCGATAGCCCCATAATCGATAATAGGCCTGATCAGAGTACGATACAGCATTAAGAGTGTTCGCCGGTCTGATCCCCACTGAGTGCTGGCCAAAACCTTTAATAAATTTAGGCCTTTTTGGCATTTTAACTTCACTTGGCGGATTTGTTGGGCCCAAGTTAGTTTTTTATCGAAGTAGACCCCTAGGAATTTGATGACATCTGCATAAATAATCGGTTGATTTAATAGAGATAATGAGGGATGAGTTAGGCATTTTGTTTTTCTGCAAAAATGTACGGCTACTGTTTTTGAATTCGAGAAGCTGAAGCCTGTAGTTCTGGACCATGCTTCAAGGTTTTCCAATGTTTTTTGCAACCTCCATTCAATATATTCTAGAGACTTACTATTTATGTAAATTGCGAAGTCATCAGCAAATAGGGAACATTTCACATCCGCGGGTGTTGTCTTTACAATACTATTTATGGCTACTAAAAACAGCGTTACACTCAGAGGAGATCCTTGGGGTGTACCGTTTTCTTGTAGTAGCATTTTAGAAAGATTAGGGCCAACTTTCACTTGGAATGTCCTCTCTTCAAGAAAGTTTTTGATAAACGTCAGCAATTGCCCCCTGAGCCCGACTTTTGATAGCGTGCTGACCACATTATGTCGCCACATCGTATCGTATGCTTTTTGGATATCTATAAAGACAGCTACTAGGTGCTCTTTATTTGAGAAGGCGGTCTGAATTTCATTTTCAAGCTTCATTATTTGGTCGAGGGCAGAGCGGTTTTTCCTAAAGCCACATTGAGAAGTGGAGAAAAAGTTTTGTGCGTCCAAATAATATGTCAGTCTATTGTTTACCATTTTTTCAAGAAGTTTTGACACACACAAAAGTAGAGATATAGGCCGATAGTTATTGACTTTCACGTCTTTAGGATTTTTCTTAATTGGTATGACTATCGCCGTCCTCCATGTTTCAGGAAAAAATCCTGTTGTCCAAATTCTATTATATATGGAAAGAAGAAATGATTGAGCAATTGAAGGCATTTTTTTCAAAAAAATATATGGGATCTGATCGGATCCAGCAGTGGATTTATCTTTACACGTGTTCAGGGTATTCTGAAGTTCAGCTAGACTAAATGGGTGATTGTAAATTTCAGAATCTTGTGTATGGAATTCGATCGAGTTTTTCTCTTGCTGACTTTTATACTGCAAAAAATCTGAATTATAGTTGTCTGTTTTCGACATGGAAGAGAAATAGGTTCCTAAAGCATTAGCAATTTTTAATGGCTCAGTTATGATTTGATTGTCATATTGAATCGTAGAAACAGTCTCACATTTTTTGGATCCTTGAATCGCATTCACTTTTTTCCACACTTCTTTAATTGTACTACTATTATTAATAGAGCTAACATAGTTAGTCCATGATTTTTTTTAACTTGTCCTCAACACCTTGTTTGCTATTGATCTCATTTTTTTGAATCCATTTAAATGTTCTGTTAATTTTGTTTTTTTGAATTTATTGAAGGCTCTTTTTTTGTTCATTATTGCAATGCGGCAATCTTCATTCCACCAAGGGACTAGGCTTCTGTCGCTGAATATTTTCTTGCATGGAATACTTTTCTCTGCAGAATTAAGGATGCTTCGGTTGAAGAAAGAAATGCTTTCCCCCACATCTATTAATGTATCTTCCATTTTTTCTATTTCGTTTTCTATCAAGGATGAAAACTTTTTCCAGTCGGCTTTTTTGAATGACCACTTCGGAATTTTATCAAAATTAGCATTACCATCAAACTTTATAGTGATTGGGAAGTGATCACTTCCGTACAGAATGTCCTTAACACTCCAATGAACTTTGTGAAAAATTTTAACATCTACAAACGACAAATCAATAGCGGAAAGTGTGCCGTTTGTACAAAAATGAGTTGGGGAACCATCGTTAATTAGAATTAGAGAATTGTTATTATCAATAAATCTTTCGATTTCGTTTCCCCTATTTTTGTAGTCGGACAGTGGGGAACCCCACAATTTGTTGTGCCTATTCAGATCTCCAACTAGAATGACAGGTCTTGTAAGTTGGTCAACTATTTCTTGGAGATCATTGACAGTGAAATCTCGATTTGGTGGAATGTAAATGTTGCAAACTGTAATAGGTCCAGGTGTGTATATTTTTATGGCTACAACTTCTAAAGAGGATTTAATATTTATTGGTTCTGAATGGACATCTTTTTTAACCATTGTGGCTACTCCTCCCCAGGCGGACTTGCATTCAGGTCTATCTTTGCGATAGATGTTATAATTTTTTAAATTTACAATCTGAGATTTCAAAAAATGTGTCTCTTGTAAACACCAGCAAATTGGATTTTCTTCAGTTTGCAGCAATTTGAAATATTCATAATGTTTGTAAAACCCGTTACAGTTCCACTGTGCAATTAATGTTTTTCTATTTTTTACCATAATTTGCAAATATAGAAAAAGATATATTCGGGAACTTGTTTCTAATTAATCTTCAGTGCTATCCTCCGTGTTTATTTCATTTTCTATTGAGTCCCATCTTTTTTTCAGGAGCTTTGATATCTTTAATTTTGAACGCCGGTCTGTTATAAGGCTTCTAGTGTCTGCCAGCATATTCTTAAGACCCTCTGTATTGTGTGTGAATTCTTGAACTAATTTATTGAAATTTTTCGTGTTTGACGACATTGCAATCAACTTAACCATATTGTCGAATGATATTGGGTATTTCTGCTTGTTTTCTTCAATTGCCTGCCTAACATCTTCAAGAGTGGATCCTGAATTTATACCCGTCTTTTTTAATTTTTTTGATTTTTTGTTACCAGACTGAGTACCTGCTATCGGTAGAAATTCTTCGAAATTAATAATTTTTTCAATGTCTTCTTGAGAATCTAACGTTAGATTCAGTTCCACAGTAGATACGGTAGAAGGAGGAGGGCTAGAGTGACATCGTTTGATTCCAGAAATTACAGTAGGGGATAATATTGAATTATTGCTAATATCTACAGCTGGTTCTATAATAGATTTGATATCGACATTGTTGTGGTTGTTGTCGCCATGGTTACCAGGCAGCTGTTTCTTGAACTCGTCACTGGTAATGTCTATATTGGTCTCTATTGAGGTGGGAGTGTCGTCATGGCAACTGACCTGAGCTGGCTGTACGGTAATTCTGTGGTTAGAAAACATATGATTAGGTGTATCTAATAGGGAGCGATCAGCACTTGTTTTTTCAATTATATTGGAATGCAAATTTATTAATATACTATCTTGTTCAGTATTATGAGATTCTTCAATGTTGTCATGTTCACAATCAGGGCAATCAGTTGATATATGACCCGGCTGCTTACAAATGAAACAAGTGACAATGTCTTCACTGAAAAAAATTCTATAAGAGACATTGTCGTGCTTTATTAGTAAGGATGATGGCAGTTTACTGAGGTCTTCAGGTGGGATGTAAACTTGCCGTCGGAAACTGAGAACATGGGCCAATCTTGGATCTTGGTATCCGGCTCTGAGAAAATGCATAGGCGAAACTAATCTCAAACCTATGCTTTTGAGTTCTTTCTCTATGGACTCGTGAGGAATAGAAGGGCAAGCGTTTGAAATTATTATTCGTTTGGCCGGATTAACCAGTCGTTTTATAAAAATTTCTTTACTGTCAATAAATATTGATTTGTGATTTTTTAAAAGGCTGTCTACTGCTTCTTTATTACAGAAGTGAATGCAAAATCGAGAGTTGGATATTCGGGAGGTATAGCGGATGAATTTTGGATCAATCAAGGCGGCAATTTTGAGGACATATTCTTTTTGTTTGATGCCTGGAAATGTGTGTAAAATGATGGCATTTTCTCGTTTTGAAAATCGCTCCGTAGCGGTGGCTTGGGCATAACTGGTAGTTGTTACTGGTGGGTTAAGGTTATGTGGGACTTTTGATACATTTCTTTGTAGGTTATTTTTCAATTCTATTTGCTTCTGACTTGTCGGTTGCATCATATTTGAAGAAAGTGAGGACATTGTAAGGTCTGCCGATATCGCTGCAGAGCCAAAAGCTCTGGGCGCCTATATACGGCGAATAATCGCCTAAGTTCTTATAAATGCCTCAGTTTTCTATTAAGGACTGGAACACGCGCCCTCAAATTGTCCAATTTGCACACAATAAAGTCTATGAAAGAATAAATAACACTTATAAATAGGTAAAACTTGGAGACTGACCTGAAGCGTGACTTCTTCATGTAGGTCCCAAACAGCTGATCCCTATTTTTTAAATATTTTTATTTATTATCACTTTGTTAACATTTCTACGAGAAGCTGATTCGGTGTAAATACGAGAGGAATCTAGAGTGTTACCAGATCGCGATTTCAACTCCTTTATTACAGTCATCTTCGTGCGTAAAGAAATTTCTTACATCTGTAAGTAGTAAATTGTAAATGCAATTATTTATGTAATGTTATGACTACATTTTTAGGTCTCATGATTGAAGCCATTGAGTTTTATCGTTATTGTTCATAATATACGATATATTATGAACAATAACGATAAATATCGTTGTATATCGTTCTCGACATCTTATTCCACAACCTTCCCGCAAACTCTTTGTATCCTCTATTATCTTTCCCCACTTTGACTATGGGTGTGTGGTATACGGGGGTCTCTCGAATGTGCTCGAGGACAGATTGAAGCGGATTATGAACTGCTTTTTAAGATTTGTCTTCTGCACCTCGAGACGGGCTCGTGTTTCCCATCTTTACGGCGAGTTAAAGTGACTCTTTCCCTGCTACCGTAGACTATTTCCTCGGATCTTTCCTATACCAAACTATCACCACCCACCACCCTTCCTACATCTACAGCCTCCTACAATTCAAATTCTCGGTCCACGCACTGGAAACAAGATCTCGCTTTTCTACCCTCCATATCCCCTCCCACAGAACCAAAACATTCGAACGTTCCTTTCTTGCCCACTCCTCTACCCTTTGGAATTCCTTTCCTTCTAATATCCGCCATGCTTTTTCTCTATCCTCATTCAAATCCCTCCTTTTCCAAAACCTTTTTTCTCTCCAAATTGATGCTCTCTAATTGCGAAATTTCAGTTCGGGATTAACATCTGGATCAGAAGTGAATAATAGTTTATAATGTACAAACTTGAACTTTGCTAAGCAACTCATTATTTTTGTATTTTTCATTTTCTCTCTTTTTCTTTTTTTTTCTCTTTTTTTTTTGTTCAAATTAATTTTATTTTTCGAGAAAAGAAGTTATTTTATTTGCTTATTTATTTTACTGAAAATATTGTAAATATTAACTGATCTGTATTTAGTAGTCTTATGGCCAGATATTTTTCTGTTTTATTTGTTCAACCATGTTATTCTTAAGGGACCTAGTCACCGTATTAAATTCTTTTATCTATCTATCTATCTATATCGCGCTACCTCATTTCGTAATTCCTTACCCATCTCCATTCGTAAAGCTTCCTCCCTATCTCATTTAAACACCAGTTAATTCTCAATTTCCTCAATGATCCATTTTCGGAATATATAAAGAATACATTTTTATTTGCGTTTGCACAAACATATTAGACCAGCCAATGAATGACCAAAAGCGATAGGAAGCGATCAATAAACAACTATTCTATGTAATTAACTTCCAATTGCAACATCGTAAAGTAGAGGATTAAATTCCCTTTAAGAAATATAATTTTGCTACATTAAACCGATTGTAAGGGGGCTGTCGGATTGTCCAATAGCGAACATTTTTTTTTTCAAAAATTACCTGTGAATATTTTTCTCAACCTCCTGCGGTGCTACAGATATCCCACCTTCAGGAAAAGTTCTACTTTTATTGAACTTTAATTTCGTATAGATGAAGTCGAAGTTTCTTATGGGATTGGTCTAGATTTGGTTCTTGATTTGCCAAAAAGTGTGATATGGAATTCCATAAGAGGGAGAGTCCTCTTCCCGAAATTTGGGCGAACTCGGCAGATCTCGATCTCTACCACCAAAGTTATGATTTAAATTTTACGAAT
The DNA here is from genome assembly GCA_948150685.1 of Rhaphigaster nebulosa. Lineage (NCBI taxonomy): Eukaryota > Metazoa > Arthropoda > Insecta > Hemiptera > Pentatomidae > Rhaphigaster > Rhaphigaster nebulosa. The sequence continues at coordinate 144,247,091 of OX411308.1, forward strand.
GTACAAATTTTGTTATTTATTTGGTCGACTTGGGCTTATGTTTCCTGCACTGCATAGAAAATGAAGAACTTTAGCAGACAATTTCAAATTGTCTTAACTTGTGATTTGTTGTTGCATATAAATCATTAAACAAATAGTTTAAAAGGAAATACATTATTTTTGTGAACAGAAAAGGATAAGTTAAATGGGCAAGTTTGACAGAAAACGTGATACTAAAATCAATTTTTCCTCTAAGATTCGATTTTTGGAAACGAATATCATGGCAACTAAAACTGATACCAACAAAATGCACATGGACAATCTTATTTGATATTTTATTAGTTTTAATTTTTTATAGAATAATTTGTTTAGTATGACGAACCGTTTTCAAGATATAAGTGGAAAACCGAAAAAAGATGCCTTTCCATCTCCCTCTCCCAATAATGAGACAGGATTAGTAGTGGGGATTTTTAGTATGTACACCTCTTAGGCACCCCCAACAAATTCCCAAAATCAAATTCTTTCCTCCATCCATGTTCTCACTTCGCTGACTGGACTATATGTAGCCTTTCGCAATTTATATTTTATTTATAGAATTATTTTTTTTGTTTCTCTTTAATTTAAAATTTAATGAAGTTCTAATAAAGCAGCTAAACAAATGCTACTTGAACTGTCCATTTTTCATTTCATTCTTAAATATATAATTCCTTAGGTTACATAACTGATAGCGATCCTTCATTTTCTGAAATATATGTACTAGTGTCATTGCATATGTTATTGGTATATCATATATCAGGTGATAGTTTTAGCTTTATGTTATTGTATTTTATTTCTTCATTTTTAAAAGATATTATGACGCCTTGGTCAAGTCAAATTTCCCTTCAGCCACGAAGGTTTGTTAGATAATGTAAAGTATATCAGGTTTTATTTTTATTTTTTTTTAGTTTCATTTCTTTTTTTACATCTGTCTGGAAGGTTGAGAACCAGTGAATTTGCTGGCTAAAACTTTGGTATTGTGGCATTATAGAGAGTAATACCCAGCGGTACCTTTATTTACAGTTTATAGTGAGGTAAGAAAATCCCTTATCTGTGAGTATCAGGCATGTTGGTTGTGCCCATTTTATGTATGAGTGAGTTAGTATGTCCGTGTAAGTTATTGTGAAATCGTTTGTAGTGGGGCCATAAGTGTTCGTTAATTTTTGGCATATGAAGGTTCTTATTTAATGTTTCTAACGTAAGGATTGGTTATATTCCTAAAAGTTTTTGAATGGAAAATTTGAAGTTTACGCATTGTGTCTTTTTGGCTATCATGAATTTATGTGAAGCGTAGATCCAAATGGGCTTAAAAGTGTTCAATTTCAGTCTAATTTTCAATTTTGAATATCTTGAGAGAAGTGAGTATAATAGATTAATCTCAGTTCTTGCGTTTTTCTCTTGTTCATGATGTCTTTCAAATATCAGACCAAGGTATCTTATTGTGTCTGTTTGCGAAATTTGAACCGTGCCGAGGCAAATAGGAGGACAGGTTTCTTGTCGAATAGTAAAGGTTGAAAGCACCAAATAGACGAGGGAATGCTCAGAAAAAAATATGAATTAAGATTAAATATTTTTAACGTGCCTAAAATCGTGATATAACCAAAACAATGCGAAATCTAACCCTAGTTATTTTTATTCGATTAGATAGCAACTAATCGATATTATTGTAGCGCTGTAGGATATATAGATAAATGTATAGTTTTTTCAATATAAAAATTTGCAGCAAAATGTGATTCAGATCGAAAATAGAGTCTGGATTCGATCTGTAAGAGGATAAATATAGCCCCTAAAGTTGTAGGAGAGTACCATCCGAGTTGACCAGAGTCAAATATTTAACTTAACGGCTGTGTGGTCTGGTCTGGCAGACCTTCCTTTGGTTTCGTACTACTAGCTTTGATCCAATGCTTTTTGGTCTTCAGTAGTTTATGATGTTCTTATAACGCAACGATCTTGTATACGGTATTTATAGTGAGAACAAAGCATGAAGAACTGGAAATATCGGTATAGTTCATACTAAAATTTATGTTAAACTAAAAAAACGAAATATAACCATCAGCGAATTTAATATCAAAAGAAAACATCAAGTTTAAGGAATGACAGCAGCTCCTCTATTCTGGTTTCTCGGTTTTGTGTAATTATGTAAAATCATCCAAAATCTTTCATTAGTTTAGTTTGGTGCCAATTCGTAATTCAAATGTTAACGAGTTGACAACCACACTAACTGAAAATAGATTATTTGTTAAATCTTCAGTATTTAATGTTAATAATTGTAGCGATGCTACGTCATAAATCGACCGATCTATCAAATAACCTTACTTATACGGTATTTTTTATTTAGTAATAAATATTGTACTAATTATAGTGTAAATGTGTTACAGTTCGATTAACCGTCACCGCCGCATATAAGAGTAATAGAGCCTTAAAACGAACTAAATCACTTGAAGCTTTTTTATTTTCCTTCAGCAGCAAACGGGAGTATTTGAACCTTAAAACCGGAAAAAAATCCGAATCAGGAAGTTTATGAAAAGCTTCATCAATCTCAACTATCATTCTTCAAGCTTGAAAACATATTTTCATTCCTCTGAATCCTTTCAGGATCTCGTATAAATTCTCTGCTGGTGAAATTCTGGACAGTTTCAGTAGAATTTATTTAATTTGATTTAAATTAAATCAAATCTAATGTTATAACGTCCGCCATTTTGTCTTAAGATTGCGGATAACAATTTAATGTTACTCGAAACCTTTTTACAGCTCTTAATAACAACAATAAAATGTTTTTGCTAAATTGGCTAAGCCGTTTATCTCTGGCAGATGACAATTAGCAAGTGTTATTTTATTTAGTAGAAATTTGTTTTCGTTTTTTTTATTATTTATAGTAAAGTTGTATTTTATTTGGTCATGTGTAAAGTAAACATCTTAGACATATAACCAGTTAGTGCAACGAGGCAACATCAAAAACATTTTTTAGCTGAACGCCCTTCATTTCCAAAATGCCAGTTACAAAAGTTAATTTGTAAATAGCATATAATTACTCCTATAGTTTAACTGAATTACAACTCATCAACTATTTATGATTGTTTAACAGCCAGGATTAAAAAAACGAACGAAGGATATTATGACAATAGTATCTTAATTTTATTACTGGTCATTAAAGGAAGACAGATCACGAAGACAGTTTAAGAAATAAATAAGCACACAACGATGAAAAATTTAAATTAACGACTAAATTCAAACTACCTCAATGAATTAGCCTAAAATAATTAATAAATGAATACCCTACGCACATAGAAAATGTCAACAAGCATGTGACGTTATTGCTTAAAACGTTCAATAATTTCAACATTAATAAGGTATTCACAAAAGATCATATTTATTTCGGTTTACAATTATTTAATATTAAGTAATAACAAAAAACAATCTGTTCTGATTTATTATATAATACTTCAAATAGCTATATTGAAGGTAAAAATATCATTGAGGAACAGCATCCTTTCCTGTTTAAAAATAACTGGAAATCCTTGAATTACGTCGATAACGTGTTGTGGTTTCCGTGGCGGTTAAGAATAAATCACGTTGCGTAGATTCTAAAAACCGGAAAACTATTGAAGAGACTGCTGAAGCCGTTCTGGGACCAGCTGAAAAAGAGGCTAGGCATTGTTGGTTCGATGAAGATTGTCGGACTGCCACTGAAGCTAAAAATGGAGCCTATAAGATGATGATTAACAGGCGCACACGTGGAACTGTGGAAGAATATAGAAGGAAACGAAGGGAAGAAAAGTGCTTACATCGCAGGAAGAAAAGGGAAAATAAGAACAGGGAGTTAAAGGAGTTAGAGGAGTCTAGGACCATTGGGGACACTAGGAAGTTCTACACTAATGTAAATAGAACCCGAAAACCATTTAAGCAAATCCCTTCGATGTGTGTGGATGAGCAGGGAGCTCTCCTATCTGAAGAGCAGGCCTGCCTAGCAGAATGGAGAAGATTTTTCGAGAGGCTTCTGAATGGCCCAAGTGTAGAAAGACAGATAGAGCCCCAAATCCTGGAATCCCAAATTGATGCTCTCAACAAGCTGAAAAACAACAAAGCGCCAAGAACAGATGGCCTCCCTTCCGAATTATTCAAGCATGGAGGAAACGAACTCATCAAACTCCTTCACAATTTACTGATAAGCATCTGGACTGAGGAGATTATACCAACGGATTGGAAGAAGACTGTTATATGCCCAATACACAAAAAGGGTGAGATACTGAAATGTTCGAACTACCGTGTTGTCGCTTTGCTCCCGTACGCATATAAAATACTGTCCAATATTCTGTTTCAAAGACTTTTACCGTATGCAGAGCGAGAACTTGGTCAATATCAGTGCGGATTTAGACTTGGTCGATCGACAATAGACCAAATTTTCTGTCTGAGAACCATTCTGGAAAGAGGGCGTGAATACAAACTTAAAACCCATCATTTGTTTGTCGACTTTAAATCAGCCTACGACACAGTAGATCATGCAAAGCTATACGAAGCATTAACCCATTTCGGAATCCCCAGAAAGCTAATAAGATTGATAAGGATAACGATGGAAGACATTGTTTGTGTTGTGAAAATTCGGGGCAACATCTCAGAAGAATTTTCAACAAAAAGGGGAGTGAGATAGGGTGATGCTTTAGCGTGCCTCCTCTTCCTAATAGTACTGGAAAAGGCTGTTCGAGACTCAAACATTCAAACATCGGGCACGATATTTAACAGGATGGTCCAGATTCTCGCTTTTGCTGACGACATTGACATAATTGGACGTTCTCGGCAGGCGGTTACTGAATCCTTCTTGAAACTGGAGGCTGCAGCAAGAAATCTGGGTTTGATTGTCAATGAGGAAAAAACAAAATATATGGTAACCCAGGAGATCCCTCGGCAGGATCGTGATAGAGTAGATTTTGGCCCCTACAAGTTTGAGCAGGTTCAAGAATTCTCTTACCTAGGTTCGCAGATAACCAGCGATAACCGGATGGAGGTAGAGGTAAGGAAAAGGATTTTTATGGCTAACCGTTGTTACTATGGATTGAAACAGCACTTGAAAAGTCACTTAGTAACCCAGCGTACCAAGTTCATCCTGTGTAAGACTCTCATCCGACCGGTTCTGACTTATGGATCCGAGACATGGACAACAACAAAGGCTGTGGAACACGACCTTCTGGTATTGGAACGCAGGATATTAAGAGGAATTTGTGGTCCAGTACTTGTAGATGGAGAATGGAAACGGAGGAAGAACCAGGATATCTACAAGAAGTTTGATAGCCCTGATGTCGTTAAATTTATAAAAGCAGCCCGACTCAGATGGGCAGGCCATGTTGCCAGAATGGGAGACGATATGATACCAAGGAAGCTTCTGACTGAGATCCTTCATGGTGGACGATGCGTCGGAAGACCCAAGTTGCGATGGAGGGACTATGTGGACACCGATGCAAAGAAGTTTGGAGTGAGAGACTGGATGGTGGCAGCAAAAAATAGGGACACCTGGCGGTTGCTGTTGGCGGAGGCCATGACTCGCTAGCGGGTTGTAGTGCCAAGAAAAGAAGAAGATGAAGATTCTAAAACAAACTGTTGCTGAGATTTGAATAATTCGTTTTTTTAATAAAAATTAAACGTTCGCATACTTTTATAGCTATATATATATATATATATATATATATATATATATATATATATATATATATATATATATATATATATATGTAGCTATAAAAGTATGCGAACGTTTAATTTTTATTAAAAAAACGAATTATTCAAATCTCAGCAACAGTTTGTTTTAGAATCTACGCAACGTGATTTATTCTTAACCGCCACGGAAACCACAACACGTTATCAACGTAATTCAAGGATTTCCAGTTATTTTTAAACAAGAAAGGATGTTGTTCCTCAATGATATTTTCACCTTCAATATAGCTATTTGAAGTATTATATAATAAATCAGAACAGATTGTTTTTTGTTATTACTTAATATTAAATAATTGTAAACCGAAATAAATATGATCTTTTGTGAATACCTTATTAATGTTGAAATTATTGAACGTTTTAAGCAATAACGTCACATGCTTGTTGCCATTTTCTATGTGCGTAGGGTATTCATTTATTAATTATTTTAGGCTAATTCTTTGAGGTAGTTTGAATTTAGTCGTTAATTTAAATTTTTCATCGTTGTGTGCTTATTTATTTCTTAAACTGTCTTCGTGATCTGTCTTCCTTTAATGACCAGTAATAAAATTAAGATACTATTGTCATAATATTCTTCGTTCGTTTTTTTAATCCTGGCTATTAAATAATCATAAATAGTTGATGAGTTGTAATATATATATATATATATATATATATATATATATCAGGGTGTGGTAAAAGTAACTGACACATTTCAAGATTGAATAAAATCCAAACTAAGTATATGAAAAAAAAAATTGCAATAATATTTTAGTTACAGTAATTAATTCGTTTTAAAAATAATATCAGTGAGCACTGTTGTTAACAAATAACTCGACTGGAAGTAACTACCATCCCACAGAAAATGATCAGTGTGTACCTAACAATGGAACTCGATTATCTGACTTTTTTAATGAATTAATTACTCTAACTAAAATTAATTAATTAATTACTGTAATGTGCATTCATGTGTAAATTTATATATATAATAAACTTATACACGTAATGGCATTCACTTACAGTCAATTTGCTTGTTAACAACGGCACTCACTGATATTACTTTTTAAAACGAATTAAATACGATAACTAAAATGGTACTTTATGTAGTTTAAGATAATAATACAATTTTTTTTAATTTCATCTACTTAGTTTTGATTGTATTCAGTCATGAAATGTGTCAGGCGAATTAATTCGTTTTAAAAATAATATCAGTGAGCACTTTTGTTAACAAATAACTCGACTGGAAGTAACTACCATCCCACAGAAAATGATCAGTGTGTACCTAACAATGGAACTCGATTATCTGACTTTTTTAATGAATTAATTACTCTAACTAAAATTAATTAATTAATTACTGTAATGTGCATTCATGTGTAAATTTATATATATAATAAACTTATACACGTAATGGCATTCACTTACAGTCAATTTGCTTGTTAACAACGGCACTCACTGATATTACTTTTTAAAACGAATTAAATACGATAACTAAAATGGTACTTTATGTAGTTTAAGATAATAATACAATTTTTTTTTAATTTCATCTACTTAGTTTTGATTGTATTCAGTCATGAAATGTGTCAGTTATTTTTGTCACACCCTATACTGTCGACCTACGGGTATACTAGCGCAGTTGAAATATAAAAATAGTGTTTCAAAATGTTTCCTGTGAAAATCAACATATATATACGTTCTTTCTCTGAATCTTAATATCTTTTCATGCGTACCAAAGCCGTTAGTAATTTTTAGTTGTACTCTGTATCCATATTTTAGCGATGATATGTAATTAAAATTAGTGAACACAGCATATAGTGAATATATATAGCACATAGATCCTAAGTTTGAACTGAAAATTATCGTTAAGTATGCGATGAAAGTTTAATTTTTTTGCTTATTCTCTGTAGGAGGGACTAGAAACATTGCAATCATAAGTCTATATCAGCTCAAAAGAAGCTTCAGGCGACAAAATTGTGCCTCACCAAGTTTCATCCTTAAATTACAAAAAAAATCGGATTTTAAGGAGGCTGTCAATCGAGTCTTGATCACTCTGCAGATTAAATACTTCATTCGAATTGGTTCTTCGGGGTAGTAATATTTCATGATGAGTTAAAAAAAAAAATAAAAAAGATATAGCATTTATTTATCTATAATTTTTCTTTGTCGGGAAAACCCAACTTTGGTTTAATTGTGCTAGGAAAGTATTGCAGCATACGATCTTCATGGCACGCTTAACATTCGCTGGAACAATACCTTTCAATTATGGAGCGTTTCATTTGTTTAATAGAACGAGGGTTCCTTAGAAATGTTGAAGGAAAGAGGAGAGGAAGCGATGACAGGAGTAAATTTTTATATATCACTTTTCGACCTAGGACAGTTGAAATATAAAAGTAGTGTTTCAAAATGTTTTCTGTGAAAATCAACATATTCATACACCTATAATGCGTCGTCTTCATTATATATTCACACATATAATGAAGACCACGCAGTGTTCTTAGCGACTTTGGGAACATGAATTGGCTAATCCGAATCAACAACCGATTTACTACTTCTACATTGCAGTACTGGGAACGTAGTAAGCTAAATCAACATGTCCAATGGACAGAAGTACAGATTGGGAAAGCCCTGGGATTGTTCGGTTAGTGTGTGGGCCATGAACCTGCATCTAAAGTTGTCCAAAAACCGTAAAACAATTACTATTTGTAAGAAGCGGCTATTTTTGAAATTAAATGTGAAGAAATGTTTTTTAACCGAAATCGAAAATGGAGGAGGGTCTCAATAATATGCGATTGTAAAAATATATATACGCACATTTGTTTTTTTCACTTCTATAAATGTTTACCCTGTCAAATTAGGATCTTTTGCTGCTACAAGCCACGGTGAATTTTATATTTGAAGTGACTGTAAGTGGTAATACGCTTACTGATGTAAAACAACTTCGTGATTCTTCATAACATACAAAATTTTAAAATTTTTGTCCTGTAAAATTAGAAAAAGTGACATAAAATTTTACCATTTCACCACCGAAATAACTTACGTAAAAGTTCACACTTCATACACATACATATATTATTACCCTTTTACAGTTAAAACCCTTGAAAACGGAAATAAAATTATGAGTAGTTTTTTAGCGGAATCGAATAAATCGAGCCCCGAAATTTCAAAACACTTCACCTAATGACTGCTTAATGATAAATTAACAAAAGTTAGTATTAGTATTAGTATTAACAAAAGTATTCTTCAAGAAAATTTGATGTTCCACAACTTTTTTTTCCCATGTTTTCAGTAAAACGGAAGGAAAAAGAGTTGGAAGGATATATTTGAAGAAAAAGTTGAGGCGCAAAACATTTTTCTGAACATTTTCCATTTTTGCCGGCTCGGTTATGGTAACATTTAGATGTGAAAATTCAATTTGTTGGAAATTTAATAAGCTTTAATTTTGTAATAAATAAAATTTTCTGTGTGATGCAACTTTTTCAAGATATGCGCCGAAATCTGAAAAAAATGGGCCTTTGAACTTCCCTCAATAACTATAGAAATATGTAACCTGAGTATAAGGCCTCCATGGTATAAGGTGTCAAGCCATTGAGTTTGCACTAATTTCATTTTTATCGTGTGAATGATCTCTTTAATCATTATTAGTACTGTCCTTTATTGAGACAGCATTTAATATTACTCAATAAATCAGTTAAAAAAAAAAAACAATTTCAATATATCACAGAAGTAGCTTAACTCCGAAAATTAAATTTTGCACAAGAGATTACTTTTTTTACTTATTGTTTTATAGTTTCATGATATAAATGTATAAACCAAATTTTAACTTACTAGCTTAGTCCTAAACTTGGCGGAACATTTTTGGGATTTATAGTTAACAATAGATATTCTCTACAACAATTTTTTTTTAATTTATATTTTTCACAAAAAATGTATTGAAAAGAAATATATTTCTAAAATACAGAAAATTTGAATAATAGTACTGTTTCAAGAGAATAAGTGAATTAAAGAGCTGTGTCATGTGTCACATTGATATGTTAAGGATTACGTATTATAGAAAGAGATAAGCTGCTTGTACATCAAATCTGTAGCGGTCTGAACTATCTTAAGTGATAAAAAACAGAAATTAACAAAATTGAAGATAGGATGGTTCTGCTCTAAAGCAGCAATATTTGTAACAATGAAGACCATAGATCCCTTTATCCTCATATTAATTAATTTAAACTGTTTAACAAGATAATGGAGATTTTTTACATAGCACAATATTTTTGAACTCAAGAGATTAATTTAATGAAATAATTATGGATACCAGAAGATGTTCTTAAAAAAATCGCATTTATTTAGGTTTTCAAATATACTCCATAAATATTTCTGCAAATATATTATAAAATACTCAAATTGTATGCAGAAACTATGACAAACAAAATACAAGAAGTAATATAATTAAAAATAATAAATGAAAACATTATACAATATTTTTTTATCAATAAAACGTTATAAAAAAAGAAGTAACTGTGAAAACTTTTAGATATATATGATATCCAAAAGAAAAATACCTAATTGGCATGGAAAAACCTCAAATCAACTAAAAAAGGTATTGTTACAATATGATAAGATCCAAAAATTGATATTGAAAGAATCATAAAAAAACATTGAGCCATTAAACATTTAGCGAGACATTAAATGAGAAAGTGAGAGAATATTTAATGATAAAAAATACAATAAATGTAAAAATTAAAATTAATTTCTTCTGATATAGAAAATAATTCTCCAGGAAATGCTTCTGGCCAAAATTTAGCAGAAATTTAAAAATTCTCTGGGAAATGCTTGTGACCTAATTATAGCAGCATATTATAAGTAATCATTTCTTTGAGGAGACGAAGATGTCACATGTAGCTTAAAATAGCATTGAAATATAATTAAAATGATGTTACAGCTGCAACACCAGGAGTGAGGAATATATATTTAGTTAGAACAGAATCAGGACATGCTAAACTATATATCATATGTTTATGAACTATGTAAATGATTGTGACAGAGTTCCCATTACAATAAGAAATGTATAGTTGTGCCCAGCAAATAAAAGGAGAAAGACAGAATCTCGCAGGAAATTTTCAAGAAAAATTGTCCATTTTATTGGTAGGACCTCAGAACACAAATTCAAAATACTGAATTTCACTTATTTTTTCTTTATCCTTCCTTCTTAAGACGATTTTTGGAAGTGAAACTCCTTTGCTTTTACTTATTTTTAATGTAAATAAAATTAATAGGCTATAATATTGGCTTCACTAAATTTCTAGGTAACCTTGGTTGCACATCATCTGGTCCAGATCTAAATCATATTGAACATATTTGAGATGGGCTGTCAAGAAAAATCAAGAGATGTCTAAATTGACTATAATTCTTTAAAAATTAGTGATTGAACTGATGGTGGATCATGAAAATATTCAATAAATATAAATATGAAAAATTTACCCGCATCCACTAATAGGAATGTTTCTCAAATGACAGCAATGAATTTGGTTTTCCTGATTTATTGAGGTTAATTCCCGTTAATAGAAAAATCAATTATTTTAAATTGAAAAATAGCTGTTAAAAACTAATTAGAAAGGAAAAATTAAAAAGCAAATTTTGAACAGAGATGAGCCAATGTGTATTTTTTTTCTTTATTCTCTTTTTTTATAACTATTAATATTAAATTTTTGATTAATAAATGTCATTATTAATTATATTTTTATTTTATTTTATTTATCATGGGCCATTTCATTTGTTTGTTTTTTTTTCCTTTAATGAATTTTTAGAATAATTGGGATTAATTTATGGTGTTGTGCATCAGTACTGTGCTAATCAAAATCTTTGTGTCGAAAAAGACATCTGATTTGTTTCTTTCCACTATAAATTCCCCTGTGTATTTACTCACAAAGGTAAAGGAACTATCCAAAGTTAAGATCTCAGAGGAGGTGGGGGTAGTGATTCATTGAAAATCCACATCCTTTTCTTGAATCATGGATAACTTACTTCAGTAAAACAACAAATAACTCTTTTCATAGTACATGAACATATCGCTCATCTCTATCTTAGAGCTTGACAGTATCGTCTTCACATCGAGATCTTTTCATCATTATCTGTTCAATTTCTTTTATTCTTACTATATCTCAGTTATTTTAATTATTAATATTTAGTTTATAATAATTGCTCTTCATATAGTCTACATTAGTAAAGAAATATTATATTTTAGATCTTTTATTTTCATATGTTTATTTTTTTTTATATAAATATATTTATAATTTTAATCCTCAATAAATTCATGAAGCAAAGATTTTGATTGGTTATATTTTGAATTTAAGTAAAAATAACTTTTTTTTCTGAAGCTCAAATACTAGAAAAAATATATTAGAATAATACCCTAGCTAAAACTTAAATAACACTTTAAGCAATTCAATTTTGTTCCACGTTCTACGATTTCATGCTATAGGAGTCATTTCATAATTTTGATTGCATTTATGTCAAAGGCCAACGATAGGTTTAAATCACAAATAAAAGCAGTCACATAATTTTTTCTCATGATTTATCTTTTTGAAAGCATACCATTGTTTATTATAAATTCATTGTTTCTTTGTTTCTTCATTGTTTATTATAAATTTGTATATGATCCAGAAAAAAATACTGATTTTTCACTCCTTAGTATTGCCACAACCCAGAGGTAATAAGTTAATATAATGATAATATACAAATAGTAAGTTGTACATTGTGAACTATTTTTTGTGGGGCTCTAAATCTGGAACTATTGAGAAAGGATATGATAGGTAAGCTCAATATTCAACATGAAGAAAAAAAAATGAATAAAACAAGTCATCTAACTGGTCCATTTTAAGAGTGTCTCCGGTGTTGATCCTTACTCACTAGACAATTTTTAAAAGCTATGCCATACTAGAGGAAAAGAGAAATTCTGTTCTACTTTGAGCTCAAATCCAACACTCCTTCAAGATGATGCCCTATCCCCTTTTTTTCTATTAAGTTTAGAGAATATCATGTTTTCAAACCCTCGAAGTATTTTTATTTATCCTCACTCCCTAATGCATTAATTTTCCTATAAAGGTAAGTCAATTTTAATCACCCTTTTTACATTGAGTGAAGTTTGATAGTAATTTGTTTAAAATATTTTGGGTTAACTCTGTTAATCCAAAATACCAAGCTTTTGTGCCCATGAAGAAGCTTCAACCATTCGAAGCACACAAATAATTCATAGCAGGAGATAGTGATGTCTGTGTGATAAGCTTTAAGGATGCAGTCATTGCACTTCCTATACCTCATATTATTCTGGCAAAAAGAAAAATAGGTTACTGTTTTGACAATGACATTGATATTTGCAAAAAAATATGCTTAGGAATTCAGCAGTGTATTATCCAAAATATTTTCAAATCCATGTGATTCAAAATTTTTGAAGTGAGCCAAGGTTACCAACCAGAGGTGTGGAGAGAAATCAAGGATCCTATGGACTAATTTTCCCGGGTCACGTTTAAAAATTAAATTCACCACTGAAACCAAGCCTAATAAATAATAAAAAAAAAAATTTATTACAAAAATATATTATTAAGTAACTAAAGTAACTATTCCTAATCAACCTGAACAGTACAACAATTTATATTTTTTTTAAGTTAGTGTCAAACTATGTCATTATTCTTTTGTTTCTAAGTTTCTCTCTTTGAAGTTCTCAAGTTTATCCGAAAACTTCAAAAATATTTGTATATTTGTAATTTATGTATGTTAAACATAATTTTACTACAAATCATTTTTATGAACGAAATGATTTATCATTACTTTCAAATTTAATTCTTTAAACCAAAAATAAATGTGGTTTTAAAATCAACTTAAACAGATATTAATTTTTTACATAAGAGCATTCTACAAAGAATACTTGTTAATGTGTTAAGATTTATCTCACTTGGAACAGTTTTCTTTCTTGTGGTTCTATTGCACCGTTATGAAGTTGGTTGTTTTATTTTCATAAATAGGTTTTAGGACTTTTATGACTAATAAAAGGCAATGTAAAAAAGTAATAGTTTGAATATTAAATGCCTAATCACCTTCACAGGAACTCTACTGTTCTAAGAATATATATATATATTAATATATATATATATATATATATATATATATATATATATATATATATATATATATATATATATATATATATATATATATATATATATTAATTTACTATTACTAATAAATATATTAATTTATTTATTAGTGGTTCGACATGACTATAAGCGAAACAAGACTGAATCACTTTTAACAAAAATAAACTTTAGTTAACAGTTTATATTAATAGTTTTTTTTTGTTACCATCATATAATAAAAATAAATTCAAAGTTTGATATACACAGCTGACAAATGTCAATTTTTATTTTATTGTCGTTATGTATACCAACTATGACAGAATATGTGCATTGTCTTCTTAGTTGCTGATATTCTTATTAACCAAAAAAGTTCGACGGTTTAAACTCATTCAGGAAGTAAAAGTCAGATCTTCTAGTCCAGGTAAACAAGACCGAAAAGGCGAAATAGACGAGCTACATCATGTAATTCCAAAAGTTTCTGAAATATGTAGGGGTAGATCCTCTGAACAACTTGTAATTTTATGTTGGGAATAATGGGACCTTATACCTTCTCCCATTCCCCTGATTTTTTCAAAGATTATCCCGTTTTACCTCGGAAACAGGAACAAACTTATATATACGAATTTGTAGAGAATTTGATCTTCCTTCTTTTGCTGATTTCGAGTTATAAGGGAAAAACCGAAAAAAGGGACCTTTAAACTTCCCTTCCTCCCACTCCGCTGTTCCGGAAATCGATCGGGACTTTATACACGGTGGGGGGGACCTACTCCTACACATTTCTGTAACTTTTGTAACTACGCAATTTAGTTCGTTTATTTTGCCTGAGCTATCCATGCTGGATTCAAACCCCAACAGCTTATTACCTGACGCTGCATCAACTCTCTCGTTCTCAAATGCCTCGACAAATGTATTGTTGAACTTGTGATAAATAAATAATTTTTTTTATATTTCATTCAGAGAACGATGGGAAGCGCTTTATCACCTGATTCTTATCCAAGTGCATTTTATAAAAAAAAAAAATTCTATTGTTGGTGTTTTAGAAGTTTTAATGAAATGCAGTAGTTATTTTTAAAAATACGTTTTCATCATTTCTATATTTATTATATTATTTTTAGTATCCTTAATGCCTACTTTAATAATTTTTATCTTTTTGAATTTAGGTGTTATATTTCTCAATTTTATGTTTTGCAATTGTTTAATGAAAATGTGTGTTGCACATATCTCTCCTCATGTAATGGATTTAAAGAAATAATCGCCCATGTACTAATCTAAAGTTAGTAATAAAGGCCAGAATTAACTTAGAGCCTCTGGTACCTGTTATTATTTTCAGCTTCACTGTTTATGATTTTCCTCAGGTGAATTCCTTAAATGCCTTCCTACCGTGTAATCTTTCCAGGAAAGACATTTAAGGCCTTTCACCTTTTGTTTGTTCAGTAATAAATTCGTCAGGTAGGAGATGTTCATCTGTTCATCCTTATAGCTCCTTGGAGGACATGCTTCCCCCAGTGCAAGATACTAGGAGTCGTTGCCCAGCTGATCCCTTAGATCAACAACCCCGACAGATGCCCTTACCACACCTGGTATTCCCGTCCACGTGTACAAGGCCTACCACCTGACGTACCATCTGCCTCCATTGCTTTCAAGGTCCCGGTCTGTCTTGGCTCTGTCTTGCCGGTGGTGTATATCTACCAGCTGCGGCTCATTCTTCTGTATTCTTTTACTAATCTCTCTCACTCTCTAGTTCAACTCTTTTTTACCAGAACTCTTAACTCACAGAATATTACAAATTTTAGTGTCTTTGGAAGACAGCCTCATGGTCAGGAGCCAATAGGAAACCAAACCAAGCAATACCTAAAATTAATTAATACCTCTCTATTACATCTAACTTGGTTTGATTTCCATTAGCACCATAATATGAGCCAGTGAACCATAAAAGGCAATATCGGGCAAGGTAGAAAAGCAATAGTTTGATTGTTGTTGAATATTAAATGTCTAATTACCATTTATCAGGATTACTCTAATTACCACAGGAGCTCAACTAATCTATCAATTTAGATAAATATTAATTCAATAGTGGTTTTTTATGATCATAAGCGATACAGGATCTACTGAATCACTTTCTTCATTTTATAAGCATTGATTTATTTCTTTTTAATGGCTCTTTTAAACTGTTTTGATGTCTTTTTTATTTATTTTAGTTTTAATTTTAAATTTGTAGTGAGTAATATTGAATATGAAGTGCATGGATAGAACAACTAAGCATGTTGTTCGTATGAGCTTAGCTTATCCATTTAAAAAAACTAACTTCAAAAAATAGATTCAATTTATGTTGGATTCATCTTTTTTTTTTTTCTATCTACCTATGTTAATTAATTGCCTATTGAGTGTCCCACTGTTGGCCAAATTACTATAAAAAAAACAACTAAATTTATGCTGGCATTAAACTAGGTATTTTAGATTGCCTGCAATAGCGTATTTTCAATTCCCTCTGTAAGAGCATCAACCGATTATTATGTTTGATAGTTCAAATTATCCACTAAGAACTTGTGAATACTTTGAAATAATTTGAACTCAAAATACTACACAAAAATTTAATTTAATTTAATATTTCAAGATATGTTACGATTTTTTGAGGGAATGGCCCAAATGATTTTCAAGTTTGTTGGTTCAAATTATTCAGTGGGATCCCATTAATGTGCTAAAAATACTCAAAACAAATATTTTAAGTATCATTTTGTTGCTGATTCATATTATATCATGTGTATTTTCATGGTCTTATGCAATCAAATATAAATTGCCAATACTTGAAAAATTAAAAAATACTTTATATTTAACAGTTTTCATCGGATCATGGTGAAATTTATTTGGAACCATCCTAAAGGTTTACTCTATTGATTAAAAAAAAGAACCATAAAAATCGCTTTAAGAATGACGAATTTATGAATGAACATACATTAAAAGAAAGTTTTTATGGGATCCAGATAAAATTTATAAGGGACCACCCTGGAGGTGTACTCTTTTGATTAAAAAAGGGATCATAGAAATCAGTTCCAGAATGGCTACCGGTTCAAGAAGTTATGAGTGCACATACATAAAGTATGCTCAATTATTTTCCAAATGTTCTAATTTTTCATCTGTTTAATGTTTTTATTTTGTTTATGAAACTACAGTGTTAAAATGAAAATTTAAAAAATAAAAACTTGATAATTTTTCACTTCCTAGACATATATCTCACTCCCTAGAATTTTTTTTTCCAAATGACATATCTATGGTTAGGTTGATGATAATGTATGCTCAGGTTAGTAACTTGCTAACGGGTCTTTTAGAAGAACGGACCAGACTGGATAAAACGGGAGCCACACTCTTCCAATGGGTTTTGATGCTTGTACCCGACCAGATATGGGGGAAGCTCCCGTTTTCTTCGGTCATATCCGATGGTATAAACGCTCTACTACGTCAGGAAGTGTGGCCACGCCTACTTCAGCTCATTACCTGTTTTATCCAGCTTAATATGTATTGATATTGGACAATATTAACGTTATATAATTTAAACAGACCAGGTGCGAACAAAAGAAATAAGGGACAAGCAAGTAGAAAGAAGGGTAACTGACAGGCGATGACAGATGTCACCACATAAGAGATAAGGGATAAGTTAATTTAAAAACCCTACCGAGAAGTTAACACTGTAACAATGCCAAAAGCTGGGACACCTAATCAATTTTAAGAACTGGTCCCCTTAGGCTCAGCTGACCTCGAGGAAAAAGTGGAGACCGCCTGGAAAAGGTATGATTAAATTATACGAGTTGGATAATGGTTCGCAGATACCGGCCGTCAGGACAAGGGGTGGAGCCATCCGATGAACAACGTTTTCGACCCCCTCTTAGGCAGAACAAGAGAGAAAGGGGGATAGAAGCAAGGAGGTGAAAAAAGGGGACTTCTGAACTGATCGAGGCTGAGGCAGGACTTCTGAACTGATCGAGGCTGAGGCAGGACTTCTGAACTGATCGAGGCTGAGGCAGGACTTCTAAACTGATCGAGGCTGAGGGAAGACTTCGAGACTGATAGAGGCTGATGCAAGACTTCCCCTCTGAACACTGATCCCGCCTGATGCAACTTTCAACCATCGCCTTCAAGCCTTCGCCTGAGGAACCATCAACACCAATTAGTACAGATAAGAGATTTATGTTAAAACAATTAATGGCTAAGTCTAGGCTGAATCATTCCATGGTTAACTTTTTATTGTAATAGTTTGTTATTTTAATTTTGAAGAATAAACATAAATTTTAGCAAGGAGGTTGTTCTTTAGTAACCATGCCCATATTTAATTTGAATGTATTTCATTAATATAGCAATAACTTTGATTAACATTAGTATTACACTTAAAAGCAGGAACATTATCTTGGTTAATTGTTAAATAATGGTAACCACAAACCAGGCCCTTGGAAAGGTATCCAATTTAGAGGACTTAAGGTATCCAACTTAATTTTGGGATAATCATCATCAATGATTGCCCAATGGCATCCCTATATATATAGACTAATGTATTAGCAGCTAAATAGATATCAAGCTCAACTTAACCTAGATAAAAACATAGCAAGCTCAGTCTGATTGTCTAAAAGGCCTTTAAGACAGCCATAAATATTGCTAAGAACTAAAAAAAACATACCATTTAAAAAAATTATCTTGTCAATTTATTATTGGTCCTTAACAAGTCAACTCATCTTAAATCAATTAAAAGAGCTTAAAGAGAGGCTTCAAATTTTCTTAAAAACTAAACTTTTCATTGACCACCACTCCCCTCCTCCCCGAAATGAACAAAAAAAAATAGTTTATATTTTAAATAATGTTTTTTGAAATTTTTAACAATAATTTTTGATCCAATTTTCATGCTTAATTTTAAAACTAACTGCCATTTTCGCGATATTGACATTTAGATAATTACTTGCCTTCTTCTTTTGAAATCCCTCCCCCCGTAAAAAATGTAATCCACCTCCGGAAAAAATTCTACGTAGGTCACTGTAGAGAATTAAATATAAAATATGAAATAGAAGCCAACTTTTTAAAGTTTTATAATTTTCAGTATCTAATATTCAATTAACAACTTCCAACCGAACAATTCAAAATAAACGTTATTTCTGACTCTTCTAATGAATTTCCATAAAGTTAGAGAAACCAAAGCAGTTAAACTTTAACTACTAACTCAATAAATCATAAATCTAACAATGGCCGTCATTAACTGATGAGATAACGATAGTCTTACTCATCAACTAAAAAAAAAACTGGCAACAAACAACCTGTTACTTGATTTATCATCCTCGATTCTATTATAAATGAAAATCAATATTGAGGATTTCTTAGAATATAAATCCAAGCCGTTTCTTTCTGAAGTACTTATGAAGTTTTAATTTGGTACTATATTAGGATACAATTCGAAAATTACTCAATATAATGCAATATAAATTAATCAACATTTTCTCTGTCAGACATGATCGTCGAATGATCACCCACAGAGCTGGATTTACCACCTGGCACATTAGGCACGGGACTAGGGTCCGTGAATATTCCGTGAATCTAGCGCACATGAATCTTCAGTATCGATATTAGCATAAAATATATCGAATGCTCATATTCGATATTTTATTGAAATAGAATAAAAAGATCGATATCGGATTGGTTTACATTCAATTTATTTTTATGCGATTGACTGGAGTCCGTAAGAGAACCTATATCGTGTATTTAATAGGAGATCGGAGTCAAGTCCGGTCCAGGTTCGACTCCTATTCAGGACCAGTCCGGCTCCTATTAAATACACGATTTGGATCCGCCACTTTTATAGTCCTAGCAGACTGCATTATTCATTTTAATTTAAAATGTTTTTAAAATGAATTTAAACAGAGTTTTTCAAAAGCAACATTAAAATCAACTCAAAAAGTTCAATATATCCAAGATAATTCTCGTAAAAAAATTTATTTTTAATATTTTTCTCTAAATAATGTTTCATGGTTTTGATTCCCTGTTTAATAAAAATTATTCAAGAATTTGCCATCCAATTCAGATCAGTAGTTCTGGAAAGGAAAAAAAAAGGTCTACATACGTTAATATATTATATCTTTATATATCGTTCGTTTTTTTGAAAAGCTTACATTCGTATACATTTCTTTGAAAAAAAAATGTCAGATTTTCAGTTTCAATTTTCACCGCATAACAAGCAATTTAAATTTTTTTTTATGAAAAATGTTTATTTTTCATTAAGACCTATTTTTGTAAATAGATCAAGTACATTTTGCATTAATGTCAGTACAGGTAAAGTATAAACATAACAACGAGGTTTACAGTACATTGGAAATTCTTAATTTGACTAATAAATCACTAAAATAAATCTAAATAGATTTTAACACTTTTGATAAAAATGCCGTTTAGATTGATCTGATATGCTCTATTTTTCCTAAATCCAACTCACTTTTACAAATTTACAAAATACTGTAAAATGGTTAATACATTACATAAAAAAAAAGAGAGTAAAAAAAAAAAAGGAGAAACGAATATCAATGTTGCTGAATCCATGCTCATTTTTAAGGGTGAATACTTGGTTAAATTTTCATTAACAATTGTTAAAGATAATTTTGATAACATTGCAGATTACTTATCCAAGTGGGCATAGATCTCCAGCGTTTTCTTCATGTATCCTACAACTGGGATGTTTAAAAAAAAAAACCTGGAGGAAGAAAAGTAATCTTTGCTTCATTTGAAGGTCGCCAGATCGGTAAAAAAACGGTGAAGGTATAATCCGCTAATCATACCATCTATACTTGTGATTAGGTATTGATGGATTCTTGCGAATCTGCAAGGCCAAACTTAATTCAATAGTAATCTATTTCAAGCTTTGAGTCAATCTATTTCAAGTTTACTTTTGATTTTTTTTTACATTTTCAATTTATTTATTTTTTTTTTAAGCATTTCGTAATTATTCAAGTTTTCAGAAATATCATCCAATAAATATTTCTTTTAATACTTAATATAGCGAATTTAATTATTTAAGTAAGTTTAAGCTAGGGACACTTTTTAATTAAAACTCGATAATGCTTTTGT
Organism: Rhaphigaster nebulosa; assembly: GCA_948150685.1. Lineage (NCBI taxonomy): Eukaryota > Metazoa > Arthropoda > Insecta > Hemiptera > Pentatomidae > Rhaphigaster > Rhaphigaster nebulosa. Next base: position 144,267,994 of record OX411308.1, read on the forward strand.
ACACGACTACGATGAAGCCACAAGGAGAGAAAAGAGTTTAGTGTGTCTTTTAAGCGAACTGCACAACCGATTTTTAAGTTTTATGGCTCAAATTACTCAATGAATTCTCGTGAATCTTTTGAAACAACGTGAGCTCCAAACACTGAAAAAATATTTCATTATATTTATAGTATTTTCGGTTTTTATATTATATAATTATTATATAATATCATTTTTATTATATAATTTGCAAGTTCATGATCATATGGTAAAAAATTATAATTAGGCAATACTTGAAAAACGCTGCAAATTATTACACAATGGTTTATTATTTCCACTTCGTAATATTTCAAAAATATCTATTCTGTCCAAGTAAAAAAAAATAAGCATTAGGCACCAAAGGAAAAGAAATCTGAAGCTTTTCACAAGATGATCGTCGAGAGAGTGCTGAACTGGGAGTGTAAAATTAAAAAACTCTGTCAATGAAGTAGGCTGTAAAATGTAAAATGTAAAATGATACAGAGGAAATATTTGATGTGCACTTCAGTAGAAAAAAAAAAAGGAAAGACTAAGGAAGCTAAAGGAAGTAAAGAAATAATCCAAGGAAGGATAAAACAGAGAGATACGAGGAAATCAGAAGCCCAATAGACAAATCAGGAAGCCGGATTTCTAGCCGCCAGGAGAATCAGTCTCCGAAGTTCCTTACGCTATATCTCAGCTAATAATGGTCCGATTTAAATGATCTTTATTTCGTTTTGTAGGGAATTACATTAGATTTCGTTTAAATACAATAAAAGAACCAACACCGGGGTGACCTGTGACATTGGTACCGAATCTCAAGACAATCGGTCCAATAGTCTCGGAGAAAAGCCGCGTACGGCGGACGGCGGACGGACGGATTTTTTTTTTGTATTCGATATTTGGATTCTAAGTATCTTGAAACATAAAACCTCAAATTTTGAGGGGGAGGGGTTACAAAAATGTTTTCCTTGGTCGATTCCAAAGGTCTATTATTGAAAATAATAAACCAAAAGCATTTACAGATAGAGATTTTTTTCTTTTTTCTAATTTTAATGCCTTGTTATGCTGATTCCAAAACACCTTACATTTCTCCTCTATGTTTATAAATAGCCGAGTTATGATTATATAAGATCTTTAATTGGCAATTATTATAGATTTCTTGTTTTTCATTTTTTTTTTTTTTTTTTTTTTTTTTTTAATGCCTTGTTATGCTGATTCCAAAACACCTTACTTTCCTCTCTATCTTTATAAATGGCCGAGTTATGGGCTTATGAGATCTTTAATCGGCCGCCATTTTGAATGAAACAGACAGAGTTCCGAGGATCCTGTGACATTGATACCGAATCTCAAGACAATCGGTCCAATAGTCTAGGAGAAAAGCCGCGGACGGCGTCCGGCGGACGGCGGACGGACAGATTTTTTTTTATTCGATATTTGGATTCTACGTATCTTGAAAGTAAAACCTCAAATTTTGAGTGGGGTTACAAAAATTTTTTCCTTTGTCGATTCCAAAGGTCTATTATTGAAAATAATAAACCAAAAGTATAATAATATTTATATTAAAATAAAATTTAATTTAATACAAAATAAAAACCCCCGCTAAAGAAATAACTTTTATTCGTAATGAGGGACGGTTTTTTTTTTTTTTTTTTTTTGCAAATACTGCAAATCTGAGAGCATTGATGGGTTGTTAGTGGATGTTAACCTCCATGAACATTAAACCTCGGTGTAATAGTCTTGTCCCTTCCACCTACACGTCACGGCCCCTAGCAAGTACACTCCCTCCAATTCTTCTGTACATTTCAAAATACAGAAAGTTCCTTGCATCTGTCAATGTAAATATACAGAAAGTAGGTGTATTGATGCATGAAGTTCTTTCGTTTGGGTGTGGAAGGCACCCGACTATAAGACCAACTCTATTTCTTAGGACTAATAGCGTTGTAAGATATGAAAGTTATGTATTTCCGTAGTCTTTTTTTTTTTTATTTAATTAAATTTTATTTTAATATACATAGCTATTATAATATTTAAAAAAATATCTGATGTGGACAACACATGACTTCCTAGTATGCCTATTAAACTATAAATCGGTGGCTCAAAAAGTGATCCTGAATTTGGTTACTAGTTTCCGAAGATCGCAGTATCTCAAAAACAACACTCGGCGTACCGACATCCATCTATGACACACACACACACAGAAATAGGGAGGAAAATCAGTATTTTACACTAAATTTTAACACTTAAAATAAGTAATAAAAATGTTTAATTGGATTGGAAAACAAATTGCGATTTAACCTTTATTACCGAAACATATGATTTATGTATTTAATTTAAATATAATTTTTGATGTGATTATGACCTTCAATTAAAGTACCCTTTTCGGCTCACCAATTTTAACCAAAATATAGTAAATACTTCACATCAATATAAAAGTCCTATTTACCAAATTTGAGATGTTTTACATTATATTCTAATATAATTTTTGATGAAAGTCTAATATGACCTTCAAGTAAAGTACCGCTTCCGGTTTGGCAATTTAGACCAAAATCTAGTATGTTATTTTAATCAATATATACATTATAAATACCAAATTTGAGAAGTTTTGCAAAGTATTTTAATATAATTTTTGATGGAAATCAATTATGACCTTCAAGTAAAGTACCACTTCCGGTGATTAAGCAGTGACCAAAAAGGAAGGTTCACAACTAGATTCTACAACAATCCTAAATACAAAATTTCAACTTTCTACAGCTAACCGTTTTTGAGTTATGCGAAATACGAACGAACGTACGTACGTACAGACGCCATGACGAAACTAGTTAAAATGGATTCAGGGATGGTCAAAATGGATATTTCCGTTTAAATCTGAAAACCGAAAATTTTCGCGATTACAATACTTCCTTTACTTCGTACAAGGAACTAACAAATGCTTATCAATTTTCTCGAATCAGTTTAAAAATATTCCTAATAAGAACTTATCTGTGGGACGCACAAACTTGGCGAGACTCTAGAAATACTACATTTTTTTTTTACTATACATTTTATCTAATTAATGTAGTAATTAAAGAATATATTATTTAACCGGCATAGCTTATATTTTTAATTAACACATATGGTTAGGTATTGACCATAAGAACAAGGAAATTAAAAATGAAACTTTCAACATTAATCTAGAAATGCTCTTGAGAGCATTTCTATTTTTCAAAGTCAAGAAATGATTCAATATTTAATGTCAATCATGCAGTAAATGTTACAACAAGAAGATAAGGAATTATGAGTCATGGAGGGCGGGTTCTTCAGCCTGATATAAGAGCGTTATTGTTAGTCAAAGCTGCTTCAAGTTTCTGTCCTATCAGCTAAGAGCAGCATTTATAAGGTAATAGTTTATTCATTTTATATTAAAAAATAAAATATTTTCTTTTCATATTAACCATATGAAAGGATGGGCTTCTTAACATGTTTCATAATCTTTTACGTAATACACGTGTTAACGTATAGTAAAATTGACTATACATAGATGAAAATATGGATTATATTTGATACCAGCGCCTTACAAAAAATAAAGGCAAACAACACTATGACAATAAACAAAATAGATCAGTCACATCACAAAATAAATTTTGCCATTTATGATTCGCATGATGAATAAATATCTTTTTTATGATGTAATAATAATTAATATATGTTTCAATATAAGATCTTCCATGTCAACTAAGAATAATTATTAATGATCAAGCTTTTGCGCAATTCTCCGTATTGTGCAACAAACCCAAATACGCATTAAAACATTTTGAGTAAACTCCAGTCCACGTTTGACATTGGCCGATGTTCGAGGGATGCGGAAATTGCTTGTTTCGCTAAATCTGTTGACAAGAAAGCAGAGGATTTGGGGTAAGAAATGGTTGAAGAAGCTTTCAAATGTTTGCATATGTAGACTGAAAACATCAGAAAACAAAATAAAATAACAAATCTTCAGAGGTATAACGGTTTTCTTTAAAGTGGTGCAGACTGGAAACAAAGAAAAAAGTGATGATCCTAAATCCGGACCCACAGCAATTAATACCGGTTTAATGTAATTTAATGTTTACTTTGTATATAAAAGGTTAAATTATTGACCGTGTCTTCATTTTTCTCATTATCTATTGTGGAAGTTCCTTGGATTTTAGCGTTTGTGACCCCTTAAAAATCTATGTCATTGAAGCACCCCAAAGAAGTTACTTAAATATCTTCAGCTGCTGCATCCGACTTAATGCTATCTTAAATACTTGCAACATGTACGAATAGCATTTATGTTACTTAACAATAAAACTCGATCTAGATCTTTCGGAGCGGTTGCATCTGTAGACTAACAAAGTTGATTTTTTATAAGACTCTTGTAGAGCCTATGTACTAACTTATACTTCGCAGACCGGAACCATCTCTAAGAACGATGAAGAGGACCTAACGATCTTCGAACGGAAAATTTTATGTCACACTATCGGAACAATCAGAGATGTGGCTGGATGGAGGATAAGGAAAAGTAGTTAGAGATAAAAATAGCTAAAGAGCTACATGGCATCTATTGCAAACCGCATGTAGTTAGTGAAGTTGGGCAGGCTGGGAATGACTAAGACCACAATGCGATTCACGATTACGAACACAGTATAGGGTCCATCATTCCTACCCCCGGTCCGTGAGAGCTGTCTCCATTAGGCTGACGAGCCTCACAGAACCGAGGTATGATCGCATCGAGAATCTCAAACTACATGGCTTTCTCTGGTGGGCGGTCACCCATCCAAGTATTTACCACGCATGACGTTGCTTAATAGGGTAGGCCGAATTTTTTTATTATTTTTTTTTTCGTAACGCTATACCACAGGAAACTTGCCTTTAGCACAGAAAAGTACAATGGATGAAGATTTTTTTTTTGTTTCAGTCCCCAGGCAGCGTATTCGTACGTGTTTTACTAATTTTCATATAATTTGTAAAATGTTTTCGCAAATATTTACGAAATGCCTGTTGGCAGAAACTGGAACAAAAAGCTATAGGAACCATGAATACATTTTTAAGTGAACTCTAAGTTTTATAGTTAACTTTTAAGCTCTACAATACTCTTAAAAACGCAACTTTTCTTTACAAAAAATACAAATTTTCATTTAAAAGTATAAATGTTTTTCTGTTTGTATAAACATTTAAATTTGGTTAAAATGCAGTTTTTTGCGTGTCCTTAGGGTCATGCGCAAATATATGTACTAGTGCACCTGGACGATATTATCAGTCTAGACGCCAAATACAAGTGACAGTAATCATGATAGTTATAGTGTTGAGTGTAGTTTCAAATGCTAATTGTTGTTAAAAACAATCATGTCCTTCAGTCCTAATGAAAGTACACTTAGTTACAATTTGTAAGGGGGAGAAGGGAGTTAGAAGCAGATGGGGACGTACGATACCGATTGACACAAGTAAAGTACGATACTTTCCTTAAGTAAGATGCTTTCCTTTCGATATCAAGTAGTTTTGGTATCGGTACAAAATATTTAATTATGAGCACTAGTATCAATAATACATGTTAGTATCGGTAATTACTTGCGTTTAATGATATGGTTCAAAAATGTTGGCTAATTTATATTATTAGATTATAATTATATTGCTAGAATGAAAAATACAGCGGTAAAAAGATTGTGAATTTTCTTACAGTCAGGAGGAGATGCAGGGTGTCAGTTTATTAGTTGAATTCTGAATTTTCATCTTTAAACCCTTATAAATGATCCTTGTACCGCAGAATTCTGTAAAAGTAAAAAATAGTCGAAACGCTTCGAAATTCAAAATTAGCATCTTCGAAAACCTAATGAATGATCACTATATTGATGAAATCTATAATCACTCTCCTTCATAAAAAAAAAAGATAATATTTTAAAAACCGCGCCTCTGATAACCCAATAACAGTATTCTATTTCGAAAAAATCCGAAAAGTTAAAATAAATCGATACCAGAACGCGCGATCTTAAAATAAATAGCATGGTCAAAAATTAAAGATGTCTTTACACTTTGCCAAACCTAGGTAAATCAAATGGGTAAAGGGGGTAATTTTGCTATGATTGGATTGGCTTATCTCTTTTTGAGTCCGAACCGGTTCTAGAGGCCATATCGGAAGGCCATCGCACATAAACTCCTAAATTGTTTCAAAATCTTCATAGCTTGATTAAAAATACTTCTTTGATCAACAATAACGTAATTAACCATCATATCAAATTTAAAAACATTCTAATACATTTAATTTCAGTTCTGAAGGAAGGTGCCAGGTTTGTTAAACAAACTGAAATTAGTAAAAACATATTAATGAAATACAAAATTACTAAAGAACAATTTCATTTTGATTTTTTTTTTCTTCAATATAAAAATCTCTTTCACTTCATCATACAACGCTGATGATGTTTTACGTTTAAGTTTAGATGATGCAGAATTGACGGAATGACTGGTGTCAACGGATCTGAGACAGAAATAATGGATGTCATATATCGGTGTTATAACGCAGACTAACAGCAGTTTTGGTGCAGGGGTATTTGGAGCTGATTTCATATGAATTTGGTGCCCTGCATGCAAATATGGCATTAGTTTTGGCCTAGGTCAAATTTCTACGATTTGTACGTTTTACGTTATATTAGTTTTAATCCATGAATCCAATCTAAAAATTAAACATGAAATCTTTATTATTAAATTACACAAATGTAGTCATCTATGGAACCAACTAGTCATTCAATACTTCGGAAGCTACTTTTTTGTGACTTTGAATATATCTTGGAACAGTCTTTCTAAACTCCAGCAATAATCTGCCATCATGTGCGTATCCCATTTTCCTTGATAACGGTCCTCCATAATTTTATTATCTTGATGAAGTTTTTCACCTTGCTCCATACTGCTGTCTCCTATATTTTCAGTAAAACGGTCCAGATGGCTGCGTAAATAATGCACCTTAATACTCATGTTGCACGGATTCAAGGGATTTGAAATTTTTAAGCATATCGTTTACCAGTTCAACATGGTTTTCTGCTTTTCGTTGGCTCAAAAAATTTCCGACAACTGCAACAAATAAACTCCAGGCTTTTCGCTCATTCATGGAATTTACGAATACTTTCTCCTTCATGAATTTTCTTATTTCTGGGCCGTTAAATATCTCTGCTTTAATTTTTCCTTATTCAAGTGAGGCATTTTTTCCTCTATAAATGCAAAACATGATCTGTCCTTATCGAGAGCGTTTAGAAGCTGCTTCACAAGGCCCAATTTGATATGCAGTGGAGGAAAGATGATTTTCTCTCGTCCAACTAAGGGTTCGTTAATAACGTTATTTTCTCCAACGACCTTGTCTTTTGTCAAAGGCCACTCTTGTCAAACCTAGTGATGTGTTTTGTCTCTGATATTCCAGAGGCACGAGAAACAAGAATATTTTGTGTGTCCACTTTGCTGTCAGAGGAGAATGTTTACCATTTTTATGTCCTCACAAATCACCCATTGATGTTCATGATACCTTATCTGCTCCAAGACCAAAGCTAAAGTGCTATATGTTTCCTTTATTGTCATTGCGTGAGCAACTGGTATTGAACCACATTTGTTCCCATTGTGTAGAAAAACTTCCCTTTGAGCTATCAATAATTAGGCGCCAATCATCTGGAAAATATTCAGGAAGACTTATTTTTTTCCAGGAGTCCACTGATATCGTGATAAAATCCAAAAGTTTCTTCTTGAGAGAAGAGTGGTAGCAGGCCCTTTTCTCTTGTACGGTAAAAAAGTAATTTTGGTTGCTTGTTCCAGTAAATTTTTATCGTTCAACTTGGAAGCCAGTAATTCAGAAGCTTCTTTTGACAGGTTAAGATCTCTGACGAGGTCATTTAACTCATCCTGGTTAAAACGTTGAGGAATTGTTGACATCCCCTCATAATCACTGTCACTTTCAATAGTATCAGAAGGGTGATTAAAGGGGCAACATTCGTCCTCAGAAAGCTCTGGAAGCTGGTGAAATGCCTGGGATCAGTACTTCCTCTGAGTGAGGGACCGGGCGTCTTGCAAAGACTAAATCAGGATTAATCCACTTGCTACGGTTGTTTCGATTGATTTCAGTAATATTTACTAAATAGAAATACTAGTCATCGATATGGTTTTTGGGTTCTGTCCAAACCATCTGTACGCTGAATTTCAAACTTTTTATTTTCCCGCTAGTCCACTGGCGTAAATGTTCTGTACAAGTTTTACAAACCTGATGCGGTGCCCACTATATGATACACCAAAGTATTCATGATAAGCTCTCTTTACAAAGTCACTAACAGCCTTTCTATTATCTTTGAATGTGCATTCTTCGCATATGTAGCAAAACACATCAGGATGATTTACGCAAATTCTTCTACTTGAACTCATTTTTTATCAACTTCGATCCATCCCATACGGCTATAACTTGCAAACTGGCACTTGACCTCAAGCGTTGCAATGAAGGATGGGATTCCCAGTGACGAAGCGGGGATTTCCAGTCTGGTCAAGCAGGAAGGAAGTGACTTGAGTCAAGCAGGCAGTTTTACTTCTTTTTTCACACTTATCTCAAAAAGTAGAGCTGATAGAAAAAAAATGATTTCATATTTAAATTCAGCTCCCCAAACATAGCTAAATCAGTTCCAAAATCCTAGTCACCAAAAAATTGTAGGCACTAGTTTGTAGCAGGCCTACAAGATGTGTTTTACTCTCTCTTCCAAATTTTGTGGTGATGTTGCCCATCGCCCAAAAGTATATAATTGCTATTGCTATTCTGAAACCAAGTTCCTTCAAAAATACCAATAGACTTCCCACAACCTGTCTTGTTGTATCTCCAGATATGCACATGCTTTCTTCTGTAGTATATTTTCATACGATGAAGTCTAGAACATTTCTTTCTTGAATGAATTAATCCAAATCTTTTCAATATTATTACATCAATCTCTGTAGTTGAGATTAGTTCACTTAATTTAATTAAATTCATTTTCATTTGTATATTTAAACTGTAGAAGGAATTATTTCAATATTGAAATAAAAGCTTTACGCACCTGTGTTTTATTGCTAGGTAACTGTGATTTTAAAAAGTAATTAATGGACCTTAATATCTAAGAAATCCGCAATGTTCTAATAAATCAATACGCTACCGTGCTATCAATATTAATTGATGGTATTTTCAAAAGCTAAGCCTTTCAAATCCAATCATGGGGCTTAGGATCATATTAGTCTAAAATTAAACCTATACCGGAGTGAGTGGGTGATCATAAACATTACAATTGTTACCTGAAGTACTCAAACAAATATTATCTGAACTATTCAGCACTCGGGCAGAGCGAATATTTGAGTGAAATACGCGATACTCGTTACTCAAAGTACTTTTCATTTATCTTTATTATCTTGTGAGTACTTTATATCAGTACTCATAAGTATCGATACTTTTCCTTCGACACCCTATATTTGTGGTATCTAATATTTGATTCAGGTATTTTCATGAGTACCGGTATCGATACTTCGTCGGTAACTTACATCCGTGTTGTAGATAACCTGGAATAGTTTGCCCCGGGTGTCAGTCGACCTAGCTACGGCACTGCATACACTTATATTGAGCATAAGTTATTGACCATAAACTTTTTGCTATTGGAATCCGCAATTAAAACAGGCAGTAAGAAAGGATGCCGCAATATTTTTAATATTACCCAGTTCATATTTATATTTGTTTAAACAAACACGCATGCATACATTTTTTTTTGTCTTTTTATTTTTAAATTTTCCGACTTTTTATTCAACTTTCCTCTTATATCTCGTGAATGAGTGTTTGGATTTTCCCATTTCAAACGATTTTTCCTTCTCCATTAATTTATTCAAAATTATCCCTCTAAGAAAAGATAAGGTTAAATTATTATATAAAAAATTACATAATGTTCATTTAATTTTATTAAACATTTTTATATAATTTTAATTCAATATATTAAAACCAATATCATATATACCATATACCATATCATATATATATATATATATATATATATATATATATATATATATATATATATATATATATATATATATCATATCATAATGAATATACCATAAAAACCAGCAAAAGTAAACAAAAATGCAAAACAAGATTAATCAGAGATGAACATTTAATATTTTAAAATGTTCAAAAATTATTAGTTCAACTAGATCTGGTAACCCTATTATTGACCCTCTCGTATATCCTAAACTCAAACCTGATTGAGTCTACTGGCCACCAGTAGCTTACTGGACGTTGAAGAGGAAGTATTCCTGCACAAGGGACAGTTAAGGAATAACTACTTGTGGCCTGGACTGGGCCATGTCTACTGGCCGCTATTACTGTCCTCGTGTGCAGAGGGCTTAAAGAAGTCATGTCAGTCCTGCGTTATTTTAAAAATAAATTTCAAAAAAATGTTTCTAGACCATTTTGGGAAACGAATCTCTTAGTCACATAGGATATATTTTTCATGAAAACTCACCTGTCCACATATATCAATTTTTTAATTCACAGCTGGAGGGGAATAAAATTGAATCTTGCGGTTTGAATCGAGTTTAATAGATGTCGGTTGTGCCAATGAACAACATGGAACTAAAATATAAAAATCACCAAAATGGTACATAGGATATTTTCTCGTGACAGCGACGAGTAGTTTAAGTGGAGATTTCTTGGTTGGCTCCATTATTGAGGTATCTGCTTCTGAAGTTAATGATTTAATGGGATAAAGTGAGGAGTGCTCCAATCCTATGATTGGAGTCTAATGACAGACAGATGATAGCCTTCACTTGTTTCATATATTGCGGCACCACGTTCCAAACATAGATAAGCTCAAGCATACAGAACGCGATCTACGATCTCTGCCAGGAGCGATATAGCGGTCTTATAGTATAAAAGATTTGAGCACACAAGACGCGATCTGTCGCAGCAATCAGTAATCTCTGCTCTCAGCGAGCTGGCTATCTAGTGTATGCCTATCTAATGTACTATACACGTCACTCAGAACACGATCTAATATTGGAGATGAAACGGAGACGCTCATAGAAAAAGTGAGAACATACGTGTTTTTGTCAGAAATGGAATATAAATATAGAAAATTTCTCTTTGATATTGTAATATCGATATTTGGTTTCTGATAATATCGGAAATAATATAAAATTATTATAATTTGTAAATTGAAAAATTTCAAAAACCGAACAAAATAGCAGCATTTCTTCTGCATATTCTCTAAATTGACTAACAATTGTAAAAAAATTAACTTTGAAATATTTAATCTCGTTATTGATCTTAAAATCGTTTTCTATCGCTGTTAGATTAACTAATGATTTTTCTGAACCGGCTCTTAAATTTATTGTCTGAATACCTAAAATACACTATCAATTTTTGAATCCCTCCAATTTTATTTTATGAGATATTATAAAAATATTAATTTTAATACTCTTAAGATCTAATTCTCTGATTAGGATTCATGGATAACTAGAAACAATTCTAATGGAGTAGAGAAATATTATCACTAATTATAATAATTGTCGGATTTTTTTCCGGCGATGTGTAGGAATATTGTAGAATATTTAAGCATTTGACTGTATCCTTTGCTTGAGGAAAGCATTTAAGTAGAATGAGGCTAGTATGCCAGGAGTTTCTGGTGGTTGGTGTTCCTTTTTCCGTTTTATATCCTACTGGGTAATAAGTCTATTTGACGCAATATAGTCTGGGGATATTGCGTCAAATAGACTTGATATTTCCGATCGATTAATAAAAAATGTAAATATTCTTATAACCATTCTTAACTGATACTGCCAACGGTGGGGAAACTAGGTAGGCCAAAGGTCCATTCTAGGTATGTTTCGTCCGGCCATTTCATGATGTTGGGAAAACCGTTCCAGACCGGTTTTTTGTGACCATACCGAAACTTTGACTGCACTTTGCTTTGATTGGATTGGTCAATGATATGAAACTCGTTCCAACAGTTTTTCTCCATTCTTGGACTTTTACTTCACAGCAGGTTTTCCTTTTGTCTAGGTTACCTCTTTTTGCATTTATGGTGGTGGTTTCTATTTCATTCTTGTTTAATCTTGTAAGTAGTTGATTCAGATTTTTGTCATATTCATTGTATTATTAACTGAAAAAACAGTAAGCCTGATTACAGTCACAGATTTATAATGATTAATTCTTTAAAAACATATATATATTTTTTTGTGTAAAAAAACAAAATTATAGTTTTGTAGTTGTTTTATTAATTTTCGGCGCCATGTTATTTGATTAGTAAATATAAAGCAAAAAGGCCATTCGCTCGACAAGTATTTTATTTTATTTTATAAATTATAAAATTATATTCGAAATTTTATAATTTCGACGTTTCGGCCAACTTGGGCCATTCTCAAGTCTGAAAAAACAATTTTGTTTAGTCGATTATTTATTTGAATTTATCTTGTAAGATTATAATATTATAATTTATCTTTATATTTGATTTTGAGAAGGATTGAACTCAAGTATTATTTAAAAGGAGTTAACACTTTTCAAAATAAGTGATAAATTTATATTTCAGGTTGAAAGAAAAAAAAATAAATCATTTCAGGTGCAATGGAAAGGCCAAAATAAATAATAGGGTGGAGGATATAAATATAAAAAGTGTAAAGTTTTGAATCATAGATAGCACCATAATTAGTGTTTAAAATGGCGGTTAGCTCAAATACAATTCTGAAAACTTATAGACGGAATATGGTCATGAAAAGTTTGTAAAGCAGCGTTTAAGAAAAAACATAATTTGAAAATAGGTGAAAGATGAAATTGGCAATTTTCTGAATGAAACAGTCAGCAGCAGAACATTTTATCACCAATGAAAATTTACTGATTTAAATATCCTCCGATAGGTCAGGCATGGTATTAATCGTAAAAATATTATTTTTACATCAAGACAACTTCAGTAAAAATTAAGTTGTGTTGTTAAGTCGTACTGCATATCTCGTATGTCGCTCAGGTGTCTGAAAACAACCTTATGTACATATATGACCACTAGAAATTATTTGGAATACTACTCATAAATGCATTTCTCACGGCCCGTTTTCATTTCATTTCATCTGATTCAACGTCAATCAATCTTACTGATTGTAAGATTCCTAAACAAAGCCTTAAGTAAATAACTAAACAGTCAACGTTTCACCAATTTAGGCATCACCAAGACAGAAAAAGATTAGATCGCGTAAATAGAAGCCACACGATTCAATATAGACTTAGGGTGATCCCAGTTAGTAAAATTAGGAAAAATTAGTATACAAGGCATTCCGTTAAGCTAGAGGTACTGAGAATTCTTTGATTCGAATAAGAAACATGTTTTATATTTCAGAGTTAATATTGATAACGTTTATTCAAGAATTTGAAATGTTATTAAAAACGCTGCAAATTATTCTAATATGGTTTATTATTTCCAAATAGCTATATATCCAAAAAAAACATAAAAACATTTATTTGGATTTTTTTTAAGGCTTCAGTATAATGATTCCAAAAAACATATTTTTCCTCTATCTTCAAAAATGATCGAGATATGAATCAAAAATAGCGCATGAATGTTTAATGTCGAAATGACGTTCTTATGGCAATGTCAAAATGTTCAATATATGTCATCTCAAGGTTATGCTCGTCAAGAAATACGATGTTTAATATTTTTCCCTAAGAATGTTTAACGGTTTTGATTTCCTATTTTAAAATAACTATTTAAGAAGTTTTGATTAAATTCTGTTCAGTACTTTTGAAAAGGGAATATGATCAGTAGTTGTGGAAAAATATCAATAAACTTGAATACAACAAAACTTTATATATATACTATTAATATGCATTTTATTCAAATTTTCAAAAATTACAACAAACATGAATGTTAACAAAGTTCATATATACTTTTTTCTGATCTCAGTGAACAAATTCAGCAGGCATTTAAGAGAAAGCAGGAATGAAAACGCTGCAAATTATTACACAATGGTTTATTATTTCCACTTAGTAATATTTCAAAAATATCTATTCTGTCCAAGTAAAAAAAATTAAGCAGTAGGCACTAAAGGAAAAGAAATTTGAAGCTTGTCCCAAGATGATCGCCGTGAGAGTGTCGAACTGGGAGTGTTAAGAAAAAACTGTGTCAATGCAAGAAGGCTGTGATGGTTAGGACATGTAATCAGAGGGTAAAATGATACAGAGGAAATATTTGATATGCAATTCAGTAGGAAAAAAAAGGAAAGACTAAGGAAGCTAAAGGAAGTGCAGAAATAATCCAAGGAAGGATAAAGCAGAGAGATACGAAGAAGTCAAAAACCCAATAGATAAGTCAGGAGGCCTAGGGCCACGATGACCAGCCGCGTATGAGAATTAGTCTACAAAGTTCATTACGCTATATCTCAGCTAATACTGGCCCGATTTAAATGATTTACAGATAGAGATTTTTTTATTTGAATGCCTTGTTAAGCTGATTCCAAAACACCTAACATTTCTTCTCTATCTTTATAAATCGCCGAGCTATGGGCATATAAGATCTTTAATCGGCAATCATATAGATTCTTTTTTTTTTTTTTTTTATGCCTTGTTATACTGATTTTAAAAACCTAACGTTTCCCCTCTATCTTTATAAATGGCCGAGTAATGGGCTAATAAGATCTCTAATCAGCCGCCATTTTAAAATAAACAGACGAATGGTAATGTCGAGTATCGAGAATCATCCTGGTGTGACCTGTAACATTGGTACTGAATCTCGAGAAAATCGGTCAAGTAGTCTCGGAGAAAAGCCGTGGACGGCGGACGGACGGATTTTTTTATTCGATATTTGGCTTCTATGTATCTTCAAACGTAAAACCTCAAATTTTGAGGAGAGGTTACAACAATTTTTTCTTTGATCGATTCCAAAGGTCTATTATTGAAAATAATAAACCAATAAGTATAAATTTCAGTTTTTAATATTTTACATATCTATGGGTGTAATAATTTGTTTCATTGTCCAATATGTTATTTTATATATTTTATATTATGAACGGATTTTATATTACATACTATCTTTAAATGTGGCAGATTTTAATATGTGACAGCTACAGTTGCTGCCATATTACACCAGTTACGCCATTGTTTATTATTAATCATTAATAGTATTATTCAAAGTTTTTAGGAATCATTATACTTAGACTAAAATAAAATAAAAATTAATGGCGAGAGTACGGTTGACCGTAGAAATATATGTAGGAGAAGCTTGCTTTGGCGTGCGGTCAATGAATTTCCACACAAATAAGAAAAAACTTATTGTATTGTGTGCCAACCTTTCATCCCAAGTTTTAAGCCATCATCAGGGCTAAGAAAAACAAAACAAGATAACAATAGATATAACAATAGTAACAGTACCAGTAAGAATAATAACAGATAACATACAGTAAGATAAGACAGTATGATGAAAAAAAAGAAGTATAAGGAAAAATATGTTAATTATAATATGAATAATAAGAAATAAAGAAAAATATGTTAATTCTAATGCGAATAATAGGAAATAAAGAAAGATATGTTAACATATAATGAAAATTAAGAGATTTAACATATTGTGAACATACAGAAAGAAAGATAATGAGTGATATGAAAGATATAATAAAATACATGAAAACTACCAATTATACTGGTCTACAAAATAGAACTATGCTTCTTTCACAAGAATGAAAGAATAATGTTGAATACCATTTCAGTTTTTCCCCATCGGGCAGGAGTTGATCCCCAAGAATTTCCATAACAGAACAAATATCATTACAAAACACAATACCATTTTCTTCAGTGAAACAGTCTTTTGAATCACTATGGCGGCTGCGATAACTACATTTACTTACATCTTTTTGGAGTAGACTTCAGCCTTAGAGTCTGAAAGTTAAAACTTCAGCTTACTGTTAAGACAGGCTTAAATCCCGAATCAGACCATTAAGGTCTTGTTGATTGGGAAAGTATGGTTCTGATCATCAGCTACTGGCGTAGGCTAGGATCATTAGAATCATTTGATTTTTCGCCTGAAGTATTTTCACGTCGAGCTGTGTCAGAATCACAGTCATCGCATACCTGGATATACTGGTACAGAGAACTCTTCATTGTATAAGACAGATATCATTCCAGATGCCAAGTTCAGATACTTAACTGTATATTTTGTTTTAGATGTGATTCCTTTCATATTTTTTATTATGTGATTTTATATTTTTCTATCCTGATGATGCCTGAATTGGGGAAACGTTGAGTGGCTTTTTATTTACTGTCATTTGAGAGATTTAAGTCTTTGTTTTGGAATATTCTCACAACAATTGTTGTCTCTTATTTTGAAATTTTGATCTCATTAATTATTTAGTTATATTATATACAACTTTAGACTGTTAAGTGCGCTGTGTAGCAGGCTATGTTATCGGTATACAGCAGAGCATGTTTAGTTCGCTTATGTTTGCATCAACGCGTTGCAACGGGTCGAAACTTTTAATTACCTAGCGAGGAGAATAAGGCTGTATCCATCGGCAAAGAGGGTTATATTAACATTTTTGATTTATGGAAAGTCGTTTATGAATAAATTAAATTATAATGGACTTAGGCAGGATCCTTGCGCGAGACCGGTAGTTGTAAAGGTAAATGAGAGAAGATAAATTATTGCCTGATACGAAGAAAGATCTATTGTATAAAAATAAAAACAAAAGACTGTAAGAGTAATATTAAATATCTTGGTATATTAAGGCTCATTTAAAAATCAGTACTTCTGGAGTGACAGTATCAATCCTAGATTAACAATCTTAATCATAATCCTCCAATTAGGAACTCCCTACTTCGGCTATTCTTAATCCTATAGTTTGGCATTAAATATTGAATAACCTGTCCTTAAGCATGCTAAATAAGCCCTTGAGCAGAAGTAATAGGCCCTCAAGGACAGATTCTTCCCAGAATATGCCAGAGGAAAACGAGTTTTGCCAGAACATTAGGTGGGGATGTTGCTACGGACAGCTCAAATGAATGAGATACTCGCTAGTGTTCTGTGAGAGGTCAGTCAGAATGGGGACCTCAATCTTCAGTGTTAAAGGTAAGTCAATTACGAATTACTTTAGGAACCCCTCGTGTCATCAAATCTTTCGATTAATTTAAATCGATTCATATCAACTTGAATGTTATCTATTAAGTTGTTAATTAGTTTTCTTATTTTTCATTAACTTATTCAAACAAAAGAATGTAATCCGCTATTATTCCCTAATTATTTTTTGTCTCATATTTAGTTTGGTATACTTTTAAACTTCGCCTGATTTGTGGTTAACAAGTACATAATCTCAGTCTGATACTTTCAAACTATAATTATGAATAAGGAAACGTGAGGTTTACTTTTACAAAAACAAACCTGTTTAGGATTCCAGTTGATAGAGAGATTACAGCTTTTCATCGTTGACGTACTGATTTTTGTATTAATAGGATTTCAGTTTTTTAAATTTTTTACAGCAAATTTTTTTTTTCATTAGGAAAACAAAACAAAAACAACTGATCAAAGACATAAGATCTGTAATCGATTGATTTTTTTTATAAACAACGGCTATTATATTTTGTATAATTTTTAAAGAAATATTTAAAGAAATAAGATTATTCAAAAATTATGTATGTATACATATTCAAATTGTAAATAAGAGCACATCAGATTTTAATTAATTTTTTTTTTAATCTGGTTCGTTTTCCCCCACTAGTTCCTCCTATTTATTTAAATTTTAGTCAAAATTAAAAATACGAAGATTCAATGTTCAATTAAAATATTTGTTTTCTTTAAATTGATAAGTAGATGTTAATGAATATATCTTTTTTTTTTTTGTATGCTTACAAAATAATGAACAGTTATTTCCAAAATTTACTTATTTTGATACTCTGCCTAGTTTTTCTTATAAAATCATGAATTAATTCAAATTTATAAATAATCATATTAACTTTATATAGTGATTTGAACCAAACTAGTTAAGAATTTAATTTGTTTTTTCATAAAACTTACATTAACTTAATGTATCAAAGACTCTTATGTTTTGGGGATTTAATGATGACCCATATAAAACTTAAAATTAAATGAAATCGAATATTTATTAATATAAGTATTCATATAATTATGCCTGAAGATTAAGCAAAATAAGAACGTTGCGTTAAAAAGACTCAATTTGTAAATCAGGCTAGTACAGCATCTAAAACGACAACAATTCTTTGTTTATCTACGCTCAATTAATATTTAATTAGTCTAACAAATTCCTTCACTATCGTTATAATACTTACATCACTGGTGATCTGACCCGATGCTGATTCCTATTGGTAATATTTATACTACTATCCTGTAGTAGGTAATAACACTTGAGGGCGTTTTATAATTTTTATAAAAAAATTTGCGACACATTAAGAGATTGGAGGCACATTGTGGAGCAAAGAAAAGTGTATCCTAAAGGTTATTCTTTGCATTGGCATTACTAATTAACGTTAAACTAGTATAGCTTTACATATATCCAAGCATTGGTACACAACTGTCGCAAGCTGCTCTCGCTTTTGAGATAAACAGAACATGAACATTTTTCATGGCCTATGTGGCTTGGTGCAAATAAATAACCTTTCTACCGGAGGCGACATGAAACGTTATAGTAACTCAATATTTAAAGTTGTTTTCATTATCTCTCAATTAAACGATGGGTCGTTCCTAGTACAAAAAGCTTTTCCACAAGTTTCCCTCATGAGGATCCCTTGTTGCATTTATATGCGAACTTTTATTAATGCCTGCAACTTTATAGTTGCCTGAGTTGGGCAGTAATTAATAAAATCTTCAATTACATGAGGAAAACTGGATAATTTTAATACAAAAACGGTTAGATGGTCCAAAACATTGAAAATAGTGGTTTTAAAGAACAATTATATTAAAGTCATTGAAATATTCAATTACAATTACTCTAATCGTGTTATGCAATTGCAATTACTCTTTGGCGCTAAGGAATTGTGATTGCAGTTAGTTTTTGACGATAAATTATTTTAATTATAACTACAATTATCTGTAATTCAAGTCATAACAATATTTACTCTATATTTCATTTTGCTGCAATTTTTTTATTATTTTCTGATTTGAAACGTTTACCGTACCATTTTGAAACTGATCCTTAGCAGATTTGTGGAAATAACATTTTTTTAGTGCCATTTAAATAACAATGTCAATTACAATTTCTTGGAATTGCTGTTATAAAATTACAATAGAAATTACTTTTGCTCAACTAGAAATTGTAATTGGGAACCACACTTATAATTACAATGGTTTATTAAGTTATTGAAATTACTATTACAGCTATTTGTAATTAATCAAATAAAAACAAAGTTTTAATTTTTTGTTTGATGAAGCGTTGGGAAGGAAATCATTTATTACAACACTCACAAAAAAATAATCAAACAATAAAATTACACCACTTGAAAAGTACTAAAACTCTGGTAACGTGTAATTTTAGTAACAAAAAAAACTTTTTTCATTCTCTGGAGGTATTTGATTTTTAGAAATTTTGAGTTTATGAGAGGAATATAAAGGAAATTCAGCGATATTCTCAGACTTATTTTGGTACTTTGAGACTCTGACCCCATGAACCAGTAAGACCGTCAAGTATTTATAGGTGAAGTATTTATTCCACTGACTTCCACTGATATAACAACTATCAAGTGAAAAATTTAATATATTTATGTGAATGTTCAACCTGGCATTAAAATTAGACATCAAAGGGCTTCCTGTGATATATGTACTATTCCATCTCTATTATCCAATTGTGATAACGGAGCTGATAGAGTATGAGTAACTTTCAGACATACCAGATGAATAACCAAGAAGACTCTGTTTTAGACCTTATATAGTATATCCTTCACAAAAACTACATGACGTCTCCTGGTATAAGATTCTATGCAGAAACTGTTGAAACAGTTTTCAACAAATAATTTCTAACAAAACTGAAAATGTGTTACCGCAATTCAGAAGACGGCTGATAATGTACTGGGACCGAGAGAAAAGGAGATGAGGCCCCCTTAGTTCGATGTATAATTTGAGACAGCCACTAATACAAAGAATATAGCATACAAGAATATGTTGAGGAAAGGGACTCTGAGAGTTGTCGAGGAATATAGAGGAAAAAGGAGGGAAGAGCAACGACTCTGTCTAAGAAAAAAGAGGTAAAGAGAGAAGGGTGAACTAGAAAGGACTGAAAAACATTCGAAGGAAAAAAAAATCAAGAGCCTTTTTGAGGAGTGTCAATAGAAGGAGAAGGCCCCAAACAACTATGCCAGAAACTTGTAAAGACAAGGATGGGAACATGCCTGCAAGGATTACGTCCTATTGCAATGTAAAAGTCACTTTGAGGAGCTTCTCAACTCAGTCTCCTGTAGATCAGACACAAGAGAGGACCTAACAGTCAGTAACCAGGAATAAGACACCTGTGGCTGATGACCTGCCTGCCGAACTCTTCGTACGGAGGTGAGGAGCCGATGAAGAGGTTTCTGAATCTTATCTTAGCCATGGGGAGGAAGTAGTTTTGCCGGAAGATTGAAAAAGTCTGTTATATGTTCTATTATATACTCTCCTGTGGATATAAGATCCTATCTAACATCTCCTACCTTTTGCAGAGCAGAAGCTTGGCCCCTACCAATATGGATTCAGGCGGGAAAAATCTACAACATCAAATATTCTGTCTTAGAACAATACTTGATAGAGAAAATGAATATCAAATTGAAACTTGATTAAACCATTAATTTAATTCAAATTAAACACCTTTCGTGTTCCGGAAGGAACAGTACAAGGCACTTGAACGGTTCAATATTCCAGACAAGCTAATACGCCTGGTGAAGCTGACAATGAGAGATTTGAAGTGAATGGTGCATGTTGGTGGGCAAAGGACGGAAGAGTTCTCCTCAAGAAAAGGACTTCGAAAAGATGATGCGTTAGCGTGCCTTCTGTTTAACTTGGCACTTGAGAAGGTAGTGAGAGACGCTAGTCTACAAACTAACGGGACGGTTTACAATCGGATGGTGCAGGTTAGGATTGGCATATGCAGATCATCGTGGGGCGGTCGTTGCAGTCTGTTAGAGAGAATTTTTTTGGCTCTGTGGGAAGCCGCCAGGGTACTTGGATTAGAGGTGAACGAAGGGAAAACTGAGTAAATGGCCACAGCAGAAGCCCCCCGAACTGGCGAGACCATCAATATTGAGAAAGTGGCCCAGTTCATGTATTTGGGGTAATTATTGGTTCAAGATAATGCACCTGAGGTTGATGTGAAGAGAAGAATATTGATGGCCAACAAGTGTTGCTTTAGCCTCCGCAAGGAATTCACCTTCTGCCTTCTATTACGGCAGACCAAGCTCCATCTGTACAAGACATTAATCCACCCAGTCCTGTTGTATGGATCGGAAACATGGACGACGAGTAAAAGAACTGAGCAGAATCTACTAGTCTTTGAGAGGAAAATCTTTCGAAGAATTTTTAGAGGAATCCATCTCGATGGAAACTGGAGAAGGCGGACAAACAACGAAATCAACTCAATTTTCAATGAAGAAGACGTTGTTATGACAATTAAGCTTGGAAGACTGCGATGGGCTGGCCACGTTGCTAGGACGGAGGACGAGGGAATCCCTAAGGTAGTTTTGATTGAACCTCTCCAGGAAACTGAAAGTATGGGAATACAAAAACTGAGATGGTCAGATGTTGTGGCGGGAGATGCAAGAGTTAGGAGTCAGGGGCTGGATGGCGGCTGCACGGAGCAGAGATGACTGGATGAAGCTGGTGGAGGAGGTCAGGACTCGTCAGTTGTAGCGCCGAGATAATATTGGGTTGATGCAAAATTAATGCAGGTTTCCTCCATTGCAATATCTTAATACCAATTTTGTAAAATCTAATCTAATCCTAATATTCATTCCTTATATACCATAATAAATCTTATCTAATGTCCTCTCTTTCACCATGAATTTAATCAGTAAAATCGTTTTGTTCAGTATGTTTAAAGGTTTTAAATTGAAAATATCGAAGTGGAATTTTCGTCATATTTATTTTTACGAATTTAAATTAGGGCGCAGCGCTGCGCAAACAGCTCGTAATGTTAATGAAGTGTGGGGTCAGGGGACTATTAACGAATGCACGGTGCAGCGTTGGTTCCAGATTTTGACTTCGAAGACAATGAAGGTCGTGGCCGCCATTCATCAGTTGACGACGACCAGCTGAGGTCAATAGTGGAAGAAGACCCAACCAAAACCACCCGAGAAATGGCGGTAGAACTCGGCGTGAACCAATCCACCGTCGTACTCCACTTGGAGGCAATTGGTAAGGTAAAAAAGTTGACCAAATGGATGCCACACCAATTAAACGACCACCAAAAAAATCGCCGCTTTGAAATCTGTTCCATGCTTTTGACACGTCACAAAAATGATCCATTGCTCGATCGCATTGTGACGTGCGATGAAAAATGGATCTTGTACGACAACAAAGGCGTTGTAGACAATTGCTGGGCAAAGATGAACAACCAAAACATTTCCCAAAGGCCAACCTGCACCCAAAAAAAGTTATGGTTACAATTTGGTGGTATACTGGTGATGTTATCTACAGCTTTCTCAATCGGGGCGAGACTATAACTGGCGACAAGTACTGTCAAGAAATTGATAATATGAATCGGAAGTTGCAGCATTTTTGCCCAACATTGGTTAATCGGAAGGGGCCGATCCTTCTCCATGATAATGCCAGACCACACGCTGCACAACCAACGCTACGACGACTGCACGAGTTGGGCTACGAAGTTCTTTAATACCCACCTTATTCATCTGACCTCTCTGCTAGAGACTTTTTCAGACATCTGGACAACTTTTTGAGGGAGAAACATTTTCAAAACCAGGATGAAATTGAAAATTATTTTCGTGAGTTCATTGCATCCAGAGATCCAGATTTTTTTTCTGCTGGGATAAGAAAGCTTGTTGAACGTTGGCAAGTGCATTGATTCTGACGAAAATTACTTTGATTATATATATATATATATATATATATATATATATATATATATATATATATATATATATATATATATATATTGTTAAAGTGAAGATATGGCGTATTTCCAATGAATATTAAAAATCTGTATTAATTTCGCATCAACCCAATAATACCCTTTACAATCTGCTTTGTGGCTCTATTTCAAAAACTACATGACGTTTCCTGGTAAAAGGTTCTATGCAATAAATGATGAATATCTCCTCTTCCTCCGAAGAAAGTTCCTCTCAAAAAAATTTGCAGCGAAAGTGACAGTTGATCAAAAGTTCAACGAATCCCGGACTATGGAATGAAGAAAGACTTGACTATATCTCAAAAGTTGAAACATTTTTAACAAATAATTTCTAACCAAACTGAAATTGAATAGTCTAAGGCCAGATAAAGTTTATAGCCCCTTTGTTAATATGAAAATAGTCCTGGAGATGTGGGAATAATGACCTGTGCAGACCTTTTACAATGATTTACCAAAAATTGAAGAATCAGTATGTGGCAGTAATGCTCTAGAAGCATTTCCAAAATCCGAAGCTTTGTTTTCACAGAGGATGTATTAAAGCCGGAATCGTTGTTTACGAGGATATATTTGCAGTCAATAGTTGAGTAAACACACTAAGCTGACGAGATGTCAGCCAACCGCAACTGACGCGTTAAAGACGTCAGCTTCAGACGGGCTGTGCGCATTAAGCTGTCACAAGTTGATGATAAATGATAAAGTTGTTTGGTTTCAAATCTTACGGATAATAGTCAAGTCAAACTAAACAAAAAAGGTGAAATAGACGAACTAAATCATCTACACAGTTGCTGAAATTTCAGGAATATGCAGGGGTAGGTACCCTGAACAACATCTAATAAAGTCACGTCAATTTCCAGGACGGCGGAAGTTGTTAAAATTCCCTTTTTTGATTTTTCGTTTATAACTCGAAAACTGAAAATATAATCCTCAGCAAAATGAAAGATTATATTACCTAACAAATTTGTTCGCATAAGTTTGTTCCTATCTGTTATAGATTCCGAAATATCCTCCGATAAAAATGCATAATGTTTGAAAAAGTTTTTGGGAGGAAGAGGTTTAAATGTCCCTTATTTGGATTTTCATTTCTCAGTATTTGGTTTTATAGAAATAAAGTCAGGATGAAAGTTATAGAGCATTAAAATTTCTTCGAAATTGATATTTATCTTTAATTGATCGAAAGTTAAAGCGGTTTGAACTTACAAGTCACATAGAAAATAAATAAAATAACATTGAATGATTTAAAAAAAAATTCACATTATAAAAGGTAACATGGATAAATAAACAATATCTAAACTTATTTTCTTGAACGTTATAGCCCTCAGAGATGAAAAACAGAAGTAAGCAAATTTCTAATAGAATCTTGAAATTTTTCTTATAAATTCAAACCGCTCTAACTTTTGACCAGTTGGAGATAAGTTGGTGTTATCTTCTATCTTTTAATTGACGTTGATAAAGAACTCGGAAGGAATAAAAAATAACACCACAATTTATTATCTGAGAGGAATTTATTTAAACAAATCAATCTCAACTAAAATAAAAAAAATCAATCATCAAACCAATGTTTATTAAATAATACATAGACGATATTATTTTAATAGTAAAAAATAATCAAGGGAATGAAATCTTAGAAATATTTAATAAATATAACAATATAATTAAATTATTAATTAACTATTAATAATAATTAATAATTAATATATTAATTTGTGTGATTTAATAATTAATTATTAATTAAATTATTAATCACACAATTTTTAAAGAAAATAAATAAAATAATCCGTGCCATTAGGCGTGGAGCAGCCTCAGCCCATCGCCTGTACGTGTTCCTGTTCTGGACCATTCTTTTTGTCTCCATAAAGGAGGAGCCCCACTCGCTCCCGAATCTCTCCACATAACCATTATATGTAAGTCTCGACCTGCCAACTGGTCTTTGCCCGCTTGATCTTGTTTCTAACAGCCATCTGGCTTTGCGATCGTCGCCCATCCTGCAAACATGTCCGTACCACTTGAGTTGGGGTTTATCCAGGATATCCCTCGTTAGTCTAACTCAGAGGGTTTCCCTGATAGTCTCATTTCTCACTCGGTCTCGTCTGGTCTTTCCAGCTCTTTTCCTTAGATATCTCATTTCTGATGCTGTGGCCTGACTCCCGTGTCGTTCTAAGAGAATCCAACTCTCTGATCAATAAAGTAAGACTGGAAGGAACACTGACTTAAAGATCCGGAGCTTGGCATCATTGCTAATTTCTTGTTTTCCTGCCAAGGTGGTCGATATTTGATTGAAGACCCGTTAGCCTTCTTTACTCTGTTGAGAACGTCCTGGGGGCCAGTAGTTCTAAGTATATTTGTTTATTATAACATAGGCTTCATTTTAAAATATATTATTATCATCATATGTGTTCAAATGTTTTAGGGCTATGTATTTTAACCATAGCCAAGTAAATAATATGATATAAAGTAATAATATTTTCCTACTATTAATTAATTAAAAAATATATTCAATATTTTTATGGCTGTCGTTATATATAATGAAATTCAGTAAATATGTAGTAAATACAATTAATGAGTATACACATAGTAATTCTTAATATAAATACAACTCGAAGTTTATTGACACCAAGACCAATTAGTTTGATAGCATTCCAGTAATATCCTGAAATGTAGATTAACCGGTTTTAAATTTAATATTTGAAACAAAGATTTTTTGATTCCTGTTGAGATCTACAGCAAAAATATTAGATAAAGTAATTCCAACTGTAAATTATTCTGAAAAAAAATATATCAGTAATGATATTTACATTATTGTAATTAATATTAAATGAGTTTCTCTTACTAATACTTAATAATAATTCTTTTTATAACAGTTCCTAAGAGAATAGAAGATAAGAAACCTCGGACATTTCCTGCTTGCCGATGACTGGTATAATGATGGTCCATTGTAAAACCGGATCTCTCAAGGTTTCACATTAGGATCTCTTGTAAATGAAGTGTGCCTTATCGTGCTGAATCAATTATTTTTTAGATCTCATAAAAAAATTAATTTATTCAATTTAGTGCGAGAGGTAATGGAAGGAGACGGATTCAGTTGGAAAATCTATGAGATATTCACAATAACTAACATGTTTTAGAATAGTATAGGATTTATTCAGAAAACAAAAATAAATATCCTGTTTACCAGATAGAGCCATGTACAAAATTATAAAAATTTCAACAATAATAAATATTAATTATTACAATTTTAATTATTTGGGTGTCGTGGAGGTTAAAACAAAATTTAAAAATTAAAACTTATAGTCACAAGATTAAACATACATAGGGAAACAAATATAAAGTGCAACTAATAACAATTATACATAACTATTACAGAAATATAATTAATTAATTAGAAGACAATAATAAAATTCCTATGCATTATTACGAGCGAGTTTGCGAAATAGATCTTGAAATCCCATGGAAGGATTTCGCTTAAATTTTAAGAATAAGCAATTTTGGGCATTAAAAATCGATTGTTTCATCGTTTATCCCAAGAAAACTCATATTTAGTAAAAAAAAAAAAAAAAAAAAAAAAAAAAAAAAAAAAAAAAAAAAAAAAAAAAAAAAAAAAAAAAAAAAAAAAAAAAAAAAGATATTAAACCGAATTAACGAACTTAAAAATTTTCAAAATGTAAACTAATATCGTATCTTACAAATACACACAGATCGTTTCACAGAAATAGACGCAGAAATGTTCGTGGGACCTGCTTTGGATTCTGGGACATTAAATTTCCGTTGAAAATTGAATGAGTGAAAGTAAAAACACGAATTAAATAAAATAATTTCCGTGCATGGCCTAATTGTATTAAGTAATACAAATAAATAATAATATATAATGTATTTTATAAACTGTAAAATAATTTGAATACAGCTAAGAATTTAATTTTGTAAATAATGAATTTTTCCACAAAATAAGTAATATATATATATATATATATATATATATATATATATATATATATATATATATATATATATATATATATAATAATAATAATAATTATAATATTATAATAATAATAATAATTAGTAATTTTATATTTATTTAATTAATTATTTTCTAATTTCCTAGTCAAAGGAAAATAAAGTACAAAATAATAATGCCTTAAGTTTTAGGATCAAAAAGATAAGTTGGTCAATTAATATATACATAAACCAGTTGATTTTTCAAACATCCCTTACCTTGAATTACCTCCGTGGGCTACAGCCTGGGTGCTGCAGTCTTTGCCTCCTAAATGAGCCACCGCCATTTGACTGGATATTGCCGACCATCTTCTAGTTCATGATCCTATGTAGGCTTGGAGTATCTGCTCCCACGCCATCGGCTGGTCCTTCCAGTTATTCGGGTTTGATGTAGGATCTTCTTAAGTACACACCTCGGGATCTCTTATTCGTTCATTGCAGTCTCATAGCCTCCCCAACCAAGCCTTCCTAACTTCACAAACATAAGCATATCCAGTTCGATATAGATGCCAAATGCCCTGCTCTTCCTTATCCTCCGTACATCCATATGGAATTATTGGATATCCAATAATGCGACGTAGAATTATCCGTTCAAAGATCATAAATTCCTTCCATCATGCTTGAAGATGGTCCAGGTTTGCGAGGTACGAGTATAAATTAGTGCAAGAGTCTTATAAGGACTCAGCTTGGTTTTATACTGCGAAAGGTCTTGAGAAGACCGAAGTAGCATCTGTTGACAGCAGTGAGCCATATCAGTAGATATATCATTCATTTCCTGTAGTCACGAGAGATCCGAGGTAAGTAATCTACTTAACCTGATAAAATGCGGAGGGTCACACTACTAAAGGATCGTTATCTTCTGCTCCAGTGTACATGTATTTAGACTTAGCTTAGCGAATTGAAAGTCCCATAGATAACGCTGCTCTGGTGAAGTTTGTCGTGGCTTCTAATAAGGCTGATCTGAACCCGATTATTATGTCCAATTCGTCGGCATAACCAAGCAACTGCGCTAATCAGGAAAATATTGTGCCATGAGTTTGCGTTCCTGAATCATTTATTACCTTCTTCAACGCTAAATTAAAGATATGACAGGCAAGTCCATCTCCTTGTCTTGATCCTTTAACGAATGGTAACTCACGAGAACACTATGATTGTATGCTGATAGAGCACCTTGCATCCCTTTACTGGGGGTGTTCATTTCCTCTAAAGCTTCATACATTTTTCCTCTCTTAATGCTGTCATATGCACTTCTGAAGTAAACGAAAAGGTGGTGCATGGGTAACTTGAATCAAGACTTTCTTTCGGGATGGTCCTCAATATGAAGATTCGATGACGAATCGAAAGATTCCACGACGAAAGCCAGCCTAATACTTTCCAATGCCCCCTATGAAAATGGCGTTAATCTATCAATGAGTACGATTGAGAGAATCTTGTATGCACAGGGAAGCAATGAAATTCTACGATGATTGGAGCATTCTAGCTGGTTTCATTTCTTGTTTAAAGGGCATGTGGTAGCCTTGCCCCCTTGCTGTGGAATTCTCTCCTTTATCCGAATATTCATACTCAAAAACCGAACGAGGAGAATCGGGCGACTCAAGGCAAGATAAGATGGTTGGACTGTATTAAAGCGGGTGCGAGAGCCTTGCTGGACAACCGAAACTGGACTGCTGCAGCACAAGACAGAGCCCCCATCGGCTGCCTAGAGGTTGCCATTATGTACCAGAGCAAGAGTTTTAAGATCTCGGGACCGCCTAGAAATAAATATTAATTGCCCCAGGTGAGATTCGATTCTGTTCCGTTCCAAAACGGATACTCTGGGACCCTCGCCCTAACGTGCTTGGTTATCACGGCCTCAAATACTACTGATTAAATCATGTATGATTCTGTGTAGCTCCTCGGCTCCATATTTGAAGAGCTCTGTTGGCAGTCCATCAGAGCCTAGAGCTTTATTATTTTTTACTTTTGAGATCGCTTCAGCGACTTCCTCAAAATGTGGATCGACTTCTCCGATTCCACCGTGGGCATCTCCTCTATTTCCACTCAACTCCTCTTCTTCTTCATTTAAGAGATATCTGAAATGTCTTGTCTACCGGTCATGTATATCCTTTTTGAATGCGAGCAGGATACCATCCACCTTTTTGCAGCCTTGTGTCCTCGTTCAGAACGATGTTCTTCTGCTATTAACCTTTTGAAAAAACTTTCTGCTCTCATTAGCATTTCGAGAGGCTCCAACTCTTCTAATTGTTTTTCTCAAAAGCCCTTCTCTTTTCCCTTATCTGTTTTTTTCTCTTCTCTACTTCTTTTCCTGTACAACTCTGTGGCTCTGCTTGTATTACGTTTGCTAACCATATCACACTTCATCCTTAGCTTCATAGATTGCCGCCGTTTCTTAATGAAACCCCTTAAATCTCCCTGATTTTTGCCTGCACAGAACTCTTCAGCCGAATTTTCCATTACTTTCACTAACATGCTCCAAATATCATTAACATTTTCTGGATCTGCAGATCCAAATTCCTAAACCTCAGGCTCTACAACATGTAGAGACCGGATTTTTGTGCAGTATAAAAAAAATGCAGTAAAAAAACAAAAAATTTGTAGTAAAAAACCGAAAAACCTACTGTTAAAAACTGAAAAACGTGCAGTCAAAAATTCATTACTCTGGAGTGCATTAAATCATTACCAGAGGCTTTTCTTTTAGGTAAGTGTTTGATTTGTTGTGAAACTTGTGAAGGTGTGAACGAAAGAGGTGGTAGTGTCAGATATTAATTTTTGAATCATTTTATTGCAACTCGTTTATATCAGTTTTTAAATATTTCTCTCATCTATGCTGTAGCCCGGAAGATGGATCTGATGGTTGGACTGAAACGTGGGGCTTATTTAGCTATGACTCATCCCCTAACTAATATATCTTCCCCATCACGTTTAAGTAATAGATGTGAATATAGCCATTTTTAGGGAACCAACAAAAGAACTTCATATTTTACTTTCAACTTTCCCATTGTGAATATTCTTTTCATCTCTGAGCCTTGGTAAATGAATATAACAAAGAACTTCAAAAAAATGTGATTTTTCAAATTCATTAAGTAAACGAATCGCACAAAGTGGGGACATTTGAGAAACAACTTTTATTTATAATGACTGCTACAAAAGGCATCTTTCTTGTTATGAACAACTATGTTTTTATGTTCTATACATCTTTATGGGAAGACTACCATTTTTATGGTATGATTTTAGGTCTCCTTACAAGAGTATGACACAGAAATGTAACTGCTTGACTGTTCTGTCCTTAGGATTATTGGAGTAGGTATACCAAGGAGAGTAGAGAGGATGAAGGAGCCGGTGGAAGGCATGAATAGATCTGTAGAAGAGAGTTGTGCAATGGGAGATATGTTATCTCTTCCATAGAGTGAATATTGATATTGTTAATATGAGTTCTATGGGGGAGGTTCTTTTGTCGAAATGTTCTTATTGTTCCCTATGTAATGACGAGGGTTCTGTTGTACTGTGAGAAAGCTTTAGATAACCAGTCCTAGGCTGTCTAAGGTAGCCTTGTCCTTTAAGTTGTGGGAAAAATAAGTATACTTTATTATCTATGAGAATAGGTCATAAGCCCTAAATGGTTAAATGACAATATAAATAATATTATTATTTTCATTAGCTTAAGACTCAAGCTTATTCTGTAACTATTAGTTAAACCTGGTGGCGATTATAATCCTGATAAATATGAAAGAATAACTTTTGACCTAGACCTAGTTCACTTCTTTAAGATTTTATTCTTTAAGATTATACTTTGATTGATTTAATTTATAAATTATTTAGTTAAATCTCCTCTCTCTTGTGAATTTTAATTAAATAATTACAATGATCCTGCTTCCGAGACCCTAGTCTGGACAGTTAGTGGCAACAGACGACCCTCAAGTATCGATCCGGACCCTCTGAAGTGGACTGCCTGGACTGCCATTTTCAACACTATAAAACTTAAAATTATTGACTCAATAATTTAGAGCCTGTTGTTATTGCTAGAGACTGCTGGTAGCGTACCGCACATTTCGACACAGCTCTTCTCAACCATTCTAGAAAAATCCATGCACTTCTGAAGAAATGCCGTTTCATAAGTTCATATGAAATCGTGAAATGTCAAAGAACAGCATATCTCAGAGCGAAACAGTCTATTACAATAGTCGTAGTAAAAGCAGCCTGTCACTGGATCAGTGCAATCAAGCTCAAGTTGTCCCATACCCCCTCTACATCGACTCCAAATCCTTGATTAGAATCAAGCTCATCGCTTACTTGAATCCGATCGATGATACCATGGACAGATTTTATAATTAATATAATTAATATTAAAATAATGTAATAATTAATATAATTTAATAATAATTAAATTATATTATTAAATATAATTAATTTTTAAAAATTACTAAATTTAAAATAAAAATAAAAAAAATTATTAATTTTTTTAAATATTATTAAATTAAATTATTTTTTATTCAATAATAATAATAATAATATAATTTAATAATAAAATAATTTAATAATTAATAAATTATATTATATTAAATTATATAACAACAATGATCATGTATAAAAAATCTTAAAAAAAAATATATATTAAAAAACAATGTCAACTTACATATTTAAATGACGTACTACAGTACATAATCAGCAATAGTTTGCTGAACGCGGGCAAGTCATTACTGTAAAATTATTATTTCGTTAATTATATATTTAAAAAATAATTAATGATTTTATTTCCCAAATATTTGAAGCATGCTAATAAATAGTAGATGTGACAAAACATAACACTGAATCCAAAAAACATTTTATTAATTTATGAAAAACAGGCCAAAAGTGTTAGGTCTTCATTTTCTGTTTGTTTTTTTGTCTAACGTTCAGCTCTAATCAGTGAAAAATGTAATGAGTGAGGTATATAAATTAGCTGATTCAATCTTCCAAAGTTTTTTTTTTTTTTTATATAATATGAATTAAAATCAATATTTATGTAATTACAATAGAAATTTTATTTTTCCAAATTCCTCTATGTTTCTGCGTATATATTATTTATATACATACTTAAGTTGTTTCATGAAAGCACTTTGTTAAATCACTTCAAATATAATTATTTCATTTTTATTCTTCCAACTAGTTAGTTATACCTTTTCGAAATCAAAATTATTTTTTTAAATTTCCTTATTTTCTTTTTCTATTTTTTACATTGTATGATATTACTTATACCAGGACATGAACTTAATTTTCATCAAAAAAGTTTTTGTTTTTGGTTTTTTTAATTAATAATTTCGTTATAATTAAAATAAGTTTAATGCTGTACAATAGACCAGTCTCTATATTAAAAATACATTTTAACTTTTTACATACGACTAAGTATTCATTATAAAAATGAAAGAAAAAAAACATATAAAAAACTTTTTCATTTATCGAAAAATTAGCTACTTGAGACCATACTACTATGCTACCAGACTATACTAGACTAGAGACTTCTCAAAATTAAGAATGGATTTCTCCTATTTTTAATTTACAAAATATACGAATATGAAGTTGATTCATTTTTTTTGCTGTAAAAACCTAAAAAGATTGAAATTGTGAATAAACATAAAATTAAATATAAGTGCAGGCTGTTGCTATTTCTCTAATTTTATTTATTTAGATGCAAATTTTCGGGCTACATGCTATCCTCATGCATCTTAAAAAGTATTTAAAATGCATATAAATTAGGAATTTGGCCTCATATTTAGCGGGATATTGCGGCGTAAAGGTCGATAGTAGAGAAACATTTTTTTGGACATCATGTGCAAAACATTTTGTCTACTTTAATTACGTTGATGATAGTTGAATGATAGTATAGTTAGAATAAAACAATAGTTTCCAAGATATTGATAGAAAACCAACGTTCCGAGCAAAATATCTGGCAGAAAACCTCAGAGACCAAAAAAAATAGAATTTATCAAAATTTTGTCTACTAAAAGCCTTTCCCCTTTTCTCTCCCAATTTCTCTGGACCACCACTTAGTTTTAGTGTACTTTTTTCTACTTCTTCTTAAAACAACCGCTCTCCCCCTGGAAAATCAAAAAAAGGTCACTTTTTGCCCTCCCCCAAGAATTTTTAGGACGCAGCTTGCGTCGTAACCCTCCTCCGCTTTGGGCACCTCTGATATCTTGGAAACTACTGTTTTATTCAAACAAGACCATTCTCTACCAAATTAAAGTAGACAAAATGTTTTACATTTGATGTTCCTAAAATATTACTCTACTATCAACCTTTAAGCCTCTATAGCCCCCTGAATATGAGGCCAAATTCTCAAAAACTGGTAAAAACGCGATCTAAGGCTTTTCACGTCCGATATCTATAAAAAAAAAAACTATTCATGGTTACGTTACTTACGTTACAACTTAACAACTAATTACCCTAATTCTAAACGTTTTTTATCGTACTTTAAACAATACATTTTATACATAATAGCAAAGCGACAACAGTATGTTTATTTGTTTCATTATGGAATAAAAAAAAGAAAAAAACACTCGGAGAGATTAAAATATGAGATATCCATGAAAATCTACAACATGGTTGTAATTAATATTAAACGTGTAACTTTGGTTTTTCGAGTTTCAGATAATCAGGAAAACCATAAAAAAAAACAGACGGAATTAGTCTTTTTTTTTAATTTATTATAAAATGGAGTCCTATCGAAATTCTCAGGCTTGAAATGTTTTCCACATAATGTAATATCAATTACAATATTATTGCACTCATTATAACACAAGACAGATGACAAACTTGGCTTGGATGGTAAGGCAGTGTGAGGCAGTAGGAGTGGGAATGAAATGAGAGCGTTGGAACTTTCAAGCCACTAGGGCGCTTCTATTCTATTCTATATTCTGTGGGTGGAGCAGTAGTTGTTGAACACCTCATAATATTACAAAAAAATGCTATTGCAAAGAAGAGTGAAAAAGATGTTGCTACTTTTTTCAATTTATAATTTATCCTATCTCTTAGTTTTTATCCTAACTCTTAGTTTTTGATATATTGTTGATATAAAAAGTGCCCTTTTAAATGACGAAATCGATCGCTAGCTACACCGCTAATTTTAAAGGTAACGGTTAAAGGTTTATCTTTCAAACCCCGTAGGTTTTTTTTATCCTACAACAACTGTATCTAAATATACCATAAATTGAATAAGAGCAAACATTTTCGACTTTTTTTACCTTTCAATAACACTTATAACAAACTTAAGTTTCATTTTGATTAAATTCTATAACATCATTTCTTGAATTGTACGTGTTCTTAATATGGCGTCGGAATTTTGTGCTGATATACGGTTTAATCTCCGTAAACCGAACTTCAGTATTCCGAACACATCTCTGTAATCCAAACTGGCATAAAAAAAAAGTAAATAAAAAATAAAGCAACGAATAACATTTCTGTTTTCAAATACATGTGTAAAGTAAATTTTCAACTTCCTGATCTATAGGGAAGTTATAGCAATGACCCTGAAAATCGAAGGTGGAAATTTTTACACGGCTTTGATTTTGAATAATGTAATTCCTATAAAAGTGTTCATAATATACTTTGTTAGGATTAGAAATAATACCTATTGTATAAATCATTTGATTATGTAAAATTAATTTAATTAATAGTATATATAAACAAATTTTGTTGGTAACTCATTTTTTATCATGCTTTAAATAAATCCGTATAAAAAGTAATTTTTATTTCTATTACTTATAAATGAACAATCCCATAATTTTAACAAATAAAACCATCACTTACCATTATTGGGGATGTGAAAGAGAACAGGATGAGGGCAGCGTCTCATTACAAACGCTGCCTGAAGTGGGCAACAGAGAACGATATACCGTGACAACAGTTCTATTACAACGTCTGAGAGAAAAAACTGTGATTAATATTTTTAAAGTGTCAATAAAATTTTCAATAAAATAGATTTTCATGTTAATAAAAATAAAAAAAATATATTTAAAAAACTAAATAAATAAAAATAGTTATGTATATTCATATTGTTGAATCTTTATACAGCATTTTTCCTAATAACTTTCTGTAATCCGAACACCTCCTGCAACAATTAGTTCGGATTATCGAGATTACACTGTAATTTGTTTTATTAAACTTTTTACCTACTCCGATTTTTTCTTGTGGTGCGCAAAAGTATTTGGATGAGAGTGAGTATACCAGTTGCGAATATTAACTTTTGACGACAGTAATTTTTTTTTTTTTTAAAACGTATCAATTAAATCCCGATTTCTTAACTTAAGTGGTAATGGCGTTGGTTTTAAATTTTAGTAACTCTTTGAATAAAGCGTTATACTGCAAGTTTAGCACTTGAAAGTAGGTTCTCAAATCTGCCAACTTTTTAAGTTTTCAAATTATTGGAAGGATGGCACCCCGTCTCATGACGACGTCTTGGAGTACATTCCCGAAAATGCTACATTAAGAAGAAGCCAAATTTTGCTTATTTTAATGATATGCCATATATCATAAATGGGATGATTTATTCACCAATATCCTAGTAATAATGTCAAAATCATAATACAGGATACGAACGTCGAATAATATAGTGAAAACTTCCCCAGTGTTGGAAGATGGAACATTCTAGATAAGAAATTTAATAACATTGCTGAAAGCACACACGGATAAATAATGCACTGGCTTGACAGAGATGGGTAAAAAATTAGAGATCATTTCATGCTCATTTTTTATGAAGCTGCGGAAATTCTCTCCTGTAAAGTTTCAGGCTACAGAAGAGCCTAAGACCACTTGTTGAATAAGACATAGCCGCAGTGAATGGAGCACGTGCTCCACAAATATAGATTGATTATTGTTTCGGAGTACCTGTTCACCTTTTTAAGTGAATAAAACGTGCGAACGCATGCTATGTGAGCAAGTACTCAATATAATTTTGAGTCTCCGAAAGAGTAAATCGGCATTTTACTGAAAATGAGTACCTGCTTGCATAGCATGCATACACACGTTTTATTAACTAAAGATATTGTAAAATAATAATAATGAAATTAGTTTTGAATGAAAATCGGTTTTAAATAAATAATAATAGAATATTTAAGTATTTCATCGATGGCATCTATTTATTCACATCCAATCAGAGCACCAAGTCAGTTTTTTTAGGAATGAGTTCGTGTTCAGTTTTATTCACTTCACCTAATGCAGAGGTTCCCAAACCGTGATACGCGTACCACTGGTGGTACCAGGAGTGTCCAAGGAGGGAGCGAAAAGTGCCCTTTTTGGTGTTTTCCAGAGAGGAGGGGAGGAGGTTGTTTGAAGAATAAATAGAAAAAATTACACTAAAACTTAAATTATATAAGCGGTGGTACAGACAGACTAGGACAGAAAATGTGAAAGATTTGTTGTGAACGAAACGTTTGGTACATCCTAGTTTTTTGGGTCTCTGGACTTGAATTTAAGGTTTGCTGACAGATATTTTGCCCGGAACCTTAGTTTTCCACCGATATATATTATACAAGTTTTAGTCAAACAAGACCGTTCTCTACCAATTAAAGTAGACAAAATGTTTTACACTTTATGTCCATAAAATATTCCTCTGCTATCAAACTTCTTAAAAGCATATCATGTTCATACATGCTATAAGTGGCTGTGAGATAATTTCGTTCCCTTCGATCAATATAAACTTATACTTGTGAAAGAACTTTTCAAAAACCCCATCAGTTTTTTGTGTCGCTGAACACGTATCTGAGCTTTGCTGACAGATATTTTGTCCGGATCCTTCTTTTTTTTTGCAAAATACTTAAATGTTTTTGTCCAATATCTCGGAAACTATTAGTTTTTGCGAGAAGATCACGTGATAAGAAATTAAAGTAGGCAAAATTTCTACATTTTTTGTCCCTAAAAACAATCAACCATTAAGCCGCTAGAACGCGTTGAAAAAGTATAAAAAAGTGGCAAAAAGCGATTTATGGCTTTTTACACCCGATTTCCATTAAAACTATCCAAGTTACCCTACTTTTGACCATACATGCTATTAAAGTTAATGAAATACAAATTAAATACATGAAAAGTACATATTACCTATGTACATTGTGCTAGAAGCGAGTTTCGATGCAAATTTTTAAAGTTAAAGTGAAAGGGAAAATGATGAAAAGTATGAAGAGAAATGATGGAAATAAAATTGAATTGCAAAACTTTTTACTTCCATTTATTATTAAAATCGAGATAGCAATGGCTATTATTACTTACTGAGTAAAGAGTCTAAATATGTATTTTCTTACGTTCTGTAAAACTCTCTACATCCAGCATCTGGTGGACTGCATAACTACAGTGGCGGCAAAAAGTATTTGCACACCCAGTTTTTATAAAACTATCGGTCATAAGGGAAATAATAATCCACTGAACTTCACATTAATAAAAAGTATATTTAAAACTAAAACAATTCTATATGTGTATAATAATTAACTTTTTAGATTAATGGGGAAAAATTAAAAAAATAATGAAATCCTCTGGCAAAAAGTATTTGCACACTTCTGATTATTTTTTTATTTTGAGTATAAATATAAATTTAATATTTCGTAAAAAGTCCATTGGCATCAATAATTGCCTGTAGACGTCTGGGTATGGAGTGGACCAAGTTTTTAACCAAGTCAAAACTGATTGTTTCCCATTCTTGGACCAGTACTTGTTTCAAATCGTGTCTTCTAGTGATGTGGTGCTTTCTCACGTTCTGATGCAAGATGTGCCATAAATTTTCTATAATATTTATGTTAGGTGATTGAGGAGGGATGTGCAGCTGTCTTCACGCATTAAATATCAGCCATTCCTTGGTTTTGGTGGCAATGTGTTTTGGATCGTTATCCTGCTGGAACACATATCGATGCCGAATATTCATTTTTTCGGCACTTACATGCAGGTTATTGCGCAAAATGTTCATATAACCCTCAGCATTTAAAATTCCGTCAATGGAAACAAGATTTCCCACACCGTGATATGAGACACACCCCAATATCCACATGTCCACCACCATATTTTACTGTAACAGAAACATTTTGCTTTTTCAATTCTTTCTTAAGCTGCCTCCAAATACTTATCCGCCTATCGGACCCAAACAAATTGAACTCGCTTTCATCAGAAAATATGACATTCTCCCAAAAGCTAAGCGGCTTATGTAAATATTCTCTGGCTAAAGCAAGACGGTTTTCCGGTTGATTTCATTTATATAAGGTTTTTTTCGAGGTACTCTACCATGCAGGTCTTCAGAATTCAGGCAGTATCTGATAGTCCTGTCACTAACCTGAACACCAGTAGTTGTATGGACGATATTCGCCAGGTCTCGAGAACTTACTGAGGGATGCTTCATAGCTTTTTTTTTTATCTTTCTCCTCATCCTGGAATTGAACTTTTTCGGACGGCCTTTTCGCTCACTGTTTTCAGTTGACCCATGTTCCTCATACCTCTTTATGACGTACCTGACCGTGCAAAAATTTATACTTAATAAATCTGCAATCTCACGATATGATTTTTGTTGACCCCGCAACTAAACAATTTTTTCGCGAGTTCCCAAACTCAATTCACTTGTTTTCGGCATGATAGTTAACCAGTGACTAAAGAATTTAATTCTTAATGTATTAGCATTTTAGAAAAACATTAGATAGAGTAGATAATACTGGTGTAAGAATTAATAAATAGGAAACAAAGGATATTAGTGATAGTATAGAAAGTGTGCAAATACTTTTTGCCAGAGAATTTCATTATTTTTTTATTTTTCTTCATTAATCTAAAATGTTAATTATTGTACACATATAGAATTGTTTTAGTTTTAAATATAATTTTTATTAATGTGAAGTTTAGTGGATTATTATTTCCCTTATGGGGGGTATAGCAAATATAGCAAATAATGCTATTTGAGTGTGTTGCGGATTTTTAGAGCAGAATTTCACTAATTATAATACCACCGATTTCAAAAAAAGTCGGACGAGAATATGTGTTTTGTATATTTCTGGAGCAGAATTCAACTCATTTTATTTGAGGATGTCATGCTACGTTTTTCATTATAGTGGTTTCAGCACATGTTCACCAATGATGTAGAAGTTCATGTGAGAGCTGTTTGGTTTCTAAATTAAAAACCATTCGCTTGAACAATTTTAAAAATTAATTTCAAGTTTTGAAGTGAAAACATCAATCGAAGAAAGTAATATAACTATATTGTTTTGTTTGTTAAATAAACTTTTGTCTCACAATCAGTTTATATTTTTTATGAAGACGAATTTTTAATATTTTTATCAAAAGATGAGTCAGTATTACGCCCAGTTATCTGGAAAGGGGAAGTGGTAAGCAGTGACGTAAAGTCTGGGAACCCCTGGCCTAGTGGATATGACACAGTTGACAGGAATCCGCTGTGCTTGGCCACATTAGAACTGTAGATACCAAAAAAAATCTTGTAATACGCATGTCTTATTCCGATGGAAGGTAAAGAATGCTGTCATCGTTCATTAATTTTTTTTTAATTCCTCCAAATATAAATTTATTTGGTAGCGAATCCTGCGCTCATTTTTTATTTATTTGATTTTATTAATTTGTAAATATTTAGTAACATCCAGTAAAACTGGGTATTTTCTCTAAATATTTATAAATTTGCTGTTGTTTTGCTTCATGCTCAATACTCGAGTGCATAAATTTTCGTGGTGAACGACAAAATGGGTATTTATCACTTGTTTTTATTTTAGTGAACTACTTTCTCCGTTTTCGGGGTCATCAAAATGTGATTCCTTATACCATAAGCTCTCAATAAATTCAGAATGAATTGAAGAAAAAAATTAACTGATTTAAAAAACTACTGAGTGCGTGATCGGACATGGAGAGGAAAAATAAGGGAGTACCGATGTGTATTCATCTCTCTCATGATTTGCATATCAGCTATGTTATATTTATTATTACAATAATAATTGAAAAAAAAAATAATGCTACTATCAGAAGACGAAAGATCGATCTATCGATGGTGGCGATGGCCCGAAGTTATCGATACTATGCTTCGCCTTTGGGCTTGGCCGTATCAGTTTGAACCCTATCTCTGTCAGGTAATGATATATTGGAATTATCTGACATGTATGAATCTTGTATCATACTATTACTGGAATGATCTCATTCAGTAAACTTATATGCATTAATAAATTTTAAAAAACACTGTTTGTCGTGATTTTTATGAAAGTTTTACCAGTATCAATTGGTAATGAATTGTAATTCAATATTTTTTTGTTATTAGTAATTGTACCTCACAGTTATCCTACAAGACTTACCAGTTCTCTTATTTTAATGATTTTAGTTTTATTGGTGGCTTCTATTTTAACATTCTGCACCATGGCTTCATGTGAAAATCAACAGTTGACTGCATCATCTAATATGTTTGCTTTAAACTTATACCAGGTATATTTAATTTAGTTAGGCAAGATAAATAACTTTTTGAAATGAATAAATTACACCTTGTTTGTTTTCTTTAAAGGATTTACGCTCTGATAGTGGAAATTTGATTGTTTCCCCTATTGGTGTCCATCAATTATTATGTATGGTACATCAAGGTGCTTATGGCAAAACTGAAACTGAAATCGCTTCTGTATTACAACAATCTAAAAATGATGAAAAAGTACTTAAAGGCTACAATTCAATGATAAAGGGTTTGGAAGTGAGTATATATATTATTAAAAAGTCGCATGTGAGTTTACAAATTTACAATCTGGTTGCATTATCAGTGTCTGCACCCGAAGTTACAAAGATTGCCGCACTAGTACTCTACCGCCATTTATGCCAACTAACTGCTTTGTATTCAATTATAAGATTCAAAAATTGGAATTATTAAAATTATTACTGCTTTCATTAGATATTTAAAATTATTAGTGCTTCGATTTCTGCTCACAACACTCCCACAAGAGATAAACAAAACCCTATAGGATCCTTTTCAGTTGAGATCAGGGTCTTACCGTAATTTCAATTATTACTGCTTTAATTAGATCATAGCTGTTGACTTCCTCTCCCTATGCTACCTCAAGAGATATATTTACCCCCAAAAAGATCCTTTTCAGTTGAGGTCATGATCTTACCATATTTTAAATTATTACTGCTTTAAATTATCAATATACCTTCCCCAGACCACCAGATTTTGACAACACTAATATTTTTAAATGTTTGATAAAGGTAATAATAATTCTAATGAATACGAATTTTAGAATTGAATACAAAGGAATTAGTTTAGCACAAATGGGAATTGAGAGTGCTAGTACGGCGACCTTCTGGTAAATTCGGGTGTAGATACTGATATTGTATCCTGATTATAAAATAGTACCTAAGCTTTACATAAAAGTTGAAATTAGTCAATACCTGAATCTTTTGAAATGGTCAAAGATGATTACATGCTAAGTCTTTGTTTTGCATTTACACCATGTTACTAATTATAGTTTTACCGATATTTTAGAGTCCTGTTTTGAAAATGGCCACAAGAATATTTGTTGAAGAACATTTCAAACTAAATCCGAACTTTGTATCAATATCAACTGATTATTTCTTATCAGACATTAAGAAGGAAGACTTTCAAAAAAATCCAGAGGGTTCTAGAATCAACATCAATAATTGGGCTGAAGAGAAAACAAACCACAAGATAAAAGATCTTCTGCCAGCAGGTAATTTATATGTATATATAATATATATATATATATATATATATATATATATATATATATATATATATATTTATATAATGTTATTAAAAAGTTTTATTTTATTTTTTTCTAATATTTAGCAAACAGTTTTCCCCTATTATACTATTATATAAAGGATAGCCCGTTTTTCGCTTGTAACCACTAACCGCATAAACTACTGAACCAATGTTTACCGAATTTTAATTACATTATCTTAATGATCCCCAGAAGGTTTACCAGTAATAAAATATACCGATGTTTCATTAAAATGTTATTAAATAAATTATTAATAATTTTCTAGGTGAAAAAATATCCAAATTTCGCACATGTCCTATCCAGGACAACTTCATACCCATGGTAGCAAGTTGACTATAATAACTTTTTAATAAGTGAGAAATTATTGGGTGAAAACGTTATTTTGTGAATAAAATTGGAAATTAAGAAAAAAAATAATAGTATAACTTTATTGCTGTTTTGACAAATTTATCGTCATTGTGACCCTGTTCCTTGAAACTATTTGTGAGAAATGAAATCAAACAACACTTTTTGATAATTATTTTAAAGGTTATTTTAAGTAAAGGTATTATAGGAGATTAATAACCTTAAAAAATATGTGTTATTATAATCTGTATTTAATTCTGTTTGTGCAGCTATTGTTTGCTGCAATCTATTTCTTGTCTTTTTCTGAAATGGAGGGGACTAAGTATTGATTTGTATTTTTTCATATTGATTAAAACAGAGACGGACCCCCATCCCCCATCCCCGAGCAGTTATTAAGAAAATCGAAACATTGTTGAGCGAAAGTGTCACTGAATTAATTTTAATGAAAATGTATGAAAAATGTAGCCAAAGAAGATACTTCAGTTGAAAAGCTATGAAAGGCAAATTACCAATCTGCTAAACAACCTAGAAAAATGAATTTTTATGAATAACATTTGTTTTAGTCAGTAATTTTTGGCAGACTCTATTTGTAATTCTTAAATACACAAGAGCTGAAAGTATTCTAAAGTATAATAAAAGTATTCTAGCAGTCTTCACGTATTTGAAACATTATCAACTATTTCAATTTGCATACTAACATGAGAAAAACTGGAAATCCTAACAATCAAATCATTGATACCAACTGGAAACAAAACTAGAAGTATAGCTTGTTCAGACGTCCTATGAATTTATTTTTTCTATAAATTTATATAGCGGTATTCATTTATCTTCCAATAATAGCATCATTATAATAGGCCAATTATTCTACGTATGTGAATTGAATTTGAAGAATCCATGTTTTTCTCATGGACTATAATTGTGTTACGTTTTTCTAAAATCCTACATCTCCATGTTCATAAATTATGAAAAATCGCTTAGATTATATTGAATTCATCTGGTAAAAAAAATCGTTTTTGTTTACTTTTAATTTTACTTAAGAGATATGATTCATGTTTTCATATGATGAAATAATCAGCATCATCCATATATTTGAAAAAAAAAATATTGGAGTCGTATTGTTTTTGCAAAACCCTACAAATTCACTGTTTTGCAAAAGCATTTGAATTTTTCTCTGTAACTACAGTGCTGATACAAAATGATGTCGAGTTCTGAGAATCATCCTGGAGTGGCCTGTGTTTTTACTGCAAATTTAAAGAAAAATTGACCCAGTTGTCTCAGAGAAAAATTCAAATGCTTTTGTGAGGGATTTGTTAGTACATATGCCAAATGGAATCACTAATAACATTGTATTGTATCATTACTAACAATATATCCAAGAGTATTGCGATGAATTTAAAATTTAATAATATGGTAATTACAATTATGTGATCTGAAATATAAATATAATAACGTGTATATAAATATCTAATTTTAACAATATACAATAATGGATATCAAACTTTTAATTGTGCTCATTTAATGTATATGTTATACTCAAATCTAGCAATAGCAAAGCATTGCCGGGTCCGCTTGTCATATCATGTTTGATCTGTCATAATTTCCTTAAATTGTGTTCGGCTAATGACTTATTTAAAAGGGATTGTTATAGTGTTTGACACTTATGTTGGATAAATAGCATACTGTAACATTTCACTTGTGTTTGGTCAAAAGGACTTGAGTCATCATTTTAACGATGATATGCTCTCTTGACCAAAAACTTGTGCTTCATTAGGTACGGATTAAGTCTCAGATGAGTCTATATTAGATGTAGATGCAGCTGAGACTCAAGGCGTTTATACCAATGAAACAAGCAGAATTTTTCGGTGAAGAAGACAAAAACCTTTCATTACAATTATAGCTTAGGCTCTTTTGAGACACTAGCGACTTGTTTTCTCTAAAAACCTCAATCAACGTCATTAGTGATAAAAAAAACATTGCTTTTATCTTTCCAGATGTTGAACCATAGACTTATTTAAATTTAATTTGACTTTACTGTTAAAACAAATTATTGATTTGATCTTTTTTTTCCAGATGCTGTAACGAAGGAAACCAGATTAGTTTTGGTTAACGCAATACATTTTAAAGCTGATTGGAAAAAAAGATTTAATAGGAACAACACTGTTGATATGCCTTTCTATATCACTTCTGATCGAACAGTAGATGTGCCAATGATGGTCAAGCGTGAAGGAAAGTTCCGATACATGGAAAGTAAAAACCTGGGGGCTAAGATTCTTGAACTTCCTTATGCTGTAAGGAGTTATCTTATTTACTACTAATTATATTACATATATGTGTGTATGTATATAT
Source organism: Rhaphigaster nebulosa (assembly GCA_948150685.1). NCBI lineage: Eukaryota > Metazoa > Arthropoda > Insecta > Hemiptera > Pentatomidae > Rhaphigaster > Rhaphigaster nebulosa. The sequence goes on from OX411308.1 coordinate 144,312,447, forward strand.
ATATATATATATATATATATATAAATTTTTTTCCAATATATAAAATCCGACAGATGTAATTCTAACATATTTTAACACTAATTAAATATGTCATTATGACATCTTTTTCCTTTGGATGAATCCCTTTCTGTATTATTTTATATTGAACTTTATTTAAGAACAATAGTGAATAAATTAATGCCTGGAAGTGTTCAAATGCTTGAAATGAACCGCTAAGATGTTAACGCAAAATTAATTTACCTATATTGTTTTTATTCTAAGGATATTTGTTGCCCTATTATTGTTAAATATCCCACCTACTTGTAATTTGATATGTTGTCAATTCCACTGGGAAAACTTTTTTTTTTAATTTTGTTTATATGTTGTTCCAGAAACATTTTATTAGCCAATCTTCAAGAATCACTATAGTATTTAGTTGTTTAGTTTGTTAGGTATGTATACTTGATTCATATAAGATTTAAATGAAACAAATTTAAAGCCTTTTTTGTTTTCTTTTCCTTCTACACTAGTAAAATATTTTTTAATTGATAAGTGAAAATTTCTTAGCTGATTCAATTTGGAATGTGTCCACAGATATTTGAAATTAGCAATTTCATCTATTATTATTCGCTGAAATACAATTCAGTGTTTTCCAGATTTTTTTTTTTCAAAATCTTTTTTTAATTTTGGTTTATTATTTTCAATAATGAACCTTTGTGATTGACCAAAAGGAAAAAATGGAACCCCCTTCTTAAAATTTGAAGTTTTATGTTTTAAGATACTTGGAATCCAAAAATCAAATAAAAAATATCCATCTGTTCATGGGTATCAGTACGAGACTACTGGGTAATTTTTTTTTAATTTGGGTCCGAAATCACAGGTCACCCCAGAATGATCCTCGGAACTCAACATTGCCATCAGCCATTTTCTCTCAACGTTTTTTTATGTATAATTATTTGGAAATGATAAACGGTAATGTAATAATTTGGAGCATTTTTAATTAAAGAAGATCACAGAATTGTATTACTAAGATGAATACTTTTTTAAAATGTATTTATTTTAGGATGAATCATTTAGCATGATCATTATGCTACCACTGAAACTAGATGGCTTAAGTGAGATGGAAGATAAATTAAAAACTGTAAATTTGAATGAAGAATTTGCCTCTCTCTATGAACAAACAGTAAATGTGATGGTTCCAAGATTTAAGATTGAAAAAACATTGGACCTCAATGATGTGCTTATAAAGGTAATCCTAATATATGGTAATAAGTATACGTAGTAGTACACCTACATTCATTGATGAAGTATGAAATGGTTTTTTATTGATTTTGTGATTTTTCTAGCTTATCAAAAAAAAAAATATTAAACCATCATAATTGCTTTTGTCGCTCATAAACACATTATAATTAGACACAACTCTTATTGAGGCAATGGTGGCCAAGTTTGTTGTGCCACGGCTCTGGGACATTCTAGTCAGAAGTGGTGTCAGTACGAAGCCGGCCTGGTTAGAGTTTACTTTTATTTTGTGGCAGACTCCTGTAATAAATCTTATGCTTCATGCTCTGGCTGGAATAGGTTGGCAGCCTATAAGATAAACCATCCTTCCTGCCATGATTGGAGTAACTAACAATTCTTATTGTAATAGAACCTCAATTATCTGAGCTTCAGGTAGCCGAATTTCTGTATCAACCAAGATGAATTTAAAAAAAAATTGGTAATACGCCTGAAAACATATCCACTTATTACCCATATGCAATGGTATAGGCAATGTTTAGCGGACATATATGTGGAACAAGATATATGTGAAGATACTTCACCAGCAGACATATTGACGACTTTGTAGCCATGTAGCAAAAATGTATGATGCCATTGTAAAGCAAAAGACAATGGTAGACCTCTTTAAAAGTGTATAAGTTTTTAAATATAAATGTTTAAACATTAGGATTTTTATTTTTACATTTCATAAAAAAAGTAAATTTCACTTACAGTATATGCAATTTATTTCATTTGAGTACATTATCAAATCTTTGTTTATTTAAAACTAAATTATTAGCTTTATTTAAAGCCAAATGAAATAGATTTTAAAATAAGAATGGTTGCAAATCAGCCTATTACACGTAAATGGTACGAGAAATTGCTCCTCAATGATTATCTCATGGCCTACATATTATCCGAGTTTTTGGTTATTAGAGGTCTGCCTGGTCCCAATTATCTTGGATAATCAAGGTTCTTCTGCATTTAGAACTTAGGCAATTCTAATGTTACTTAAAGTATTTCTTAGTACAGAAATTGTTAACAAACAATTGTTATTTGAGATAGATAGATTCCCCAAAAGTCCTCTCATATTATCTGTGACAGTGCTCTTAAAGAACCTTTGGACAAGAGTGTGGAAGTTAAACCGTGGCACTTGTATATTGTGTCATGTTATTTTTTAAAACTGTCTAATAATTGTGGTTGTAACTCCAATTTGTCCATGTTAGATATAGACATAGCAACTAAAAATTTTTAAAAATAATGTAAGATATCGATGTAGTAGAAGACAGTTTGTAGAAAGTTGGTCTATTTGCTAGTTTTGTCAGACATTTGCTGAAGAGACAAAGATGTTTCTTGATAACGAAGTGCAGATAACTCTGTGTCTATTTCTTTTTGAGTAAGATAGTTGAGAAGTTTTCTATCAAAAGTCAATACATCCACTTTCTGGAAATTATTTCCAAAAAATATTATAGGGCATCTTATGAAGATAAGTCAAATTTTTATTGGAAAGGCTGAAATTTAACAATTATTTGACAAGGGAAAATTTAAGTTTTAAATAAAATTAAATAAACTTTAGATGTAGAATCTGTCCCCAAACTTTTTAGCCATAATGATCCTCCACCAAGTCCCGAGGGTCAAGACCTAGCCAGCTCATCATTCTAAAATATTTTAATCATTAATTACAGTTAAAATGTCCAATTTCATTATGTATACCAGTTATTGTGTTTCTTAATTGAATGTTTAGTAAAAACATCTGGTAATTATTTTACTTACATTATAAATTTTAAAATTGGCCGGATTGGTGTTATTAGCTGACCGTAGTTGGGAGACCCTTGGTTTTAGATGGGATTAAATAACTCCAAAGTAATATATCTATTTATTTTCTTTGTAATATATATCTTTTATTTAATTTTTATAGTATAGCTCATGTCGATTTAATATCTTTTGGGACATTTTTTAAATTATTGACCATCACAGAGCTGGCAATTGAAGAGTAATATACTAATTATTGTTAGTTATTATTTTTCTTGTTAAAATTACCTCTTTAATAATTTATCATTATTTTTTATTGATTATACCAACTGTAATTTACTGTATGTATTTAATTGTATTTTATCTTACCATTTTCCATTTTAATGCATTTAATCACATCAGTTATGTGCAAGATGTTTCATGTTATAGAAAATGCCTAGTGCCTTCAGAGGTGCCAACTTCTCAGGAATAGCTGATGAACCGATTGAGATCAGCAAAGTTCTGCAAAAGGCCTTTATTGAGGTTAATGAAGAAGGGACTGAAGCAGCTGCAGCTACTGGTAAGTACTTTATTTTCAAATCCCTTCTGGGTTTGTTATGTGGTGCTTTTTAGAGCTTTCTTCTTTGCATAATTTTTACTACATTCTTTAAAATATTAATATGCACTTTCCTTATTTGTTTGAAGGTTTTATATATATATATATATATATATATATATATATATATATATATATATATATATATATATATATATATATCACATACTAACAACTTCAGGAAGCAATAAAAAACCTTTCAAATTCTAATTTACTTTATTCAATTAGTTCAACATTTCGTATTAATTTGTCCATTTTCAAGTATTTTCATTCATGCTTGGATTGGCAATCTCATTATAATTAATACTCGGATATTTACATTTCTTTTATTCTTTTCTTGTATTTAGCATACACTAGAACTTTATTTGTCTTTTTTTTCATAATTTTTTTATTTTATAAAAATTGTCCTATATTTCTATCGGTATGAAGCATGTTTCATTAAAATAGAAATCTATGACAATTTTATGAGGGAAAAAATAAATCAAATTTCAAGTTTATGATAAGTATAAGAAAATGATTAAATAAATTTAAATAGATAAGTTTTGATTCTAATGAGATTAGCCTTACAAACATGATGGACAAATTAGTCCAAAACATCGAACTGATTGAATAAAGACTATTAAAAGTAAAAAGGTTTTATTATTATGCTTCCTCATTATATTCCTTATGTGTAAAATCTTAATTCTTGGTATTATATTACTATGTAATCAAATCAATCATAATTTTATACTGATTCTGATTTAAGTTATCACATTTTGAAACTGTCTATTAAGAAACTGATTTAATTCTATTTCTCTCTTAGTAGCTCCTATTCCATGTTTGATTCATTTGGGTCCTATTCTAGTTAAGCTTTGAACTAACTAAATTAATTTAAAAAAATGAATTGTGTAGTAGATAGTTTTAGATACGTATATACAAAGAAATAATACAGGGAAGGATAGAACAAATAAGAAAATAAAAATTATTGAATTATAACATAGAAAAAAGTATATATTATGAAAATGATGCGGATTAAAATAAGTAGTTGCATCAGAAAAAAAAAAATAGAATAATGGAGAAATAGGATAAGAGAAGGTATTGGAATGTTAAAAGTTTTGCAGACAATTTACTTTATAACTTATGTGTGCGTAGCCATATTATATTATATCTGTATATATATATAAATTTAAACAAGATTAAATTTAATTTAGACAAGTTTCGATTATAATGAGATTAGCAATACAAACATGATAGACAAATTATTTCAAAACATCGAACTGATTGAATAAAGAATATTCAAGGCAAAGGTAATGAACCTTATTTTTCCATGAGGATTCTTCCATGGACTGTAATTCAACAAGCATTCCATTCAAAGTGATTCTTGTCAGCTCCCCTATCAAAGGAGATTAAATTTTTACAAACATATGATTTTTTTTTTTCTTTTTTGAAATTTACATTCATGAAACTTAATGATAAATAAAACTTATAAATAAAGTTACATTGCCACACACCTTTTTCTGGGACTGGCCCTTTAATATGCCTGCAGATGCATTTTTCAAATCTGTCCACCAACTGAGCATCGTTCTTGATTAGTGTCCAAGACTCATAGGCGTACATTACTAAAGGCCAAATCAGTCTTTTGTTGATAAGAGTATAGTCCCTTACCCACTAAGCTACCCCGCTCTCTTATGAATTTATCTACAGTAAAAAAAACAAAGGGAAGGAAATTTGTGAATCAATATTAAAGGATATATCAAAGTTCATGATCTTAAAATAAATTAAAATATTCTTAAAGTAATTTTTTAAGTATATTTGTATATAAACCTGAATACATTTTGCAACCTAAATCCTGGGTTTTTAAGTGGTAGCGGCTTACTGAGTTGGTTAATATTGTTATTTGAATTATAACTTGTGGGGAAAATTGTGATTCTAGAATATTTGGATGATCTATGTTCAGCTGTGACTGATAGAAAGGGAGGAGGTTGGATAATACTGGCGTAAGCTTTGTAAATAAATGCCAAAAGTTATTTATGTAACGGTCATTCTCCCATTTAGTACATATTTCGAGATTCCAGTTCCTTAAAAAAAAAACTAAAGTGTAAAAATTATCTTTTTCCATAATTCATTTCTAGATAGGATACTAATGATACTGTCTAAAAATCTCTTCATAGAGATCGGTCTAAATAGAGGCGATCATAATTGAAATCATGAAGGTAAGGGAAATAGAATGCTAGTCAGGGAAGTATGAAATACTCAAAATTCAACCCATTGCCATTTTCATTATCAATTACAAATAAATTATTAATAAGGAGATCAATCAGTTGAGTTAAATTATTAATTAGTAAAATATTTATGAAAAATAAAAATAATTCGAGTAAAAAATTTATGATAAATAAAAATAATTCGTCCATTTCCACTTCTGAAGGAGTGAATTGAGGACAAACGAGCGAGCACTGGCCACTAGATATATGGTACAGAGGAATTATGGGTCATTAGTCCCGTTATCCCTCTTAAAATTCAATAGTTCAAATTATGAGAGACCCTGTAAAAAAAAAAGCAAGTTAATGATTGATAATACAGAAAACTTATTCGCCATCAAAGTTACCATCTCGTGTTATGGACAGGTGAGGGCAATAGATTTTGCCAATTTGAATTCAAGTTTAACCGTGAAAACGAATAAATTCCAAGCTGAAAGTACCTAGTTCCGACTGGCAACAGTAAGCATACAAGTAATTTTACAGAGAAGCCACCATCTCCTTGGGACATAAATTTGTACCAATTGGCTGAATGAACCTTATTAACCTTACATTAACTTTCTTAGCCACCTAAGGTAAAGGAACTGGATTAATCTTTAGTTTTCACGATTTCATTTAATTTAAACTTTTTAGGTTCCTATTTAAAAAAATATCAACCTGTCTTTGTCATCATTGTTGTTTTCATCATTTATTTTTTTAAGAAACCTTGTTCTCTAAAACTACCAATCCTTTTCAGATTGACCCTTATCGGTTTGAGGATTTTGAAAATTGCATTATTAATCACTTCATTAACAGTGTCCATGGAGTACACATTTTTTCTGGCTATGGGAAAAATAATTGTTTTTTCATTAAGAATTTGTTTGAGCGATGGTGTTTTTAAAAATATTTTTTCTTAAAAATAATAGAATACGCTTAATTTTTGTGTATGAGAATTACATGAATATAAAAGGTATAATTTATATCAGTTTTAAATGTTGAAGTAGGGAACTACTGAAAAAAAAAAAATTAAAGAAATTATACAGTAAGACATTTTTCTTATCTTCTGTTTATAGTTCAGATAAACTGCTGATATGTTTGTATTAATTCAAACTATCGCATAAGTTTTCATAGCTTCTTAGATTGATGTATGTAATAAGTTGTGTTTTTGAAATATTCAATATTTACATTGAAATAGGTTCTCATTGTTTTAATGTTGCTTTATTACCAGACTACGGCAAAGCCACAATGAGGGTAATGTGTTTAGCTCAATCATTGGTTGGTATCTAACAATTGTTTCAGAGAATGGCTCAACCGATTATAAAGTTTAATGGCTCAAATTATTCATTGTGATCTCTTGAATGTTTTGAAACATTTTGAGCTCAGAATACTAAAGGAATATTGTAATTAGGGATTGATCCTTCTATACCATCATGCGAATGTCAACTGAAAGGAATATTGTGTTAAATATGTCCATTTGAGGGTATTGGGTAACGGTTTTTTGCGCAAATTGCCTGCCCGATTTTTAAGTTTGATAGCTCGAATTACCCAGTGAATTCCTGTGATTGTTTTTAAACATTGAGTGCTCAAAATACTGAAACATATTTCATTATATTTTAAGTATTTTCGGCTTTTTGTTAATATTTTTGCTTTCTCTTACCCATATACGAAGTATATAGTAAGGGGAAGTATTGCGATCGTGAAAATTTTCGAATTCGAGTTTTTGACGGAAATACATGTTTTAAGGTCCCCTGAGTCCAAATGACCAAGTCTCGCAAAATGGTCTGTGTGGTCTGTGTATGGCACATGCATGTGATGTTACAGCAACATTTTTGCAAAATCGACTAACCGGAAGTGCCACTTTATATAATTGATTTTACACTTTTTTACAATTTTCTCGAAAACAGCTCTAATGATTTTGCTGAAACTTGCCTAATGTCTTCTCCTTACAGCCCTTTAACTTTTCATTTATGTAGTACATCACCAAGGAAATGCAGGGAAATAAGTCATGATGAAAAGAATATTTTATTTGCGCATAGCTTAAAAAGTATGCATTTTATGGTAAATTAGGTATAGAATTGTATGAAAGGTAATTAAATTATCTAAAATATAATAAAAGAATCATCAAAATCGGACTAGTGTTAGCAAAGATAAAGCGCATCGGACTAACCAGATGTAGCTATTATATCAGGGATTTTACAATTTTATCGTAAACGTCTCCAACGATTTTGATAAAACTTGCCTAATGTCTTCTCCTTAAAGGCCTTTAACTTTTCATTTATGTAGTATATCACCAAGGAAATGCAGCGTAAAAAGTTATGATGAAAAGAATATTTTATTTGCGCTTAATTTAAAAAGCATGCAATTTATATTAAATTATGTGTAGAATTGTATGAAAGGTTATTAAATTATCTAAAAACAAAAGAAGAATCATCAAAATCAGACCAGTATTAGTAAAGATACAGCGTATTTTATGAGGAGCACAAGACCCTAGATGGATAACCGAGCGCATCTGAAAGGAGACGGATGCGACTGAACCTTCTCCCACCAATCTGTTATAAATAATATACTCTGTAATGAAGTAATTTAAGAATACAAAAGCAGAAATTAACTTAATAATTTCTACTTTCATATTATTCAATGTAAAGAAAATATTTCCATGAAAACTAAACCGAAATTTTTAAAATATGTTTGCAGCTTGACAAAGTTAAAATATATAGGTAGTGTACAGAATTGTTATACTAAAATTGTTTAAAAAACTGTTTTATTGTACTGAAGTGGAAGAAGATGTGAAGAAGTGAATGCTGCTGAGTTTATTTCAAGCATTGTTTATGTGAACTTTTTAAAATTATATTAAAAAGATAATTATTATTGGACGGTAAGGGAAAGTTGTGTGATGCGCGCACCACACCAGATTTTTTATTATATGGTTTGTAAATTCATGACCATACTGTAAATAGCTAATACTTGAAAAACTGAAACCTTAACATAAAATTTAATTTAATAAAAAATAAAAACCCAGATATAACTTTTATATCTTACAACTCAACCATATTGTCCTATGGGACGGAATGTACTTAATCACATTGGTATATTGGTAATCTACTTACGCGCATTGGTGGATTATTAGTGAAGTTAACGCCCATGAAATATTGAACCTCGGTTTAGTGGTTGGATATCTTCCACCCCAAGGTACGGTCTCTTGCAAGTACATTCTGTCGCATTCACCTGTCCATGTCAAAATAAAGAAGGCTCCTTGCATCTGTGTAGGTTAATATTCAGAAAGTAAATTAATGTATTGAGTGAAGAAGGAAGAGTCTTCATTTTCGTTAGCGTGTTGAAGGCACCCGACTACAACACCAATTTTCAAAATTCCATGGGCGTCACCCTCACTAATAATCCACCAATATGCTTCAGCAGTTATGCAAGTACATTCCATCTCATAGGACGAATAGGGTTGTAAGATATAAAAGTTATTTTTGTAGGCTGGGTTTTTATTTTTTATTCAATGATATTTGATGATAATTTTGAAAGATCTTGTTTTGTCTTTGCATGAGCATTTGCCTTTTTTTTATTGTATTTTTTTTTTTTTAACTTCAGCTTTAAGGCTTTGAAAAATTGTTTTCTTAATTCTTAAGTTGAAATTTTTCTTAGTAAGCACATATATATACCTACTAATAACACTTATTATCGATTAAAGATTATCAGGCTCGGACTAGACAACTAGAGATCATTATATTTTATATATACTCAAGTCCAAAACAACTAGTATACCTTAAATTTTGTAATTGTTACTTTCCAACAGAATGAAAGTTAGCAATTTTTTTGATAGTGTATATATTCAGTTTATTGGAGACAACAGGAAATACAATAAAGCATAACATTTATTACAAAAAATATGTAACATGAAGATAAATAACCGACATCATCCAAGCAGTCCCTGATAACATTCACAGTAACATGCCGTCGGGCATTGTCATAGATCAGGGGGAAATTATCGCCTATAAAATGTGAAAATGTACTGCTTATTTCTCGAGGATGTCTGTAATGTACGTTCACGCATTGAGCGACAGTCTCTATAACACATAAAGGTCTGTCTTTGCCTCTAAAGAAATCCCTCGCCATGCCACCACTCCTCCAAACTGCACTCTACCTGCCACATTTCTCTGAGTGAAGCAGATTTTTTCTTCGCCACACTCTTTTTCTTTACGCACATTAACTTGAGCATTTGGACCATAGAGCCTCGCTCCGCCATTTCCGATAGCCTGAGAACTCTGGCCACATATCTCTGGCTTCTCTTGTCATCGATTAATGAGCGAATACCGTGGTTTCCAGCACCATTTTGAAAAAGTATATTATTATTATTATTATTTTGGATCTACGGTCCTGCAAGAACCCGGGCCTCCAACACTACAGCCAACCAATCTCTGCGATCCTATGCTATCCTCCTCCAGTTTCGTACACCCAGCAGTTTCAGGTCCTCTTCGACATCATCTAGCCATCTGATCCGAGGGCGTCCTCTGCTTTGTTTACCGTCCGGTTTCTCATTGATCATTCTCCTCGCTATCCTGTGGTCCGGCATTCTTTCAACATGTCCCATCCATCTCAGTCTGGCTTTCTTTATCAACGCCACCATGTCCGGCTCTCCATATAGCTCCTCATTCTTTCTTTTTCTCCTTACACCATTTTCAGCCACTCCGTCCCAGATCGTTCTTAATATTTTTCTTTCCCATGTGTTGACCATAAGTTCTGATTTTTTGGTCAGGGACCATGTCTCGCACCTATACATGACTACCGGTCTTACTATGGTTTTGTACAGTTGAATTTTATCCTTTTAGAGAATGATTTTAACTGAAACACTCTTTGTAGTGAGAAGAATAACACCTATTTCCTGCTGCTATTCTGGCTCGTATTTCACTCTCTATTTTGTTATCAACTGTGACCGCACTTCCCAGATACTTGAATTGGGTTACTGTACTCTCTTAAACTCACTTTTTCATTTGCCATCTTTTCCAATTTTGAGTTTTTTATATATACAGTTTTATCTTCATCCACCTTAAGACCCAGTTGAATGGCTGCCTCTTCAAATTCTTGGAATGTTCCTGATAATGCTGCTTGGGTTCTAGCGGTAATGACGTCATCCGCATATGCTAGCTGTTGGGACATGCGGTTGTATATAGTTCCTCCAGGATTTGTTTTTACTGTTTGAATGGCTGCTTCCAGGATTAAATTGAAAAGGAGAGGGGCTAGAGGATCACCCTGTTTCAAGTCAATGTTTACTTCAAACTCTTCTGACAGTGCATTTCCTAGTTTTACTCGACTGACAGTCTTAAATAGAGCCATTCTTGATAGTCTGACTGATTTTTTGGGTATGCTCGCATTTAACATGACTTTCAAAAGTCTTTCTGTATCTACACTGTCATATGCCTGTCTTAAATCGACAAAGAGGAGATGTGTGTCTATGTTGTATTCATGTTACTTTTCCATTGCTTGCCTAAGAGAAAATATTGTTGAGGTCTATTGTTGACCTTCCTGGTCTGAAGACTCCTTGGTATTCTCCTATAATATTTTCAGAGAATTCTGTCAACATTTTTATATAGAAGCACTGCCAGTATCTTATGGGTTGTACATAATATGGAAATGCCTCTGTAATTATTACATTCGAGCTTGTCTCCTTTCTTGTATATTGGACATATTGCTGCTTTTGTCCAACCTTCAGGCATTCTTTCTTCCATCCATATGTCCCAAATAAGCTCATAAATTTCTTCCCATAGCTCAGTTCCACCATATTTTAACATCTCTGGGGTAATCTCATCCAGACCTGGCGACTTGTGATTCTTCATTGACATTATTATGCCAATTATTTCTTCTTTCTCAGGAGTTTCCCACTTCTTCTGCTCCTTCCTGAGTGTTCCCTAGGTATTCATTGAGACCACTGTTCTCTTCTGAAATTTCACTGAAATACTGGTTCCATCTTTCAAGAATGGCTGACTTTTCTCCAGTCAGTTCTCCTTCTTTCCCTCTGCATTATTTAGCCATAGCTTGGAATCCTTTCCTTATCTCGTTTACACCTTTGTAAAATTTTCTTGAATCTTTGCTATCCTAGGACTCTCGCAAGTTCTCCAATCTTTCTCTTTCTTCTGCCTGCACGATCTTTTGGCTTCCCTCCTTTTTGTTATGAAATTCTGCAAACTTCCTTTGGTCTTTCTTTTTAGCATGTTCTTTTGCTTCTTTCTTTTTATTCTTTTCGTACGTTTTGGTTCTTCCTTTGCACTTTCTAACACTGCCTCTTTCATTTTTTCCCATTTATCATTCACGTTTGTGTCATGATGTCTGTTTTCATATGAGAACTTCCCTTACTTTGTTTTTGAAGGCTTCCGCTTCGTCATTTTTCATTAGCTTTTCTGAATCATATTTGGTTGTTCTACATCCATTAGTGCACCTTCTTACAGCTAGCTTTTATTGGTAGCAAACTTTTACCATATGGTGGTCTGGATCACAGTCCGCTCCTCTAAATGCCCTGACATCTCTGATATCCGCCGCATGTCTTGATTCAATGAGGACATGGTCTATTTGATTCCTGGTTAGGCCATCTGGCGACACCCAGGTCTCTTTGTGTATTTTGTAATGCGGGAATTTAGTGCTACTGACGATCAGTCCCTTTTCCATTGCAAAATAAATCTTAGGGTGGCCATTATCATTAGAATAGTCATGCTTGCTTTCTTTGCCTATTGTGGGTCTAAATACTTCTTTCTCTATTTTCGCATTCAGATCACCTATGATTACTTTCACATCATTTTTCGGGAATAAATCGTATTCTCTTTCCAATGTTTCGTAGAAAATATCCTTTCTTCTTCTTCACTATCTTCTGTGGAGGCATGTACACTTATAATTGTCATTTTGAAAAATCTTCCTCTGAGTCGTACAGTGCAAATTCTTTCATTAATAAGTTTATACTGTATCATTGTGTACTTGATTGAAAAAGTATAAATGTTTTTAATAGGTAACAACAAAAATAAAATGATGAATAAATGAAAAAAAAATTCAGCCGCTAACGGGTAAGTATAGCACAACTCTGAGGAACTGAAAGCTGACTGAATTAAGTTTGTTTGCAATCTTTGACATTCATCACTAATCCTAGAAGGATTACTACATATTGAATTATAAATCCTATTAACCCCTCTTGTACTTGTTCACATGCTGATTCAAATGCAACATTTCTTTAATTAGAAATTGTTAAATGAAATACAAAGTTTGCCAGTTTTTTTGGACTCAAGTGTAGTTTGTCAATGTATTGCTAGCATGTTGTATCACCTTTATTTTTCATTTGGAAAAATCATTTACAATTAAGCATGCATTTGAGAGAATACTGATGTTGCAGCTAGCACAATCAGGATGAGGAGAGAGATTATTGAAGAACCGCCCACTGTACTTTGCAATCATCCATTTGCTTTTCTTATCATTCATACTTCCACTGGTATGGTGCTCTTTGAATCCTGTATTGTAGACTTGCCTTCATCATCACCTACACGTCAAGCTTCAACCCACGAAGAGTTGTAATAGCTTTATAAAAGTTAGTCATTCAACATTTTTTTAGACATCTCAGTAGATCTATAAAAGTGCCTTTATTCACCTTTTAGCTTACTTATGTGAATCTTCTGTTATGTTATTACCGAGAATGAAACTCTAAAAGTTCAAATGAGATTTAAGAACCTCTTACCTTATTAAGTAACGAATTATTTCATGAACTATTTTTATTTCTTTTAAAGATCTTCATGCAATTCATTAGACTTAAATAAATCAAATAGTTCCTACTATTTTCACAGGTTTTGTATACTGAGAATGTTTTCCACTTTATAATTTATTTATTATTATTTAATGCGTAGATGAGAGGAGTGTGTTAGGGTTGATCTTGTTGCTTAGGGTGTTAGGGTTTCGGCTGGGTTCAGTGGAGGGATGTATCTAGATAATGATAGTTTTTGGTATTGGCAAAGAATCTTCGCCTTTGCTAATCCCTTTTATTTATTTAAGTTTCATGTTGGAAAAGTTTAAATATATGTAACATGAATTTTATCAAAATATTTTAAAAATAAATTATTGTGTGTGTATATATATATTTAACGGAAAGAAGTTTCATCATAAGCTCAGACTAACTTAATTATAACTTGCCTGTCAGGAAGGTGAAACTAATAAACTCTTGTGGCAGTAATGGCCTTACTAGGTTGCTTGATATGGTGACATGTTTAATTTAATAATAGAGATTTTTATTTATTATAATTTGCTTTCATGAATTTTAGTCTTGATGTCTATGGCAATTTCTGTGTGTTTGGATGGATTAAAGTAAAGTTTCTGTTTCTCTAACATTCCGTGAGCATAATGTTCAATAGAAAATATGAAAATTTGTGTAAACTAAAGCTTTTTTTTTTCACTTTTCTTTTGGGAATTTATGTAGTTCCATAATTTAGTTAATTATTTCTAATGTTTATTTTAATTCATTATATCTCATTCAGTTCTCTATCATAATGGAAGTGTTATAGAAGATATAACTCAAGTTAAGCCTTGAAGTATTCTTCGAGTTATTTTCCATCTTAATAAAGATTTCAGGCATGGTTGAGGCTTTTATGATTCAGTATATTTAAATTTCAAAATTTAGTATGTAATGCGTCAATAAGGTTTTAAACATCTATAAGATAAATTAATGTATTCAAAGCCTATTCTAAATTTCTATTAAAGTTAATTAATTAATAGTACACTCATAATTTATATGAATTTTAATTGAAAAATGAAATCTTTTAATTATTTTTACAAAGTACTAATTGTATTTGCTATGTGATTTTTGTTATTTACCAATTTTTATTAAAGTTGCCCCAATCTTTCGAAACAGAAGCTGTAACAAACATATAATTATGTGTATTTAGGCTACTCACATCTACCTTATCAAGAAAAATAGTAATTTTTTTAAAAATCATCTTATTCATCCTAAAGTGGTGCTGGAACTCCCAAGTTACCCAAAAAGGAGTTGGGATTAGGGCTGATTTTTTTCAATTTTTAGGAATACGCAATTGGCAATATTTTTATTGAGGTTTCATCAACTTCTTCTTTGCCACTCAAAAGTCAAACTGGAATGAATATACATACACACAGGGACATCTCATATATATAGTTTATGTGGCTCAGTACTTAAAGGGCCAATATAAATTCAACAATTTTATCCAGGAGATTTTCAAAATTTAAAATTCTTGGGGTCCTCCATTCAAAGTTATTTAACAGTTACTTATCCCACGATGTTCCAAGTCAGAGATTTATGCATTCATTATGTAGGTATATATTCTAATTGATTGTGCTTCATTTTAAGATATTTTTATTTTGTCTGTAAGAAAAGGCCTTAGGCCCAAAGTTAATTAAAATCAATCAGTTCAAATTGTTAGTGACCCACTACACTACCGTAAACATGAGTCCTATCGGTAGGACTTAGTGTGCTTCCAGAAGGAAGTTGTAAGTTCTGTCAAATGATAAAATATTCTTCATTGGTAGTAGCATCCAAAAAAGTGATAGGAAACAATTATCTTATCCAATATGTCCTCAATTTAGTGTCTAGTATATAATTGCGTAATAATATCACATTCTCAGTTAGCTGTACACGTTTTTCTGAAACATATTTATTTTTTTTTTTTAGTTTTTATTATTACTTATCTTATTTAATGGTTGTAGAGTTATGAGCTTCAAATAACTATAAAAGACTGACTGTAATAAATATATTCACAATTAAGCTAGTCTCGATAAAATAGTTTGTTAACAATTATTTATTGTTGATGTATTTTATGTATATGATGTGTTATAGTATTATATTATTATTATGTATTAATTATTGTGAAAACAGAAAATTTATGAATTCAGATTTATATTTCCATTTGTGACAGTGCTAATGAGAGGGACACATGAGTTCACTCCTTTTCAACATAATTTTATGTTATATTAAATCTGTAATCTGTAAATCTGTTGAAAAGATCTTATTTCAAGTGGTATGAAAGAAAACAAAAAAAAAAAAGTATGCTTCACTCAGAAATATTTGTGTCAGAATTTTGTTTAATTTTTCTTCACTATTTATTCTGTCATTATAAAATCCTTTGAAGGAAGATGCTTACTATTCAAGATGGAGCAGAATGTTCCTGACTTATGAGCTCTTTCCATGGGTGCTGTCACATGCATAATGCATTTCAAAAAAGGTCTCTATTTCCAAAGTGATAAAACTTTTTTTTAATTAATGGTCAATAAATTGTCTTATTGTATTATTTTTGTTTCAAAACGTGCATTATTCATTATTAATTTCTTTGCTAAATTTGTTGTAAGGTTCATTTTAAGTTACACTATGGGGAAATCTGTTATTGCTTTGATATATGTTTTTATTTTAGAATTAATGAGCTTTTATATCTACTTATTGTTATTTAAATCGACTGTTATGCTAGATAAATAAAAACTAATAAAAGCTCCATTTATGTTAAATGGAATAATGTGTTTTTATATAATAATATTTTTAAATGCACTCATATATGAAAATTTTAGGTTACTTGTTTTATCTTGGGTCCCATGACTACTATAAGAGTTTCATCCTCTACATTGTTTCACTGATAGCTATAGTTCGCCCACAGTTAGACGGCAGCGGGCAAATGTGATCAGCCCTCGAGAGGGGAGGTGTCTCTTCCCCTCCACACATTTAATTGTCATGATATGATTGACATGACTATAAATCAAATGTTTGTTACCATTTCACCGTAAATATGTTGAATTTGTTGGAAAAAAAAATTGGAAGAAAACAAGAATTAATAAAGAAATATTTGTGAAAAAAATTAGGTATGATTCATTTTGTTATAAATGCGAAAATTTGCTGCTTATTAATGAAAACAAGAATTAATAAATAAATGGGAATTCAAACATTTATTTACGAAAAAAATTTCCCAAGTTTCATGAAGAACATGTTTTACAGACACAATTTTTATTTTTACATATTGATTTTGTAAACATAGCTATGTTACTTTCACTATACAGTTTTGCAATATTGTAAGTTTCAAAATTGGATGTCAATTTCTTTGGAGCTTGAGTCTGAGTCTACTCCTCCTACATTCATTATGGTTGCATTGATTTCTTCATCAATAATATGGTTAGATTCCCAGTATGTGTTTTCAGTACCTTTTACGTACTTACACTAATTTTTCCACTGTTCTTCAGAATACAATATCAAGTTCAAAACCGGGTTAGCACAAAAAAAAAAAAAAAAAAAAACTGTCAGTAATTTGTTCAAACAACACAATGTCAATATTTCGAAAGAGGAAGTCAATATAAAAGCCAAATAATCACAATACATGGAAAATAAAAAAATACTTCTGAAATTTGGAGGGGTTTCAAAATGGCGACCAAGAAGTCGGCGTTTTAGGCCTTTTTTTGTTTTTTCAACTAAAATTCCTAAACAGTGCTTTCTATCAATAAAATTATGGTAGATTATATTTAAGAACATTAAATTCTGTGACTAATGTGTACCACAACACAAATTACTAAATTTGTTTAAGTGGTGTGGCCGGAAACCACGGTCAAAAAACGATTATATCAAAATCAGAGACTGAGTACTAATTATGAATCTGAAGCTTAGAAATGAGTACTCTAAGAGAAACACTCATTCAAAAAAAGGTGCAGAACATCAAATTCTGCGTCCATTTAGCGCACAAATTTTTAAATTCGATCAGGTACACCTCTTAAAATTGGCAATCTCTGGATCTCCGGCAACAACATAATAATTTTGTTAAGTGGTAGGATTAAAAACTACGACGCAGTCTGTTTTTACTTGCTTCGTTTTTGGACCATAGTTTTCACCTCTACCAGTTACCCAAATTATTATGTTGTGGTTATTAATTAGGCCCAAAATTTGATGCTGTTTAATTTAATACTCTTTAACTTTTTTGACAGAATGCACCATTTAGGAATTATTCGTGAAAATCCTAAAATGCCGCCATTTTGAAACTCGCCCCCCTCCTAATGTCGGTAGACAATAATTTTTTAGCATCTGTTGCGTCTTAAGTTTTATATATGCTTGAAACGAATCATATGTAATACAAAACCACTGACATCCAACTTTTGGAAGTATATGCATAATTTCACGGCTTCTACCGCACGAGTGCACGACCCCGGCTTCTCTGAATATTCAAAAATATATATAAAAACTTTCGTTTAATATATATAAATATATTAAATATGTAATATATAAATAAAAATATATAATATATAAATAAAATATATAAATGTAATATATATAAATACTTAAAAACTATATATATTTTAACGTTCTTTAAAAAAATTAATGACAAATTTTTACCTTAAATGCACTGGAAGCTAGTTACTGAGGAAAACAAAGTTTTTTCGTAGCGGTTTTTCAAGTTGGTGAAAAGCGCACAAAAAGGAGTAGTTCGAAAATTTGGATGTTTCACAAGAGGGGAAATACATACAACATACATAAAAATTAAAGTTACTTCTTTTTTTGCAAACAAAAAATGATATCTCTACTGGGCTAAAAATATGCCGATTGCCGGAGGTCGAGAGACTGCCAATTTCGAGAGATGTACTTGACCGAATATAAAAATGTTTAATTGACATCCGCATGATGGTATAGAAGGATCAATCTAATGATTGATAAATTATTTGCCACTTGTATAAATTTGTTTTATTGAAAACTAGTTTTGAATGATATACAATCATCCTCAGTTCAAGGTTTAAATGGATTATATCAAACAGAAAAGTTTGTACTGGTTTCTTCTCGCATTGTTAGTTCAATGCGAGAAGAAACCAGTACAAGAAAGAAAACATTCGAAACTAGTTTTCAATAAAACAAGTTAATAGAAGTAGCAAAGAATTTATCAATCCTTAGTAAAAATGTTTGTGCTCAGTGGACGTAGAATTTGATACTCTTGTGTAACTGTTTCCATTAGAGTACTCATTTCTAAGTTGCACTCATATATAGTACTCTATCTCTGTTTTTGGGATAATCTTCGTTTGTAGACTGGTGGTTGTGTTACATTAGACGCAGAATTTAATGTTCTTTAATTTAATATTCCATAACGTTTTCGATAGAGAGCTTTGCTTAGGGGTTATACATAAAAAAAAAAAAGAAGTTCAACTTCGACTTTTTTTGGCCGCCATTTTATAACCCGCCCGCTTTGATTTGGTAGACAAGTTCAGATTGAATACACAGGATGAACGTTGTAAGGATATATGACTAGAAGTTTTCTTCAAATAAGTCACCAAATTTTGCCTCAGCTCTTGGATTATAATTGGAGTGTGAATGAACTCAAGGTACTTATTAAACGGTCGACAACATGTCGAGGTTATAACATGGCACTATACACTATAAATGTCCGTATTTATGCGAATTGTAACCCCCGCCCTCAACTGGAGAGTCGACAGTTGTGATCAAATTGCAGTAATAATAATAGTGCAAGTTATAACCCTCAACAACTCAACAATGATCAACCGTTTAGTACCTATGTACCGAACTCAATTATGTTCACGAAACCTACATTTACTCCATGTGTAGACACATGTTAGGGAGATGTGGATTAGAGCGTTTTCAGGATTAGCGCGTAATTGTCTCGTTAAATCCAAATCCTCAACTGGTAAGAGCTCCCCTTTACGGAGTATGAAGCCTAAACACTAATGCAGTAGAAATCAGCCGCGAAAGTTCGCCTAAGGTGAAGCATAGCGAGTTGTATTAATATTAGTTCCAACCTGTTGCTGAAGTTGTTTCTTTCTACTTTTGCAGTACAGCTGTATCGGTGTCTATCTACTGGTAGGCCTTTTTTTTTTTTTGCTGTAAGCGGAGCCTACAAAAGCTGTTCTTCAAATTACTTTGTGATTTACATTTCTCCTTGACAGTTTTTCGTAGTCACCTAGCAAAGCATAGCAGTAGAGTCAGCAAGTGCAGACCTCTGTGCGTGGTGTACAGCTATCCTTACTATCATGTTTTATCAACGACGGACTACCGAATTAAAACGAAAATTATTTTTGTCAACACTCATTCAATTCATTCAATTATATTCTATGTGCCACTTTCATTACTCAATGAAGATTGTAATATGACCTATTTTGCACTTGCCCCAAAACCTCTCTTGTTTGAATAATGAGTCTTCCTGATACCTTTTACGGACTGACCCATTAAGGCAGAGGTAAGTGCGTTCTATGCACTATTCAATTAAATTATCAATTTCATCAAAATGGACTTGGTTGAAACGTACGTTTGAATGCAATTTTTAAACATAGCCTTAAAAGGGACATACTCTTTAAAAAAAATCTAGCTTCAAAAATAAAAATTTTTGCAGTCCTGTAAAGTCGAACTTACTAATATTCAGTGCGCACTTGCTCGGCATCGCCCTGCTTAAAAATATTCTAAGTCAGCTTACTGTGTCAATTCATTTTCGTGATTCGAAAGCCAGCCAGTTCATTTGTATATTTGAGGAAACAAAGTTAAGTTATTTATTAGCGGAAAACAAATTGATATTTAGATATTATAGAATTTTTGTTCTATTTTATATAGACTAGCTGTTGCCCGCGGCTTCGCACGCGAATATTTCATTTTTCATATTTCGCTTTAATTTATATACGTTTATGGTAAGGGTAACTATAGTGCATATAATAATTTTGTTACACATTGTTTGTGCTTGAGGCTTCTGCCACCCCACAGTAAGCATGTAACACCTACTTGGACCGAAAATGGAACCTTTAGGAAAACACATACATTTTTTCCAATGAAATACTCGAGCTATTATATCGTGTCTGCCATGAGGCTTTTGTTCGTCTTTTAAAGCATCTCCAATCGCAGATCATTTCCGGATACTAGTAAACGTGATAAACAAATCAGAACGATCATAGTGACCAACATATCTCATGGCGTCCTGAGTTCTCTTATGCGTAAAACGGGGTCCACCAGTAAAACAGGATGGCAACAGAAACATATTTCCAATATTCGAAACTCTACCATCCATCTCCCTTACACATGACATCTTTAAGATGAACATAGTTTTCCGCTCGCAGCTTGCTCTGGTCGAATCTTATAAAGTTAAGCCATTCTGTCTCTGGGCGTAGATTAACTAAAAATTGATTGAAAAGACTACTATACAGCAAGATGTAATTGATACTGTTTTAGCTTCTCGACATAACCGTTGTATACCGTCCTAACACATTTGCAACATAAATACGTTTTTCCCCATTCGTAGATGAAGCTTTCTGCCTATCGCTTTGTAATCGCCAAAACTTCTGCCTGAAAAACCAAGATAGATTATAATTTAAATGGTTGTAACCGCGTAATGTTCATCCCTTTCTAACTGAAACAATTGGAATATGGTTTGTACTTCGGTGAGAAAATTGCCACCGTCACTCCGGTCGGTCTTTTCGAATTACTGCGAATGTTCTCAGTCCTGAGAAACGCAGCCAAGTTGAAGTGGGCTTTTGTACTCATTATTTCTGTTTTTCCTAGATAACAATCTTCTCATCATATCGGAGTGTACGGAGCACCATCAACGAGCAGTTTTTTTTTTTTAAGAATCGACAACGTAGAGGTCACCATGAACCAAGTGATATGGTCCGACTTCTGAGACTCAGAATTGTCTCATCGACACTCGCATTACCGTTATTGAAAACTTACCCTGACCTGAAACTGTAAAAAGGTTGCGCAGTTTTCCTCGGACTGCTAAGCTTTGTTCGCCTGGGCATGAAGAATTCAGCGTTTATACCCAATTCAGTAAACGTAATCACAGTGGTAAGATTGCATCACTAGACTGCGGCTAGTGAGTAGCTTTCGAGCGATGAAACATTTCTCTTCTATCTCTGGTTTGCGACGTCTATGATATTTTGTAGTAGCTATGTTGCAGCAATAGAATGAAGATAGCTGGAATCCATTAGGTTTTTTCTCAGAAGTCTTATCATCTGAACAGAGAATGTACCCCAGTTATAACAGAGAACTGCTGGCTGTTCATAAGGCAGTAACGTATTTCCGATCAGTATCCAGAGGGAGACACTTCGCCATCTCTGTTCACGAGCCACTAACCTTTGCTTTAAGCAAAAAGCGTTGACTGTCACGCCAATAAGAATTCGATGATTAATTTCGTTTTTAATTTATCACAAACATCCAGTACCTCGAGGTAACCTTAACCACGTCGTTGACTATAGTTAAGGATTTGTTACTGGATGATTATTGAAGTCACGTTGAGGTGTCCTCTTAAGTCTGAGTACGACTATCCGGGAAAAGGCCAAAGTCACCGAAGCCGCCTATGAATTGCTTCTCCGTCTATTCGGGGATTTTCTTATTTCAACAGACAACTCGGGATTTTGGAGAACTTATGCAGTAGCTGCGAGATTTAATGCCATTTTGCCTACTCCTTTTATTTCCTCCTCCCACAAGAGTTTTGTTTTTTTGCACATAAGTCGCCCTTGAGTGATTCTCGATCTAGAAACCCCTCAACTCTTCTGGACTTTATGTCGTTATCTGCCGAAATAATAAAATATATGATGGGTCTAAGATATCACATTTATCTGTCTCTGTAGATAGGCTGAAGCTTACTTTCGAACTCTTCCGGACACCAACGAGATAACTAACGCTGCTTCTTTTATTGTGCTTGTACATACTGCTACTCCTGTTGTTGCACTTTTCTGTGCGCCAGAGTCTACTGGTTTTCAATCGCATATTGTGAAGGCTTTCTCTTGCAGGCAGATAAAGCTATGTAGGTTATTGTGCAGGGATGGGAGGTGTGACGTTACTGCTCTCATGTTTGTTTTAGCACCATATTTTAATTTGTTGTCCCACCTTGAATGATAACCTGTACATACCTCTTTGGGAGAGCGGGGTTATATTACCTTTTAGAGTGGAAGCGTTGTATTTTTTTTTTCTGCTTTCGTACGCTTATATATAGTTAAAATAGATTTCATTTGTATAGTTGCTATAGTCGAGTAAGCAAATAATATTATAATTTGATCGTTTGAATAAAATAATTTGCTATTAAAGCCTTTTTTAAAGTGTAGAACTTTTGTTTCATTCTTAATTTAGTTTGGTTTGTTTTGCCTAGCTAACATATATTAACAGTGTCTGAGTTGTGTTTAGTTATATTGCATGAAGGGTTTTAGTTGTTGCATGATCTTATTTTTTAATGAATTACAATTAATTTAGTAATGCTTTTGCTTAGAGCCCGCTTCATTATTAATATTTGGGACATTTAACTGTTTGATGTTATTATGTTATGGAAAAAATGTTGCAGGCGTGCATTTAGCCAGAAGGAAACACTATCATCAAATTTTGTGTGATAGGCCATTTATGATTTTTATCATACATAAGCCTACTGGTTTGGTTCTCTTTGCCTCAAGAATTCAACACTTTAAATAGCCTAAACTACTCTATATTAACTTAGTTTTTATTTTTATTTTTTTATCTGGTCTAATTAGTTGGATTTTGCTAATGAGGAAAAACAATAATTGTAGGTATTTGAAATGTTAGAAATAGAAAAAGTTAAAAGTAAATTAAATCTGAATCTTTTTATGATCTTAAAAAAAATGATAATTTTCTTTAATAATTAATTTTATAATTTATAACAGTGTTACTACTTTCACATTTTGATGTAATTAGGATGTTTTTTTTTTGTTTTTTTAATGATCTACAATCCGATACACAAAACATTTTGTGATTTAGTTCATAATTCCTTATTAGACAACTTTTTATTATATCATTCTCAAATTTTATTAAAGATGTGCATGTGTACATTAAACTTTATTTTACCCTGACATGAGTGTATTTTTTAATGAAGTCTGGTAACTTGATGAGCTATTTTAATGTTATTCACATTTATGTTTTGATGTAATGTAATTTTAATCGTTTAAAAATATTCAAGAACTAGTCAAAAACTATAGGGACTTAATGGATTTCTAATTTATAACTGCCTTGTTAATTATCTTCTTCAATTCTTAATTTATTTCTTTGTATGCTTCAATTATTTACTTAGCTCACGAAATTGCATGTATTCTTGTGTCTGTTCTGTTTTTGTTGCCTCTTTGATTTTTTGTTGCATGAATGTACATTAATAATTTAGCCTATGCACTTTCAAAAATTTCCTAGTGTCTATGTTGCAGGCTTGGTTGCTGTTGATAAAACAGGCTTTTTTCGTTTTGAACCACCTCCATTTTTTATATGCGACAGACCATTTTTATTGATCGTATCTCATTCACCAACCAATGTTTTCCTATTTTTATCTAGTGTTAAAGACATTTAAACTTTAATAATTTTTTTTTTATTTTTGGTATTGGTCCTGAACTAAGTTCTTTCATTTTATTTTGTGTTTGTGTCAATTTATATGTAATTGCTTTTGTCCATAACTTTGTTTAATTTTTAAAAATGTTTTTATGTATATCTTAAATATTTTACTGTATATGCAAGTAGACATATAAATAAATGTGTTTCTATCATTGTTTAATTTTGAATTGTTTAATTGTATAATTTTCTGCTTATTTCATAACCCTCTGCCAAACAGTAGTATAGTATTCTGAGTTATAGTATAACAGTAATACAGTCATGCAAAGTTGTGAGTGTGTATATAAACGGTATTTTTAAAATGTTATTTATTAATTTGTTTCTTATTTCAAAGGTATGACAATTTGCTTTCTTTCTGATTGTTTGTTGGGCTGAGCTTTCATTTGACCTGTAGAAGCGCATTCAATTTTGCATATTGAACTCTCCTGGGGTGTCTGTAATACAGAAATTATTCACTGGTTTATATATTTTTTAATTATCTTATCTTTTTGATCCTTATGCATTTGGCATTATTATTTTTTTCTTTTTTTTCCGTTTCACTATCCGAATTAGGAAATAATTAATTTGAATGAATAAAAATGACTAATTATTAAAATATTTATTTACCATATTTAGTTCTTGGCTATAGCAATTCAATTCTCATAATATTAATAAAGTATAAAATCAATTAAATTATTTTAGAGTTTATTAATAATACATTTTAAAAAGTTTTATTATTTATTTTATTTATTTCACGACTTTTACAACTTCGGTCATATGTCGTCACCAAATATAAGTTTTTTCCATCTTCCTCTGTCTTGCCAGTCTCCATCACGCATTCCCCTGTTCACCATTCCTTCCTTGACGCCCTCCAACAAGCTTTACCTCGCCCTCCAACAAGCTTTACCTCGGGCGACCCCTCTTCCGTTTTCTCTCTGGTCTCCATTCCAAAATTCTTTTAGGCCATTGCCCCTCTTCCATCCTCATCACATGCCCATACCTATAGATTATTTATACTTTTTAAAAAAAGTATATGTAGTAGACCAGTATAGCTTCTTCATCGTGTCTGAAGATTAATAAAATTAAACATTACATTAATTCGAATTGTTAAAGGGAATTTGATGCATAGGCAGACCTGCCAGGAAAATTTGTTTACTCATACCGAAGCGAAAATTGAGGATGGAATTTGATAAAATTGATACTTTTTTGCTTTGACCATTTTTACACCAACCCTCATCTTTCCTTCAACTTCTCAGATCGGACGATTCCTTTTTGAATCATAATGTGTCAATGAAAATACGTTTTCACCTGCTTAGGCGCAGGATACAATTCATAAATTCACTGAATCATTTTTACATTACTCTCCGTCTTTTCTCTAACCATAGGCCAAATCGAATGATCCAATTTTAGAATATTGACGTGTCACGAAAAAGATGTTCGCGCATATGTAAGCCTCTAAGTAGTTGATGGAATTCGATAAAATGGATTGTGAATCATTTGTACTTAAGTCCCCAATTTTTTTTTCTGTTTCCTGCATGAATACATATCTTTTCTATTTAGGAAGCGATATTTAAATTATTTACAGTTGTAGTAAAAAATAAATAATAAATATCTGATGTGGGCAACACATGACTTCCTTGTACGCCTATTAAATTATAAATCCGTGGCTCAAAAAGTGATACTGAATTTGGTTACTAGTTTCCGAAGATTGCAGTAAAAACGACACTCGGCCTCCCGTCATTCATCTATTGACACACAAACACACACTCTTGTCACTGGAGGTATCATTCCGTTATTATACGTCGTTTTCCTTTAGTAGGCAACTAGTTTCCAAGATATTTCTTCATGTTACATGACAACAATAAAACTGTCAATATCACTGGATAAAGCATTAGAAATGGACAGTTTCGACATATTAAGCGGAAAAATCCACTTAACTAATATCTTATTCGCATGATGAACGCATGACGAACGTACGTACAGACGCTACGACGAAACTAGTCAAAATGGATTCAGGGATGGTCAAAATGGATATTTCCGTCGAAATCTGAAAACCGAAAATTTTCGCGATTACAATACTTCCTTTACTTCGTACAAGGAAGTAATAATATTTTTAATTCAGTTGAAACATATATTAGTTGAAAAAGTAAAAGGGTCATAGTGGTGTCAGTAAAAATATAGTTACCAATATTATAATAAATGTCGTTTGAGAATTGGATGAAGAGGAGGCATAGATTCGGTTTCTACTATACAGGGTGAACAAATTTGAGTTTAAAAAAAATAGAGAGGGTTGTGACATGAGCCTCAAAGGTGTCTTGTGTCAGGTCTCCCTTAATTATAAAATTGCTGAGGAATATCGAATTGTTAGTTCAAAGATAGGTTCAATAACGGCTAAACCTCACGGACTTTTAATAAGATATTGTTTTCAATAGATGGCGACAAAATTCTTGCGAAATTTATTAGCTTTTATTTGAAAACGACTGAATGAAACTAGATTTTTTTTGCAGATTCAATAATTGCACTATAATAGAATATCCAATAACTGTTTTTGATGAAAAACTTTAATTGATTAATTGGATTTTTAATTTCTATTTCGTAAAATATTAAACTATTAAAAATATCTGATGTGGACACCCCATGACTTCCTTGTACGTCTATTCAATTATAAATCGGTTGCTCAAAAAGTGATCCTGAATTTGGTTACCAGTTTCCAAAATCTCAAAAATTATACTCGGCGTCTATCTGTTGGCACATACAGACACGCACACATTAGCTCTTGTTTCTGGAGGTGTTATTCCGTTATTATATGTCGTTTTCTTTGAGTTCACAAGTTCCCAAAAGATTTCTTCGTGTTCCTTGACAACACTGTCTATAGAACTATCTGTATAAAGCATTGGAAATCGACGGTTTCAGCATTTTAAGCGTTAGAACCTGCCTAACTTATATCTTATTCTCCTGCAGACTTGTTCAGCTCAAAACTGGGGAGGAAAATGATTGTTTACACTAAATTTTAACTCTTAAAACAAGTAATAAAATTGTTTAATTAGAGAGGAAAAAATGTTATTCTGGTTATTAAATATCGCTATATCTTTTGATGTAAGTTTATTATGAACTTCAAGTTAAGTACCGCTTTCGGCTCTTCAATTTCAATTAAAACTTTTCATATTACTTATATTGATATAAAAGTCTAACTTATCAAATTTGAGATTTTTCTTATCAAACTTAACATTATATTTTAATATAGTTTTTGATGAAAATCTAATATGACCTTCAAGTAAAATACCACTTTTGGTTTGCCAATTTTAACCAAAATTTATTACGTTATTTACATTAGTATGTAAATCTTAAATACCAAATTTGGGAAGTTTCGCATTATATTTTAATATAAATTTTGATGAAAATCAATAATGACCTTCAAGTAAAGTATCACTTCCGGTAATCATGCAGTAACCAAAAGGGGAGACTCACAACTAGATTTTACAGTAATCCTGAATTTTTTTAAATTTTCTACGGCTAACCGTATTTGAGTTATGCGAGATACCTACGGACGAATGTGCGTTCAGACATCATGACGAAACTAGTCAAAATGGATTCAGGGATGTTCAAAATGGATATTGCCATTAAAATCTGAAAACCGAAAATTTTCGCTATTACAATACTTCTTTTACTGCGTACAAGGAAGTATAAACGTGTTATATATACAACCGTAACCAATCATCTATATATTAAGAATACAACAAAAATGTTTCAATTTTTGTTCGTTTACATAACCTAAAAAGTAAAATAAAGTTGATTCATGGTCATGTGATTTGCCACAAAACCAGTAGGGGAACTTGGCTACCTGGGAATACTGAGTGGAGAGATGCACTGCTTGGCTGAGAGTACATTGGTTTAATTTTGAAGAAACCTGCCCAAAACTCGAACTATCGATTTCATTGTTTTAGCTCCCAAATTATTTCAAAATGTAATCTATGTTCTCTATATATATTACGATAGCATAAATCCCTTTTCTAGCTCTTAGGAGCGATGGGTTTTGACGAATGAGGTAATTCTCGTCAAAAGAAAGAGAATTACATGAGAAGTGACGAATTATAATTACAATTGTAAAATTCTTCCTAGGGCATATATAAAAATGATGAAAAAACAGGAAGGTTTCAAAATACTTACGATGGTGAGTCGGTGGATCGAGACGGGACGGGTCTTAAGGATTTTAAGGATTTCGACATGGGCATCAAGACATAGACATACGTTGCCTAGGTATTGGTCCAGCGTCTTAAAGCCATAAACCTATCGTTTTCGAGATAACGCACGATTAAGGGTCACATGGGCCCTTTGCCAACTTGCGTACGTGTTGTCCTGACAACCTCATATTTTTGGATAGCATGGATATCAATCTTTGATTGAAAATTTTTTGGTCGGCGGACCTGTTCTCCAGAAGAATTATTTTGGGGTTGCCAACTGGAAAGCTCTAAGTAACTACAAGTAACAAGCCTCAGTGCTAAGAGCACAAATAGTTTGTTCATGAAAGATTATATTACAGTTCGGAAATGTTTTAGTACCTTGTTAATAATTGTTTTTATGCAGTATAGTTTGCCCATCATATAATATAGTTGATATATTTATAATTTATTTTAATATGAGGATCTTGTTGTTTTTAAATTGTTTACTTGTTTAGTTTTACAGACTTATAATGTATTTATTTTTATATTTTTAACATAAATGTTAACGAAGAATGTGTTATAAAACATTGTTGCTGTTGATTTTAGATTACTTTTAAGTTACTTATAATATAAATAAACAGTGTTTATTAAAATAATTTCTTATTTAATTTTTAAAATAAAGATATACATAATTAAAATGATACAGATATTAACAGACGGATTTTTTCTGTTTTCCTACAAATCTCTGTGTTTGTTGTTATACTATTTTGTATATTTTATGCTAATATACACATTTTCATCCATTCAAGAGAGAAAAATATCAATTTTTTGTATCTGTTGAAGATTTTTATAAAAGAATTTTTTGGGGCGTTGAATCCGAATATGAAGTTAATTTTTTTCTGTAACAATTTTGGTTTTAATTTTATTACCTTTCAATTATTTTACTTTTCTGTTCTTTAAAAAAAATTAATTAAAACATGTTATCTACTCTTTTGAGTAGATAACATGTTTCCTTCAAACCAGCTGGAAAATATACTTAATTAAGACCTCACTGGTATCAGTCAATTTCAATGTTTTAATAAATTTTTCAAAATAAATAAAATTAACACCAAAATTACTATAAATGACCAGGAAGGGATAGATGGTGTGTTACCCCTCCCAATAGTTGTAAATCCCAAAAGGTTGGGAACTTGAAATTAGAACCTACTTCAAACTGCGAAAATAATAGAAAAACATTTTCCTCAAAGACCTACTAAAATTTAAAGCCAATATTTGATTTGAATAATGGGCTGTATTTTACTTCACTAATCTTATTTTATTATTTTACAAAGTTTCGACTGTATATGCCATCCTCAGATACATTATATGTTGGAGAAAAAAAAGTATTTTTGTCAAGTGTTAACATTCGTAATAGTTAAGTAAAAAATTCAAATTCAAAAGAGATGGGTAAAATTACAATATTTCACAATATAGTTGAGAAAATAAGAATATTTAATATAGTTTAGATTCTGTCCATGGCCGGATCTAGGAGGGAGAGTAAAGGAGGCACTTACCCTAGGCGGCAGATTTCAGGAGGCGGCATTTCGAGCGAAATTTTATTTATTTATTTTTATATCAATTTTTTATATTTGTTTATACACAATTTAGATTAATATAAAACAACAAATCTCAAATTTACGGCATTGTGTTTAGTATCTTCCAATTGTATCCTCTCAATTTTAATAATAATAATTGTCATAGGTCTAAATACAAAATGTAAAACAAGTGCAATCAAAAAGCGATACTATTCATTATTTCCCGTTTGAAATGGAAGACATACGACAATGAGACAATTGTTTGATAATGTTATGCATTATTTCATAGTTCGGACATCTCAGAAAGAGAGGTATCCAGTTATTCTCTTTGAGCTTCCTCCACCCGAATTAGTTTTTATTTATTATCATTACGTGATCTACAGAGAAAGTCCAATCTCATTTATTGGAGATTTTCACGTGACACTTTTTTTTGGGGGGAAAGTGACTAATCCCAAATATAAAATCGTATCAAGAAAAAAATATTTTAGTGACCAAAAAAATTTAAAGTGTTCGTAGTTATAATATAACTTAAACCGTAACAAGAACAATTCACAAAAAATTCACCAACGCCTCTTTCTCCTCTTTTCAGCTCATAATTAGAACTGCGCAAGCAGCGTTCACAGCGATATCAGACATATATAGCAACTTATTGTTATTTAAAATTTGTATTTATTTTTTGAAAAAACCGACATCAAATTCAAGTTTCTCACCTTATTTTAATCGTAAAAAAACATTCATTTTTTTATTCTCGAACGTTTCCCTTTATGACAAAAAATTATTTTCAGATGAGCTGAAATAGGGAAATCAGCTCTGCGAGTTAATTTTGGGAAAAAAGATCTTTTGGAAAAATTCGAAACTTCATCCGAAAAATCTACCATGAAAAACGTTGAAAAAAGAGGAGTCCCTTAATATCTTGGAAGTAAGTGATAATGTGTTAACAGTATCTGCCTCAATCTGTAGCTAAGGAGAGCTAATGCGTAGGACAGGTTTTTGGTTCTGTTGTCACGGGATGTTCATGCTGAAAAGTTGAATTTTTTTTTCTTTTATCGATTCTATAAAACTTCGAGAAACTGAGAAGTTCGAACTGTTATTTTTGTTCTGTTACAAAAAAACTGGTTCCACTATTTCCCTCTCCAAAACAGCTTCAAGAATCATTCTAGAGAAGCTTACTTACTTAATCCGCTCCTCGTCTAACGCCTGGTGCAGTGTGAGGGTTCTTTCTGTAGAGCTTGATCCATTCTGCTCGGTCCTGTGCCAGCTCCCTTCTACTTCTCCAATTCAGATTCCTGGTCATAAACGCCTCCCGAACATCTTCCTCCCAGGTTTTCCTAAGGCGTCATCTTCTTCCATCCACCTTCATGTCATAGATCAGCCTAGCTATTCTCTTGCCTGTCATTCTTGAGACATGTCCAAACGATTCTGCTCCAGAGATTCACGTAATGATTTTAGGCCGAGATTATTCCTTATCGTGGTGTTAATCACCTGTCTCGGCGAGTTTTTCCTTTAATTTTCCGGAGGAGTCTCATCTCCATGGCTTGGAGTTGTTTTGTATGCTTGCTGGACAGGATCTATGACTCACTGGAATAAGTTGTCGTAATAAGTTGGGTAGGCAGAAAAGTTGTCTTTTATACTACCTTTTTTGTATCTTTCGAGACTTCAGGCTTTCTGACAAAGTAATTTCGCAGAGCATTAAATAAACTTCCTGCTGCAGCTATTCATTCTCTTATTTCCCAATCTATGATGCCTCGCTCATGTATATGTGCTCCAAGGTATTTTAATGTTTCCACTGCCTCCAGCTCTTGCCCTTCTAGTCTGATTACTCCGTCTCCAGGGACTTTTCCCATTTTTCCAGTTTCAGGGGTTTTCCCATTCTCATTACCTTTGGCTTTTCAGCGCTAATTTTCATATTAATATGGGCGAGTTCTTCCTGTAGAATACTAAGTTTGAACTGAAGGTCTCTTTCATTCTTTCCAAATAACACTACATCGTATGCGAAGGCAAATGTATTTCATTAGATAGCTTGCATGTTTCTATATCCTATATGGAAACACCTCATCTTGTTCTTGGTATTCTTCAAGGCCGTATCCGATACCATAATGAACAGGAATGGGCTTAGGCATCCTTGCCTGATACCGGTCAAAAATCTAAATTCTTTGGAGCTATTGTTGCAGGTTTTAATGAAATTTCTGTATTTAGTAAAAAGACTTGATATTCTTTTCCGGAGTCCAAGTGACGACACACCTTTTTCTCTTAATACCTTTCCAATAACCTAAACATTAACCCTGTCAAAAGCTTTAATCAGATCGACATACCAAATGTAGGCTTCCGTATCTATGAGCTTCTCTGAAGCCTGCCTGATTGAAAATATCATATCTTGTGTGCTCCTATTTTCCCGAAAACCATATTGTTCTTTTCCTAGTATGGGTTCCACAATACTTCGCAATCTGTTTTCTAAGATTTTTGAATAGACTTTACAAGGGACGCTCAAAAGTGAGATTGCTCTTTGATTTTTGCATTCCCTGTTGTCCCTTTTTTTAAATATAGGAACAATTACGGAGATTTCTCAGTCTTCGGGGATCTTCTTTGCCTTCCATGCCAAATTGAAAAAGTGCTGCAACATTTTCATTCCTTGGCTTCCCAGTTTCTTAATTATCTCTGGTGTTATGCTATCCCTGCTGCCTATCCCATCTTAAGTGCCTATGGCTTCCAAAATGGATATCCAAGTAGCCATCCTCTTCCAGGGCTTCATCCTCGGCGAATGCGTTTCCAGATGGCTGTTATTCCTCTGTCCTCCTTATATCCGGTTCTATCAGCTCGCGAAAATATTCTTTTCACCTTTCCCTACCCTTTTCTGGTTCTTACAGGGTTATACTATTCTTGTCTTTTATCAATTTCAGTACGGGCTCTTAACCATTCCTGAGGGAATTCAAGGTCTTATAGAACATCTTCTGGTTGTCCGTGAAATTTTCTTCCTTCTTCTGTCCAAACTTCTCCCATGAGGCTCTTTTGGCTTGGTGACCATTGATATCACCTCTTTCCTCTGCCTCTTGTAGACCTGGCAATCTTCCTGTGTTCCGCTGGCTAGGTATTTCTTCCAGAGCTCTTTCTTTTTCTTAACTGCTTCTTTAAGCTGGTCATCTCACCATGATGTTCTTTTATTTAGCTGCTTTATCATGCTTTATCAAACATTTCCTGCCGCTGTCATCAGTATAGGTTTGAAGACTTTCCATGACGTTTCCAAGTTGTCGCTGTCCCACAGGTGTTCTCCGTTACTCATCATTTCTTCTATTTTCTCCTGGAAGCGGTTAGCAACATCCTCTTCCCTGAGTTTTGATCTTAAATCCATCTTGTATACGCCTTTTTCTTGAGTGTTGAGATCCTCCTTTAATTATCAATCTAATATCTCCTCCTGAAATTATCACGTCCAGCTTAAGTAGATAGTGGTCGCTGCCCAATTCATACCCTCATTGGAGTTTTGTGTCCTTAGATAGTCTTCCTGCACTCCCGCTTTATTAAGATATAATCAATTATTGATTTTTCATGTCTTGAGGGCGAAAGGTGTATTTATGGATATCCTTCTGGGGGTAGAACGTGTTTGTCACTGAGAGGTTATTCTCAAGACAGAACAAGAGAATTCGCTCACCATTGTCATTTATTACATCCTCTCCATGGCGGCCTAATACTCCTTTTCACAATTTCCAATCATTGCCTACCCGTTCATTAAGGTCCCCCATGATTATTGGGGTGAATCTGCAGCTATCTAGTTCTTCTTGTAACTTTTCGAAGAATTGTTCTTTATCAACACTACTGGCGTCATTCTTTGGACCAAATGCGATAAAGATGGTATTTATTTCGTGCTCTAAAGAGAGCTCTACTGTCAATAATCTGCTGTTAACTGCCTTCCAGTTCTTAGAGAAGTAAAAATAAAAAAGCTGGAAGAGAAAATACAACAAATGATGATGTGGAGGAACTGATCCATCGACATCTAGGGGTATCAATGGCTGAAGAAAAGGAAGGAGTAGAATGGGAAATGAATCAGTGTTCAGATAACAAATTATTATTTGACTTTAAACCATTGTTGTATCTTGGATTTTCTAGCAAACAATTTTTTTTTTAAATATTAAAAAAAAACACTAATGGGTTCAATATTGCCCGCACCTCAAGTACGTATATGAGGCACAAATTTGACTTTTTCGATAAAATTTAATTTTGGTCATTTGTTGGTTGGAGTAGCGCAAATTGGAAATTGGTAGTGTATGACTAATATATAAATCTAGTAATTACCGTAGGAGAAAATACAATTTTTTGAAATTTCTAGCACTGCTAAGTTAATAACAAAATTGGGTTCTTCTTCATCTATTCCTACTATCCAATGTTGAAAAATACGATTTTTATATTCGTCACTTGAAACTTACTAAGCGAGGCACGTATTGTGGCAAAGTCTTGAAAATCTAATTCTGAAAACACACAAGGAGTCAATACGTGAAAATTAGAAATTCAATACTGCCTGCCTTAAACTAGTGCCGACCACTACCTGCCCGTACCCATTTTGCTAAGCGCTCCTCGCATTCAAACCCTTTGGCGAGAAAATTTTATTTTACTAATTAGACGGCATTAACTATATTTTTACTTCCTTGTACGAAGTAAAGGAAGTATTGTAATCGCGAAAATTTTCGGTTTTCAGATTTCGACGGATATATCCATTTTGACCATCCCTGAATCCATTTTGACTAGTTTCGTCGTGGTGTCTGTACGTATTTCGCATAACTCAAAAACAGTTAGCCGTAGAAAGTTGGAATTTTGTATTTAGCATTGTTGTAAAATCTAGTTGTGAACCTCTCTTTTTGGTCACTGCTTGATCACCGGAAGTGGTACTTTACTTGAAGGTCATAATTGATTTTCATGAAAAATTCTATTAAAATACGATGCAAAACTTCTCAAATTTGGTATTTATAACTTATATATTGATTTAAATAACATACTAGATTTTGGTCTAAATTGGAAAACCGGAAGTGGTACTTTACTTAAAGGTCATATTAGACTTTCAATAGAAAATTTTTGTAACCCCCTCTCAAAATTTGAGGATGTTTTACGTTTCAAGATACGTAAAATCCAAATATCGAATAAAAATAAATCCGTCCGCAAATTTTTTTTTTGTCAAATTAGTTTTGACATATTGTCATTTTTACTTCCTTGTACGAAGTAAAGGAAGTATTGTAATCGCGAAAATTTTCGGTTTTCAGATTTCGACGGAAATATCCATTTGGACCATCCCTGAATCCATTTTGACTAGTTTCGTCGTGGCGTCTGTACGTACGTTCGTACGTACAAAATTTTTTGAACAAAAGCTAATGAAAATCCCTACAAAACGAAATTAAAATCATTTTAATCAGACCACTATTAGCTGAGATATTGCGTAAGGATCTTCTGAGACTGATTCTTCTGGCGGCTAGTCATCCTGCTTCCTACTTATTTATTGGGCTTCTGATTTCCTCTTATCTCTCTGTTTTATTCTTTCTTGGATTATTTCTTTACTTCCTTTAGCTTCCTTAGTCTTTCCTTTTTTTTGTTTCCTCCTGAAGTGCACATAATGTGTAATAATTTGCAGCGTTTTATTACTTGTTTAAAGTGTTAAAATTGAGTCTAAAATACTAGTTTTCCTTCCCATTTGTGAGATCAACAAGTCCTCATCATGAGAATAAGATATTTGTTAAGTGGGTTTTTCCGCTTAAAATGTCGAAATTGTCCATTTCTGATGCTTTATCCAGTGATATTGACAGTTTTATTGTTATCATGGAACATTAAGAAGTATCTTGGAAACTAGTTGCCTACTGAAGGAAAACGACATATAATAACGGAATGAGACCTCCAGTGACAAGATTGTGTGTTTGTGTGTGTGTGTGTGTGTCAATAGATGGATGACGGGACGCCGAGTGTCGTTTTTCGAATCTTCGGAAACTAGTAACCATATTCAGTATCACTTTTTGAGCCACGGATTTATAATTTAATAGGCGTACAAGGAAGTCATGTGTTGCCCACATCAGATATTTTTCTAAAATTATCATCACATCTATTCCTAAAGCAGAATTTTTTTTTAATTCAAATCTAAAGCCCTTTTTTTCTATTTTAATATTTTTACTGCCTTTATATGACATACCACAACATTCAAACATAGTTATTGGCAATTCTATTTTAATAAGGAGTAAGTTGCAATTTACAAAACGAAAATCGGACATTCAGTTTCAGAGAAAATTGAATATTTGAAAATATTTGATTGTTTTTTCGAAAATGTTGTGATGTTGCTTTTTTTCATGAATGATTTCAACATTTTTCTGCATCGTCTCCAATTTAATGCGCAAATGACATGTATGAACCATGAGCAAAGAAAAGGAAAACAACAATTATTACTGCAAAATTGCTGCTTTAAACAAGCCTAATTACTGTAATTATTCAATAAATTAATTAAATCAATAGGATAATAATAATAAGTGGCTTTAGCCAATATTCTTTATTTTGGAATGCGATTATCTTGTAAACTATGGACTAGAGATTACGAGATAGATACATTAAGAGATATTAGCAAAAAATAACAAGAAAAGGCGCCTTATTTTACCTCTTCCACTCTCCATTCATCAGGACTTTTAATATTTTCATTATTAGACTCTACCGAGCAATTTTGCAAAATTTCAGAACATTTGGAACTATGTCCCAAAATATATCTAATTTGACTTGGACTATAATTCTACGGACGAGAAAGATCCCACAGCCTTGGGTGTTGGGGGAATCGACTAGAGTTATCCTCGTATTTTAAGTTCAAAAGAGACTACTTCCTCAATTGAATACCATATGAACTTTTTGAGCTTTACCTTTATTCTACGGCGATATTATAATGTGATTATATGATTTTTAACCTGAATTATAAATAAGGATTTATTCTCTTTCTTATTTCGTTAGAATTTCCTGGGTTTTTGTATTTTTAATATTTAAAACTATTTAATACTAGTTTGTAGAATTGCCTATGATTTTTTTCCCTTTTTCCTGTTATGCATGTTTATTCAAAGCACGTTTATGATGATGTCCATGCACGAAAGATATCCATTGGAACCCCTCACATCTCTCCTTTTTAAAAAGATGATTCTTTTGTTACAGCTGTGATATTTGCAACTTATGCAGCCATGATTCCTCGATTACCTCCTCCTGAGTTTAAATGTGACAGGCCGTTTCTTTCTTTAATTATTAGAAAGCCAAATAATCATATTCTTTTCATCGCCAGAATTAATGACATGAAATGATTTTTCAGTTTTTTATTTCCAGTTAATTTTTACCAGTGTTAATGTTTGTTTTTGTTTATTGTTATTAATATCCAAAGTTATATTGAATGTTTTTTTCCAATTATGAATGAAATATAACAAAAAAGTCATGGAAAACGTTTTTCAGTTTTGCTATTTCCTCTTATCCTTCTAATAGTAGGTGAGCCAAATCCCTCTACCAGGTATCACTTCCTCTCCACCCTATATCTCTATAAATTGCACATATTCGTGTTCCTTGCGACTAATGATTTTAAAAAGCCAATGCTCTTTGATAAAAAAAAATGTCCGCACCTTGACAAAGATTTGGCTTTGTTTCATAGCTGAACAGTTAGATAACACAGGCCAACGATGAAAAAACTTTTGTATTGAAAATACCTTATTCCTATAGTTTTTAGGGTGCTGAATCCAAATATGATATTAAAAAAGCTGTATCACCCTCAATTTAAGAATTGTGATTATAAAGAAAACTATGAAAACATAGAAACAGTGTTAAATCGATTAGGCTATGCTTCTCATGGTTGGATGATATGTGGTGATTTAAACATAACATGCATGCTCCTTGGTCAGCAAGGTGGTTTTACCAAATTTCCATGTTTCTTGTGTGAATGGGACAGTAGGACTAGGGATCAACATTGGTGCAGAAAGAACTGACCTGTGAGGAAGTCTTTAAAACCTGGTGAGAAGAACATTCTACGCAAAAACCTCGTAGATCCTGTAAATACAAACCAAGCTTATGATGTAACATAGTTTTTCATTAATTCTCCCGTATACCATATAGGGGTTTGGATAGGGGTTTATACTATGTAATACAAAGCATATTGCTGGAAAACTGTGGGTGATACGAAAAAACTAAGGCCAGATTCAGTTTTAGATTAAGCACATAAAAATCTATAAAGATCAACTATTAAAGTTAAAAAGTTTTCAAAAAAAATTTTTTTGTTGGCCTGTGTGATCAAAAGTAAATTTTTTCAAGCAGTGGTAATCAAACGGTCAAAAATAACGAAAAAGTCGACTAACGAATAAAACATGTTAAGCACTTAATATTCGTAGCGGTGGAAACGTAAGCTCTTTCAGTCTTCAATGAGCATTCATAAATGTAATAGTTTTTAGCTTGAACGACAACATTTAGTTTAATTGCATTAATGCGCTTATATTAGTGCTATTAATATATCATTCACGTGAATGATTTTGACTGAATAACTCACATTTTTTTCATACTTAACGATGGGTCTAGGTATTTTCTATTGGTGCTCTTTCTGCAGTGATGACCCTCCATTACTACAAAAGATTCAATTTGTTTTTTTAATTTTTTGAATCCATATTTGGCTAGTTTTGTTTGGAGGAATTTTATGACCTCTTTTGTCAGAGCCTGAAAAAAGTAGAGTAATTTCAGACTTGTTAGCGAATGCTTTTTTTTAGAGGGCATTGCTTATACAGAGTGTTGACAGGAAGAAACTTTTGCAAAATCTCGTTTCTTGGCATGATTTGAGAAAGAAAATAATATATATGCGTAGCTAAAAAAATTTTCTTGACTTCCCTGTTCCAGTCGTTTGGCTTTTTTTCATTCAGGTCAAAATAATGTCCTTATGATTTTCATTTGAGGCAGTGAATTCATCACATACACTTTTTCTGTCGTCCTCGCTAAAATTTTCAGAGCAGTTAAAAAAGCAGTTTGAAAAATTAATAAATGTTGGGACCTTGAGATTCATGCTTTTACCCTTCTTACTAGTATTAACTTCGTCCTAAAATAAAGTTTTCTTTCCATTCCATAAGGTAAAGCGGACTTTTTTCTCTTTTATTTTCCAATTTTTGGGGTTAGCTTTTTTCCAACAGGTTATTTGCTTTATTTTTCCTTCACTGGGGATGATGGTTTCAATGGGGCTTTCCTTACAAGTAGGTTTTGCAATCTCAATAGGGTCAGGGTGAGTCCGATCAGTATTCATATTTGTATGATCTTTTATTACAAGTTCTTCTTCTTGAGGCAACTTTGCAGCATTAATTTCATTTACTGATACCTGTTCCATAGAAAATTCATACGTTTTAGATCGTTTGATTGAAACCTCATTATCACCAGCTCACCTAGTGAGCCCTAGACTCTAAAGACTACTGCTACTGCTGGAACCAAAGGGTTTCTTCTTCCAAAATTTGAGTATTTTTCATTTGATCATCTTCATATTGATTGGACCTAAATTTAGATTTAGAAAAATTGTTATATTCACTTTCAACAGATTTCTTACTACAAAACAAATCACCTCTTGAGATGTGTTCAATTTTTAATTGTTCGTTATTCTTTGCTAACTCATAGATAAGTGTTAACCTCCTCATTTTAATCAGTTTTAAAAATTATTTTAATCACTTATAGTTCTCAAAATCACTACTTAAAACAATTCAACAGGTTGTTGTTGTAAACTAAACACAAGATAACATTCCACTGCTACTGCAGCTGTTTCATAACTTAAACAATTGCATGGCGATAAAATTACACAATAGCTCTTGGGTACTTTTAAAAACAAAATGAGTGCCGATTGAACATTATGCCAAAGAGGTAAAATCGTCCAAGTTCTCTTGGGCAGGATTACTGCAATAAGTTGATGCTTTAATAGATTTGGGGAAAGTGAAAATTGGTTATTATTTTATTTTAAAATAATATTCGATTTGGGTGTTTTTACCCAAATTAAACGTGAGTTGTACATTTGGATTAAATATATCATTTTCAGAAAAATATGGACTTGGGTATTTTTACTTCTAAACCTTCGACTTCTTCTTCCATGGCTCTGCAACCCGCGAGGGGTCAAGGCCGCCCGAAGCAAAGTCTGCCATTCGTTTCGGCTCTTTGCAACCGCTCTCCAATCCCGGATCCCTAGAATGGTGTGCATCCTTGGTTACTCCGTCCACCGAGCGAAATCTGAGCCGCCCACATCTTCTGGTGGAGTGGATTTCTTCTTCGACGAGCCTCCTGGGTATGGAGTCAGCACTCATCCTGGCCACATGAACAGCCCACCTGAGCCAACCAACTCTGATGAAACGCACAACATCGTAGTCATTGTACAGCTCCGAGATCTTGTCCTGATCCGCTAGACTAGCTCGATTGTATCGAAAATTGTTCCGAAAATTCTCTGTATTTTTCTTTCAAATCGGAGGAGTTGATTTTCCTGTGACCTGAATAGTATACCTATGATCCATATATAAGTACTGGTCTAATTAGACTTTTTTACCGACGCAATTTGTTTGTACGAGACAGTGTACTGTTCTTCATCTGGCGCACTAGCGCAAAATTACATTTGTTAGCTGCAATGTTTCTTCTTTGAATTTCCTCTCCCACGTCGTTATCCTGAGTTATTAAGGAGCCAAGGTATACAAATTCCTTGACTCTCTCAAATGTAGATCCATCCACATTGTAAATACATTGTAAATGAGAGGGAATTATCTCTCGTGGGTTCGTCACCAAGTATTTTGTTTTAGATTGGTTGACTTCAAGCTCCCTTTTTGCAGCTGCAGATCATAGGTTTGTGAACGCCTCGGACATGACATTAAAATTTCTCCCAATGATATTAATATCATCCGCGTACCCCAGAAATTGGGCTGAACGTTTGAAAATTATTTTTTTATAGACTTTATCTTGGGAACTATTAGACACAAAGATGTATATTACCACTCGAAATAGAGCTAGTTAAATGCACCATAAAGTAGTTTATAATGATTATCTTCGTAGAAAGAACAGTCTCCATGATATTTACCATTATAAATTAATAAAACGGTGATTTGAGAAATTTGTTCTTCCTACAAAATAATCATTATAAACTACTTTATGTTGCGTTTAACCTGCTCTAATTTGAGTGATAATAGACATCTTTAGATCTAATAGTTTTTTTTTTTTTTTTTTTTTTTCCGAAACGCGGGCAATTGGCAATTTGTGAATTCATTTTGGCTAATATCATGGAAACTGTTCTTTCTACTGAGATAATTATTATAAAATACATTATGGTGCATTTAACTTGCCCTAATTTGAGTGGTAGTTGACATCTGTTCGCATAATAGTTCCCGAGCTTTTTAAGAGTTAATTTTAGAAACTCTTTTAGCAACATAAAGTAATTTATAATGAATATTTTCGAAGAAAGAGCATTCTCCATGATATTCATATTAATAAATTAACAAACCGGTCATTTCTCGTTTTTTAAAAGAAAAATATATTTTTTGAAAAGAATTATCTCGAGAACTAGTAAACATAAAAGCTCAAATTTTAGAAAATTTCATTTCCTATAAAAAAGTAATTATAATTTTTTTCGCTCGGTTGGAGTTTTCAAGATATTTTCTTTTTTTAAAATAAAATGTAGCTATTTTTGAAGGTAGCGGCTTTGAATTGACAGACATGGATTATTTTATTTGGAATGTCCTTTTACTTTCGTAATTCACGTTCAAACCTTCTCCTAAAATGGGTACCCAATTTAAGTTCCGGCTCCAAGTCTATATCGATGTTCAATTAGGATGTGGTGGCTCATACTTCCACCTGGATTAAGATTTATTACTATCACTGTATATTTGTTTCCGAGATATCTTTTACTATCTGTTCTTGGGACAGAATAAAGAATGTAAAAAAAAAAATATATACTCGTATATATATATATATATATATATATATATATATATATATATATATATATATATATATAATTGTCATTGACCCTTAAATTAGAGCACTATGTAAGCTCGTTAACGTAATTACATTAAATAATGTTGATCGAGCTAATAGCTATTGTATTTATAAATGCTCATTGATATGGAAGAAGACTGAAATCCTTAATGTACCTACCGCTTCAATGCTAATTAAATGTATTTTCTGAAGAACCATTTCGAATATTTTAAATAATGACTATTTGTTTTTAAAGAAGAATAAGTGCTTCACATGTTTTATTTAAAGACTTTTTCGTTATTGATGGCCGTTTAGTTGCCACTGCTCTTTAAATTTTAACTTTCGTGTGAACGACTTTAAAAAATTGGCGTTACTGGTATTTTTTAGTATCTAAACCAATTGTTTTGTTTTTTTTATTATTCTATGTCTTATAATTTTCTTACTATTCAG
The DNA here is from genome assembly GCA_948150685.1 of Rhaphigaster nebulosa. Taxonomy (NCBI): domain Eukaryota; kingdom Metazoa; phylum Arthropoda; class Insecta; order Hemiptera; family Pentatomidae; genus Rhaphigaster; species Rhaphigaster nebulosa. The sequence continues at coordinate 144,354,674 of OX411308.1, forward strand.
CCTTGAAACAAAGTCAATTTTGGCGAAATTAAGCCCAATGCCATTCGGCTTAATTTCGACAGTGAAATTTTTTCATTCGACAGTGAAGAAAAAATTAAGTCAAGTCAAGTTTGGTAGTCCGCCATCTTTGGACGCCATGTTGGCAAGGTGCGACTACTTTTCTATCTGGAAACATTGGTTTTTTTTAATCATTAGTCTTAAAGAACACAACGATATGCAATTTATAGGAATGTGAGGAGAAGAGTGCCCGGTAAACGGGGGTTCTGGCCCACAGATTATAATTATGGAACCCGAAATCTGAATCTTTTAAGATTGCTCAGGTAAGTTCATTTTAGCAATTAGTAGGGGTGTCTACTTCTGGCTACAGATTTGTATGATTTGCCAGTAGTAGACTATATATATATATATATATATATATATATATATATATATATATATATATATATATATATATATATATATATATATATTACTGAAATCTTACTACTTACATTAACTAATTCAGTGACAATAAGCATGATACCAGACCCGGATCCAATAGTAGACAGGGGATGTCTACTGGATTAAAATGTGTCTACTACTAGAACTAAGTATTAATATTCAGAATACAGCATTTCTGAGTCAATTCTAACCTTTTCCATACATTTCCATTTAATATAATTTTTAATTTGAATTGTAACTTTTTTAATTTAATTATAACCCTTTCCATTACAGTTGTAATCTTTTCCGTTTCAATTGTAACCTTTTCCATTTCAAATGTCACCCACCTTATCTTGGATTCATTCTATTTACTTTTTTTTTTTAGAAGAGGAGCGGTATGAATTTCATTGAATAGGTGATCGTTCATTAGGATTTTGAAATTGCTCATGTCGAATTTAGTTTCGAAACTTTGTTTGATCACGAATATTTGTAATTAATTATTAACTCGCAAGATTCTTCAGTATATATAATGTTTATTAATTTTTATAAGACGATAATTTTGAATTTACTGTGGGATTTTTGATTGCGCATGCGCATTTTGAATTACCGTTATTGTAGAAGTTTTCTTTTAAAATAAGGATCGTTTATTAGGTTTCCGAGAATTCTGATTTAATTTCTGAATTAGGTTTTTGACTAAGTATACGCAGTTCGAATTACCGTTACAGTTCATTTTTTTTAGTTTATTACGTTTTCAGGAACGATAATTTTGAATTTACAAGCTTTTTTATTGCGCATGCGCATTTTGATTTACCGTTACTGTAATATATGGATCGTTTATTTGGTTTTCGTAGATTCCGATTCAGTTTTCTTAATTGAATTTTTGATCGAGCATGCGCATTTTTTTTTTTGTTGCTGTATTTTAAAATCTCATTCTCGAAAATGTAAACAAAATTGTACTCGAAAAATGGCTTGAACAAGGTCCAAAATAGTCCTAGAGCGATTTTTCAAAGTGCTATTTGTTCGCAAAGAGTTGGTCTAAATTCTTATTTTCATGAAATATATGTAAGGTTCGATTTAATTACTCAAGCAGCGTTTGAAAGTTTTTGTTTCCTTTGGTGACTCGGTATTGTTACATACCTCGAAAAGTTATTATTATTTTTAAATGAAATTTTAATTGTATAATTTTAATTAACTTTTAATTGATAGGCACCATTAAAAGCCACAATTTAATCTCTGAAACATGCCTCTACGACAATCATATGCTCTGTAATTAAATGTCGGAAAATGGCCATATTTCGCTGTTTAATTTTTTTTTTTTAAATCCCCAGAAAATCGTCCGTAATAGCGCTTGGAAAGACAAAAAAAAATAAAAAAAAAAAACATTAGACAATTGAAATCGTTGTTAATGACTATTAAAATCTCTTAATTTATTATTGTTTGTATTTTATCCTATGAAATGAGACTTATCATTCCAAACCCAGTTTAATTTATTTCTGAAAAATATTCAGGAGTGTGAAAAAATAAAAAAATATTTTCGCATTCTTTATATATCATGTTAGAATCGTCCCTTGCAGATTCAAGTGCTGTGAGGGAGGAGTTTTATTATACTTAATTCAGTTATAGCCAACTCAAGAGTAAGTAGATGTATCTGAGGCTACAAAACAAGATTATTATAGTTAATTAAAATTTGTTGCGTTTGTTATAGCTGTCATCTTCGTACTTGAGTCTTATATGGAGCCACTACTTTCACCTGAGTTCTCATGTGACAGACCATTTCTTTCTGTGATTATCCATAAGCCTTCTGGAACTTACTTATTTGTTGCTAGAATTACTGACATCTAGTATATAGTTTTTTATTTGGCATTATCTGTATGACTTTTTAGTAAGGTAAATGTATTTGTATTTAAATATGTGTGTTGGTGTGTTTGTAAAATACCCCTACATATATATCATCTTTTGTCGCTTCTTTTAGTTGGATCATAAACAGAATGTGATTGTCTTTAATTTTTGGAATATTTTAGTAATTTGTATCTTTTTTTAGTATACTAGTTTTTAATAAAAACTAAATTATTGAAGTTGCAAATAATTTATCAATCCCTAATTAGATTGAGCCTATTATACCATCATGCAGACATCAACTGAAATTTTTAGTATGCTTTAACCTAATTTCTTTTTAAGTCTGTTTTTGTTGTTGGTAACCTTTTTTTTTGTGTTAATGATTTTTTAAATCTCATTAAAGTAATGCTGCTTATATTTTTTCGTTTGAAATGAGATGTTTCATTCCAAACCCAGCTAAATTTATGTCTGAAAAATATTTGGGAGTGTGAAAAAAAAAAATTTGTTTTCATATTCTTTATGAACGATGTTAGAAGCTGTCTCTTGCTGATTCAAGTTTTTGAAGTAGTTTTATTGTACTTAATTCAGTTAACACCAATCCATAGTAAATAGTTGTATCTGAGGTTACTAGACACGATTTTTATAGTTAATTAAAATTTGTTGCGTTTGTTATAGCTGTTCTTGCCGTACTTACGTCTTACATGGAACCACTACCTACACATGAATTCTTATGCGACAGACCATTTCTTTCTGTTATTATCCATAAGCCTTCTGGAACTTACTTATTTGTTGCTAGAATTACAGACATAAAATAGTTTTTTATTTGGCATTATTTGTATGACTTTTTAGTAAGGTAAATATATTTGTATGTAAATATGTGGGTTAGTGTGTGTTTGTAAAATACCATCAACCTATATATAATTTTTTGTAACTTCTTTTGGTTTGATCATTAAGAGAATGTGATTGCCTTTAATCCTTGGAAAGTTTAGGTAAATAATGTGGTTTTAATTTTTTTTCTTTTTAGTATGGCTTTTGCATAATTTCTTTTCTAGTCTTTTAATTTCGTCTCCTTTTTTTTAATATAAGTAACTTTTAAAATCTCATTAAATTAATCATTAAAGACGTTTCATTAAAAACCCAGTTCAATTTATTTCTGAAAAATATTGAAGAGTGTGAAAAAAAAATAATTTCACATTCTTTGGTTGTTTTTTAAATTAAAAAAAAAGAGACTTGATTAAATTTCTTTTAATTAATTTTCTTCTTCAAATTTATTGCAAATGAATAATTTATTGAAATCTATATTTGTTATTTGAGCCGGTGAGAATGATAGTAGCCTAAATCAATTTTCGTTTATTTCAACAAAGTGTATGTTTTGAAAATGTACTTAAATGACAAATGTATATTATACATATATCATTTGAGTGCATTATATGTACATTATAGGTTATTGAAGTATGTTACAGAATTTCTTTTATAGTTTTTATTCAACTTCATTTAAGAAATGCTCAGCTGTTAAATGAATCAACTATTTTTAAGTTTATTAAAAAATCAAATTATTGTTCTCTTTCTCTCCAGAATTCAAACTTTTGCTTAATAGTTCATGTATTTGTGTTTAATCTTGTTCGTGTATCTACCACTACTTTGCATGCAAATTGATATTGTTTTTGTGTATGTTTACGAATGAAAAAAAAATGTATTCTAATTGTAGATGTTTTGTGTCTTTGTGTTTCTTTTTTGTTGTTCCGTTAAGTGTATATGTGTTGGTATTGGAATGTTAACTTAATATGTATCTATGCATGCTTAATCTGTAAAAAATATATGACTGTTGCCTAATAACTTTTATATTTATAAAACAAAATTATTCTCTATGCTGTTGCCAACCAGAACAGAAATTTTCGTATTTATACCTGCGGCAAAATATTTTTTAAATCTAATTTTAAAGCGTCCAACTTTAGATAAATTTTATCCCAGTTGCCTTATCTCTGTCCGGAAATGGATGGAGCCAAGACTTAATCCTTAATCCAGCAGGAAGATATAATTGTATGATGGATATTGTGGGAGGAATAAGTATTTAATCTTTGGTTTAACGCTATTTTGGTGTGTCAAAATAAACATTTTTTTTACATTTTTAATCGATATCCAATAATAATTGAGGTTCATTTTTAAAATTAATGGAAAAAAGCAGCTATAGATTTTGGTTTATTTTTTTCTACTTCGCTTTAGAGAAATGATTTTAAATTCTAGATAAATGAAATGTAATGTAATGTAAGACAAATAAATTTTAACATTCAATTTAAACAGTAAACAAAAAATAAACATTTTGCTGAAGACACGTTTTTGCCTTCTCTCAACAGGACTGTTGCATCTTTAATTACTTCTTTATAAACAAATAAATTTATTTAAGGGTTAATATTATAATAGGCCAAATAGTAAAATAGCCTAATGCATGATATACCGTAAAAATTATTGTTTCAATATCCTTTTATCAAGTTTTAGTACCGTCCTAAAAATCTCTCATGAGTGTTATTTCAGGAGAGTTATCTGGATTTGAAAGGGATTAATGGGATTCTTTGTTCCGTTAAGTAGCCATTTTGTTTACATTTAACAGCAGGTCTGGAAAACACAAATCTGCTGTTAACAACCAGAAAAGTATGAAATCCAGAATAGTATTTTAATTATTTTTTATGAGCGTGTATTTACTTATAATAATGAGCTAATAATTTACTTTAAATGTAATATTTTGAACATTCATTCCATTTAGTTTTCTAGTACTTGCGTAATCTCGATATGCGAAACACCATTGTTAAGCATTTATAAAATGTACAATCCCGATTTGTCAGGAGTGTTTACTGCTCATGAGTGTTGGGCCTCGTCCAAAACGGAGCACCGAACCGCGCACCGTCCCTAGTCCTCGCACCAAGAAAAAAATAAACACATTGTTTCCTATGGGACTGGTCATAACGAAGCCTCGCTCCGCGCACCGACCTTCGACCCTAGCCTAGCACCAAACCAAGCAGTTGTTTCGTCAATTCTTTTACCCTGGACCCTATTTACCTCCCGGCCTCAGAACGTCGAGATTTATTGAAATCTTTTTATATTATCTCATTTTCACAAGAACCAATCATAATTGAATTTCTTTAATTGTTCATATAATGATGTACTCCACAAATACTGAATTTGTTATCATTTTTCCTAACAACCTAGCAAATAATATTCGCTACAATTATTTTATTTCGCTTTTCCTATTATGCCTCGTGAACGGATGAATTATTTGTATTAATTTACATTTATTTTTAAAATGACATATGAACCTCTGTTTATTTTTCGCGCTTTTAGAAGCAAATAAATTAATCTTTATGAATAGTAAAAATGTAAATCATTTTTGAATAATAGTAACAATTGTAGGTGAAACACATATATTTTATGAATTCCGTGGTAGCTCAATCATCGAGTGCATTCTACCTTGCGACAGACGGGACTGTTCCATAATCTTTTAATTTGATTTAATTTTCGATAACTTGATACCAAATTGGTTTCTATAGATGCACTAGTCTTTGAGATACAGCTTCTCAAATGTTGGTAAATTTAACCCATTTTAAAAAATAAATAAGAATAAATATTAAGCAAAAACTAAACATACGGATTATTTACTTGCGCGAATTTCTAATTAAAACAAGACGTAACTACAAGTTTTATAACTTGCTCAAAGCAATTAGAATTAGGTTTATAGCTTATAGTTAGTGCCGAGAGACTTATTCATACTTCATCAGTTCTCATTTAGCGCTTTTAAGAAATGTGCAATTTATTTGTTTATTGCTATAGCTTATGGCTGATTTGGGGGCTATCCACTAATTGTCTCAAATATTCTATCTTACCCACACCTTACTGTTCTTCCCAACCCATAGTCTAGATATATTAGGGATTTTATCTGTAGTTTAAGTAGATGATAAGTAAATTAGAGAAATTAGAAGGTCTGCTGTAGTCACAACACTACAGATTAAGGTGAAATGATAAATAAAAATAAAAAATATACGATTCAGAACTCTTTTGTTTTCCTTTATAAATAAAGAAATAAATTTCACTATGATTTAACGTAGGTTACTAAAGAAAAAATGCATGTTTATTGGAAAACAGAGAGTGGAACATTTCGTGCTAATGACATTTTAGTAGCTTAAGTAATATTTTAAAAATAATAGCTCATCAAGGAGAGAGGAGAGGGTTTGGAAAATATTATTCACCAAATAAAAAAAAAGATTCCTTATTGCCCATTGTTTAGTGTTAATAAATTATTAAGTTTATTGAATTATTTACTTCCTTCTTGTCTTAAGCATTTTCTTAGACATATGAAGCAGATCTGTTCCAATTGTTTTTCTAAGAGAGGATTTTTTCCCTGTTTAGAGTTTGGGGACAGGTGAGTCCCGAAGCAAAGATAGTTGATTCCAGCGAAATCTCCCCTTCTTTTCTCTCGTTGCTTCTCCTGCGTGACTTTACCATTATTTTACTGAAGTTCTCATTTCATAATATGTTACGTTCATTCGTTTATTGTCTTTTGTGATTAACCTATCCACTTGTTATTGAAAAACTTTGGTATAACTTAGTTATTGATAACTTCATAAAACCAATCATGCCGGATTTTATGACGGCATTGATCTCGTTGGCTGTAAAAAAAAAATTAATCTTGAATTGCCGGAAAGAAATCATAAACAATTGAAAATCGATCCATAAAGGTCATTTTACTCAATAAAAATATGCGAAGAAAAACAAAGGGTAAAATCCTACTTAAACAGACTTCACTGTTAACAAAAATAAAAAATATACGATTCAGAACTATTTTGTTTTCCTTTATAAATAAATTTCACTATGATTTAACGTAGGTTACTAAAGAAAAAGATGCATGTTTATTTGAAAACAGAGAGTGGAACAGTGCGTGATAATGAGATTTTAGTTGCTTAAGTAATTATAAAATCAAATTATTCATTAATCATTTTAATTATATTATATGATGAAGAAATGTTTCTTCGTCGTATAGCAGTGGAAAAACATTTAGGTTAGACTTAACTAATTGAATAAAAATTTTAATGGACTAAAACTTGCCCGTGAAATGAGAATCATCCATGTACTTATATTTTTGAATTGCTTAGGCAATATTCATATCAAATTAATTGAATCTTCCTTCGTTGAAAAAAAAAAAAAAAAAACCTTTCTCACTTTTTTCTTTTGTAATTTCATTTTTATGTTGTTTAATATAATAGGTAATCATTCATGTTTAATCAATTGAATCTTAGTAAAAATTATTAAAAATAAAAAAAACCTATTCTCAGTTGTTTTGAATTTCAATCGTTCGTTGTTAAAAAAAAAATATTGTTTCAGCAATTTTAAATTAATAATTAGTCATAAAATAATGAAGATAAGAAGACTAATATATGACATTTGTAAGAAAAAAGGTGTATGTCGGAAGACTAACTTCATGGGAATCTCCTGTCTCTGGACTCGTCTTTTCTTCGTTGATGACTTGTTTTGCTCATTCCAGTTTCTTTTTGATGATACGGCGTATAAGTCATAAAAATGTATACTGCGTCCTTGCGGATTCAGATGGTTGAGAGATTTATCATAGTAAATATATGTATCTGAGGTTACCAAACAATATTTCAATATTTAATTAAAGTATGTTGCGTTTGTTATAGCTCTTCAGCTCGTAGCTATGTCTTGGATAGAACCACCACCTACACCTGTGTTCTTATGTGACAGACCATTTCTTTCTATTGTAATCCATAAGCCTTCAAGAACTTACTTATTTTTCGCTAGACTTATTGAAATCAAATAGTTTTTCATTGGGCATTACTTCATGTATGGCTTTATTGTATGGTAAGCTTATTTGCATGTAAATATGTGTTTGTGTTTAAAATACACCTACATATGTATAATCTTTTGTTGCTTCTTTTAGTAAGATCATAAAGATAATGTGATTGTCTTTTATTTTTTGCTGTGATTAGGTAAAAAATTTAGTGTTTTAATTTTTGTCTTTTTAGTATGCTCCAACCTAATTTCTTTTTAAGTCTGTTTTTGTTGTTGGTATATTTTCTCAATGTTAATGATTTTTAAAATCTCATTAAAGTAATGTCACTTGTATATTTTCGTTTGAAATGAGACGCTTCATTCCAAACCCAGTGAAACTTATTTCTGAAAAATATTTAGGAGTGTGAAAAAAAAAAAAAAAAATCACATTCTTTATGAACGATCTTAGAAGCGTCTCCTGCAGATTCAAGTTGTTGGAGTTTGGTAAAGAAGGTTGTATTTTAATTTGCTCTCTTTTTTAGTATGATTTAAAATAATTTATGTTTAATTTCATATCTGTTAATTTGGTCTTGTTTTTTAAAAATGTTAATGATTTTTAAGGTCCTATTAAAGTAATGTATTTTGTAATGTATAATGTATTTTGTCCTCCTGAAAAATATTTAGGAATGTAAAAACAAAATTTTTTTGAACGGGTTTGATCAAATTTTCTTCTTTAAATTTATTTCAAATAAATTCTATATTTAAATCAATATTTGTTATTAATTATCAAAAGAACTTATTGAACTGTGTAACAGAAATTATTTTATATATTTAAACAATAATAAACGTGGTTGTACAGGAATGTATAACATGTTTTTTTGCAGTTTTTCAAGGATCTGAGCGTTTCTGTGCCCTCTGAGTCCAGAATTGTTGGCCATTAGTATGTTTTTTTTGGGTGTCTGTCTGCTTGTCTTTACCTGTTTAAAAGGTTTTGTTCTCCCACATCTCCAATTGTCCATTATGTATCATTTTTTCGGTGTTATCACCTTACTGCCCGTATAATCTTTTTCTTTAAAATTTTTATTTTTATGTTGTTTTTCTTTTAGTTAAGCATCCAAGAATTAATTAAAAATATGTATTTTATCACGAGAGCAGAAAAGATGGCCCATTAAGCACTTACGGGGTCATAACTGAGATAACGATAACGAAAATTTGTCTCCTTTAAGAAAAAAATAACCTTATTTACACCAAAACTTTATGGCTACACATTATTAAAATTACACATTATAAACAGGACGCAACTACATATTACAAACATAATTATTCACTATAAAAGTAAGATAAATGTGTTTACAAATATGGTTTTATTTTTTATGGAATCCTCATCTGTCAAAATAGAAGCCTCAGGAGGGGTTTTGAATGTTTCCTCCTTTAAATTATTTTCATTGTCACCCAATAGGATGTCAATTGCTTCTTGAATTGTTAAACCTGGTCCAAGAAGCTTAGGCAGTGTCCTAAGAGATATTCGTTTTTTTTTTTTTTTGAGTGGATAAATATTTTTAGTTCTGGCATAAAAATTAGTCACGAGTAAAACAAAATCACAATTTTTTTTTTTTAGGTTTTTCCACTAAAGCAGTGGACTTCCTTAATCTTGTTTGGCTTAATTCCAGATTATTCCATCCATTCCTCTCGTAGACAATATATTCATAGTTGAAAAAAAGCTATTACAGATATATACTTCCTCGTACGTCTATTAAACTATAAATCGGTGGCTCAAAAAGTGATTCTAAATTTGATTACATGTTTCCGAAGTTTGCAGTATCTTAAAAACGACACTCGGCGCCGCGACATCCATCTATTGAGACACACACATACTCTTGTTTCTGGAGGTCTCATTCCGTTATTATATATCGTTTTTTTTCAGTAGGTAACTAGTTTCCAAGATATTTCTTCGTGATAACAATTGAACTATCAATATCATTAGATAAACCATTGGAAATCGACAGTTTCGACATTTTAAGCCGAAGAACTCACTTCTCCTTAATTGTGTAACAATTTATGGCCATACTAAAACGTACTGTCACCGCTTACCGCGAAACGTGAAATGCGGCTCACGCCACAAATCAGAAGAGTGAAACAAACCGAAAACAACTCCTGATTTATAATAATCTTAAATCAAGATTCCAGAAACTCCGGTGCCAAGGTGAAACGATTAAATTCTTCTGGTGCACACTTGTTCATCTCACAAATGGGGAGGAAAACCAGTATTTTATACTAAATTTTAAGACTTAATAAAAATAATAAAAATGTTTAATTGGAGTGGAGGTATAATTTTTGATGCAAGTTTGTTATGACCTTCAAGTAAAGTACCCTTTTCGGTTCACCAGTTTAAGTCAAAATCTAATAAATACAGTCATATTGATATAAAAGTCCTATTTACCAAATTTGATATGTTGAATCATTATACGTACGTTCGTACGTACGTACAGATGTCACGACGAAATTAGTCAAAATGGATTCAGGGACGGTCAAAATGGATATTTCCGTTGAAATCTGAAAACTGAAAATTTTCGCGATTACAATATTTCCTTGACTTCGTACAAGGAAGTAAAAAATCGGAACCTTTTTATAAATTGTCTATATAAATTTTGCAATACTAACCAGCATACCATTTAAACTTTAATTTTCAAAAACAATAAAATATTAGTCCTAAATCAATTAATATTATCGGGACAGCTTTTTTTAAATAAAACTTACTCTTTGTATGATAATCAAAACCGAAAAATTCACGAAACGAAACCACCTATTAAAAAAAATCCGTGAGCAGTAGAACTCCGTCACTAAAGTCGTATTTTCCCACAAAAGGCAGTCCCCTAACATACCGAAATTTACATATGAAATGACAATTTACCGAAAATGACACATTTTTTTCGGGTAAAAAACGACTAATAAGGCATTGAAACAGTTTAAATAGCCATATCTTTGCTGATAGCCGTTCGATTTCGATAAAACTTCTTTTGTTTTATAGGTAATTTAATTTCTTTTCGAATGCAACAGGTTTTTGAGCTCCCTAACTCAACTTGGAGGGGCTTTAAATGTGCGCAAATGTTTTAAAAAATCGGAAAACCCAGAGGGTGGGGGGACCAAGTCGAGACCCCCAAAGGATACTTCCCCGACACCAACTCAATTCACATACATATTTTCAGCCCTATAACTGGGGTTTATATTGGTGGAGCTATAGCGATGCGCAAAACTTAAAAAAAACGCCGAAATATCAGGTAAACATACCGAAATTTTGACTGGAATTTACCCATTCTTTAATGGTATCGTTCTGCCTTGAAGGAAGCCCTACATACCCAATTTCAGCTCATTTTACCCAAAGGAGGCCGCTGGAGGTGCTCAAATGTAGCGGGAAAAAAATAAATATATGTCAGACATGTCCAAATTTTCCATAATCGTGCTCTAGGGGTTATGAAACGGATAGAAATCGCAGTCCCGCCGCTCACCGCCGACCTTCGACCCACTGCAATAGTCTATTTTTTTCGGGGAAAAACGACTAAAAACAAAGCTTTCAAACAACTGAATTGAAAAAGGATAGGATTAAAGAGGAAGATTTCTAAGAAAAGTAGAAAAATTTAAACTTGGACTTTTTCGGATGCTTTGAGAATGGAATGAAATAAACCACCTGTTTCATGGATCGTAAAACTTACTCTTAGTTAATAGGTTAATAGGATTTAATTAATAAACACTAATCCAAACCAAAAAGTTAATAAAACCAAATTTAGTAAATAGTATCATATACGTACAGCCATTGACAGACTACAACATATTAGAGATATATTACATATTGCCTATGTTTGGACCTATTCAATAAACTACGAATAAGAACGCAAAAACAAGACAAGAATGAGAAAAAAACTAAACAGAAATTATGACAAAAGAATAGCTTTTCTTGAAAAATTAAGATCAGTAACCTTGTAACTAGGCTTCTCTTTACCGATTGAAAATCTCGTAAAACTGAAACCAAACCAGGCAAATCCGAGGATGGCTGTCAATTCTTCAATCGTATAAATATTAATTCGCATAAATCCGAGGGATGGGTGTATATTTAATTACTTGTAATTGATAATGTTTGTCGATGAGGTTATACTGTTAGATTTATCCTTAAGATTAATATAGTGTAAGAATTTATATGATTAATAGTTTTAATGTTTGATCAGATACTTTAACATTCCAATTTATGGTGTGCTAATGCTGCTTCACCATGTATCTAACCTATCACTAACTAGTAATTTAATCCAATAATTATTATAAATGCTGTGATTCCTAAAGTAATTATATAAATATATTTATATTCTAGTTTTGTAGTAAAACCAGTTCATATCAATTATGGAAAGATGCTAATTCTGGGACTAAAGTAATTTTGGATTTAACCTGAACTAACTTCTTCGGATTTAACTAATTCAATACCAAATCAACGTATTACTGGTTCCCATTTAGCCTTGGAAAAAACTAATGTTGTGATAATTTTATTCTTGAGCTAACCCTATCACAAGACTGAGAGATTAGACAGGTTAGGGAATGCTTTGTTGATTCTGTTTTTCCGATGATTATGAAAATGTAGTATGTCGAAGTATTGGATGAGGTTGTTGGGCATTGTTTCGATTAGTGGAAATGGGCGAGTATAAAGGCCAACAACTTCAGGAAGAATCTTGTGGGCGGAGTCAATGCCGAGATGTTACGCTCAAGGTGTGAAAAGTCTTCTCCCTTTACATTATTTCAGACAGCAATTTTGTCAAATATACTGTCTTGAATTTTTGTTTAACATTGTGATTTGTTTTACATTCTTTCAATCGCGTGCACTACTTATGTAAGTTGACTTATATTTTAATAACAATAGATTATTTTAAGCCCATGCGCACTACAAGGTTCTCCCTTAAGTTGTCGACCTTTACCACTCTCTGTTACAGCTCTTGCTAATTACACCAGCGGTCTGCGATTGCTGATTTCGTTCTTCGAAAAAAAGTTGAACCTTGAGAAATATTTTGTCAGGGTTTCGTAAATATGTTCGGGTGGTTTAGACAGATTCCTCTATTAGGAATTTATGTAATTCTGTTAAGTTATAGCATAATGGATTTTAGTCTCTTGCATTTATTGATGTCATTTGATATACTAATCATTAGCCGTAGTGCTCATTTTGTTTTTAAATTTATGTGGATCATCCTTTTTATTTATGGGAAATATCGTTTAACATGGAAAAAACATTCCTTATTGGCCATAATGAATTGTAAAGTATAAATAAATTATGAAGTTTATTGAATTTATTTTCTGTCTTAAACATTTTCATTTACATATGAAACAGATCTGTTCCAATTTTTTTTTTCAAAGTGCGGAACATTTTCCTGTGCATGCCTACTTTTGCTCATTCCAGACTCTTCTTTGATGATACGCCGTATAGCTAATAAAAATGAACGGATTCAGTTGGTTGAAGGAGTTTCACTGTACTTAGTTCAGTTAACATCATCTCAAATTAAATTTGTGTGTCTAAAGTTGCCATACAAGATTTCAATAGTTAATTAAAGTATGTTGCGTTTGTTATAGCTCTTCAGTTCGCAGCTGCTTCCGCTTTGATAGGACAATCACCTACACATGTATTCTTATGTGACAGGCCATTTCTTTCTGTTATTATCCATAAGCCTTCTGGTAGATACTTATTTTTTTCTAGACTTACAAAAATCAAATAATTTTTTACCTGACAATATTTCATATATGCTTTTTTGTAAGGTATGTAATATTTGTATGTAAATATGTGTGTGTGTAAAATACACATGTATATATATAACCTTGCCTTGCTTCTTTTAGTTGGATCATAATGAAAATGTGATTGTATTTTATTTGTTGGAATGATTTGTTAAAAAATATAGTGTTTTAATTTTTTGTATGCTTTAATTCTTTGTATAAACCTACTTTCTGTTTAAGTCAGTTAATTGTGCTTTTTTTTTTTTAGGGTTAATAACTTGTAAAATCTTATTAATGTAATGTTGCTTGTATTTTGTTATTTGGAATGAGATTCCAGTTTAATTTATTTATGAAAAATATTCCGGAGTGTAAAAAAAAAAAATTAAATTTGCCGAATTGGTTCGATCAAATTTTCTTTTTATATTTATTGCAAAATAGTACTATTTTGAAATATATTTTTGTTATTAGTAATCAAAAGAGCTTATTGAACTGTTTCACAGAAAGTTTTTTTATACAGATTTATTTAAATAATATATGTGTTTGTATTGAATGCAATACATGTTAATATATGCACAATTTTTCAATAAAAAATATATGAATATATTTTAATTTGAAATTCAGCTTTATCTTCTTTATGCATCCATCCACTGCTTTGCCATAAGAATTGATGATATTTGGTTGTATGTTATTTATAACAAGATTTGTATTCTAACCATAGTTGTTTTGTATTCTTATTTGTTATTCCATTGTGTTTGCACTGGGATGCATTGCTTACATCTTTACCTATGAACAGTAATTCTATGCAAAATACCTGATTGCAATTTAATTACTCTTCAATTTATAAAACCACTAATTATTATCTACGCTGTTGTAAACTAGAAATTTGCGTCTGCATCAAGTTGGAATCTCTCAAATTTGAAGCATTCAGCTTTTGATTTTTCTCTAGTTACATTATTTTCGTCTGGAAATGTTATTAATAAAGGTAAAAGTCCTACTAAGTCAATGTCGATAGTTGATTACTACTAATCTACTATCAGCATTTGCTTTGCAGTTTAAGTTGAGAAGTCTTTAGACAGAAGATTGAAAGTTAAGGTGGAATTAATATTTTATTATCATTTTCTTGATAGCATTATGATAGCAGTTTATGAAAAAGATAGAAAAATCTTTGTATACAACTGTACGCTTCATAGTTCCACCGGCGAGGAGTTTGTGTATTGAGTGTATGCGCACAAAGTAAGCTGTACACGAGGCTGTGGAGGGAAAGAGCATGTCAATCTCATAGTGCCGACCCTTGCGGTTGTGCTTGAAAACCTTGTACCATATTCTAGTATGTGATACAGTGAAGAATTTGATTGTTATTCCATCTTGATTCATTCTGTTTTCCGTTTCTGTTTAACAGAAAACTTTAACCATGGCCTTGCATCCCCATTTTTCACGGAAATTAAACCAAGAAGAATGGATTTTATTACTTTCCCTTACCAATATACGAAGTATATAGAAAGGGGAAGATTGCGATTGTGAAAATTTTCGAATTCGAGTTTTCAACGGAAATACACGTTTTAAGGTCCACTGAATCCAAATGACCAAGCCTCACAAAATGGTTTGTGTTTGTTTCTGTGTATCTGTGTGTTTATGAACAGTCTAGCTCAAAAACGAAAAGTTGTACGATACTGAAATTACATATTTAAGATAGGCACATGCATATGATGTTACTGCAACTTTTTCGTCAAAATCGACTGACCGGAAGTGCCACTTTATCGATTTTACAATTTTTTCGAAAACGGCTCTAACGATTTTAACGATTTTTAAACTTGCCTAAATTATTCTTAATAATTTAAGATAATTTAAGCCTTTAACTTTTCATTCATGTAGTACATAATCGAGGAAATGCAGGAAAAAAGTTACTGTTCTTGTTCAATCTATTGTAAACAATACGCTCTGTAATAAAGTAATTTAAGAATACAAAAGCGGAAATTAACTTAATAATTTCTACTTTCACATTATTTAATGGAAAGAAAATGTTTCCACGGAAACTAAACCAGAAACTTTTAAAATATATTTGCAACTTGACAAAGTTAAAATATATAGGTAGCGTGTACTATATAGCTATATATAGCAGAATTGTTGTACTAAAATTGTTTAAAAAACTCTTTTATTGTACTTAAGTGGGAGAAGATGAGAATAAGTGGATGCTGCTAAGTTTATTTCAAGCATTGTTTATGTGAACTTTTTAAAATTATATATGAAAGATAATTATTATACGATTGTAAGGGAAAGTTGTGTGATGCGCGCACCGCACCAGATTTTTAATAATAAAGTTTAATAGTTAGATAATTTTTTAGTAATTCTTTCGATATTGATTCTGTTTTTATTTATCTTTTTTACTTTTTATGTTTGAGCAATATAATTTTCACTTTCACTTACCTATTTATGAAACATATAGTAAGGGAAAGTATTGAAGTCATGAAAAATTTCGAATCAGAGTTTTCAACGGAAATAAACGTTTTAAGGTCTCCTTAGTTCAAATAACCAAGCCTCATATAATGGTGTGTGTGTTTGTATGTGGTAAGTCTAGCACAAAAACGAAAAGTTGTACGAAACTGAAATTGCGTATTTAAGGGAGGTATATGCCTGTGTTGTTACAGCAACGTTCTTTATTTATTTCCTTTATTTTACGTTCTTTATATTTCTATGGAAACTAAATAGAAATTTTTAAAATTTATTTCAAGTAGTGAATTTTGGTAAGTGAATCACGTAAGTAATCACGAGGTAAGTGAATTTTAATTTTATCTACGAGCCGCCACTGTTAATATTATTTTTTGGGGTATCAGGGAATTATTATTGTTAAGTAGTGGTAGACCTGTATTGATAGTATACTATACTTAGTGACCTGTTGAGAAATACCTTCTTAATTCATACTTCAGCTGGTGTATATAAGCCAACCCGAAGATTCGGTCTGACCGAGAGGTAATCGAATTATACCAAGTTTCCTGTGCGTTTTTTTACTCGTATTTGTTTTGATACAGAAATGGAGAAATATAAGTATAGTTTCCAATACTTCTATTTCATTTACATTAAAATAGTTTGGGCCAAGTTTAGAGGTAATTATAATATGTATGCTACTGGCGTCGTTTCATGTTTAGTGGATAGGTTGCGATTGTAGATATTGCAGGGCTTATTTGTAATTATAAATATGAATATATACGTATTCACAATAATTAATTTTCTATTAATATGAATATATATTAAAAGGGCCCCCGATGACCCAATAATGTACATCAATATCGAGGATACCTGAAATTAAAATAATTCGATACGTGAACGCGCAATCTTAAAATCTATAGTATATTTATAATAAGTACCATTGTCATTAAATCAAAGCATTAAATCTTATTAAAAATAAGTATATCTCTGGCTGGCTCTAGTGTTGAAAAGTGCATAATTTAGATTCAATATACTAGGACAATATCAATTAGTTATTTTAGACTTACCCGTGTAATGATTTATAAATTTAGCGGTGTTTTTACAAATTGCAGCAGCTCGCTATTTCGCAGATATATTTTAAGATTAACACTTACTCAAAATACTATGAAGCAATAAAAGAAAACAACATAGCACACTACAATCAGCTGTAGTCAATAAGGCACTTTAAGGGGAAAGGAGACCAATTACATCATGAGACAGTCCCCCATTTTACCCCGAGAACAGAATTACCTTATAATGCCTTATGTCTTCCGACTCATTTAGCTCTCTTATCTTTCCAACCATACATCTATTTCATATTTCTATTTTTTTTTTTCTTTAATATTGCATGGTTTCATTCCTTGGGATTTCGACACATTATTGGATACTAAACCTTGCTTGTTATTGATCCTTTAATTGTGCTGTTAAGATTTTTAATTCTTGTTTTATATTTTTTAAATTATTTTTTGTTCCAGCTGCTATTTTCGTGCTTGGCTCTTCGTTCAACCCGCATCCAAAGTCTTCATTTAAATGTGATAGATCTTTTACAGTTCTAATAGTTCGCAATCCAAATTTTGCAGTATTGTTTATCGCTAGAGTTGTTAATCCACTGAATTAGATCAAGCATTAAGTATAGTTTATTCAATCTCTTCCAATGATTATTTTTTTATTTTATTTTTATAAAATATTTACAATATATTTATTTAATGCGATATCTATTATGGCATTTGGTTTCTGCAATAATTAAACTGTCTCTTTGGCCATGGCATGGTCTTAGCTGTTGATACTGCTGAGGAGCATTGGATATGTTAAAACTAAAGACAATTATTTTATCCACACATTAAGGAGCTATATATTTTAAAGACATTAAAAAAAAAGAACTTACAAGTTTTTTTTTATCTACTTCTAATTTCTTTAACAGCTGCTCTTCTACTCAAAGATGCAAGAGAGTGGCGGAGTAGTCTCCGCTCCTTTCTGTGACAGAAGCCAGAGCTGTCGCGTATTTGAAACTTCATACTCAGAAATTAGCTAGCTTTTTATAAATTTATTTGATCCAAGAGATTTCCAAATCTGTTTTTCTCAACCCTGTGCAGTTTGCATGTACAGACGACAAGGCCACATACGATACGGTTTGACCATCAGTTGAGAAATAACAGAACGCATGACCCTCTTTCTAAAGATATTTCCACACTGTTCAGGCAATATTATTCAAACAATATCTTAATTATATCGGCACATATCGATGAGTGTGTGTCCTTTTATAAGATCCTTTAAAAGATTAAAAATATCTAGGCCCGATATATCGATATATTTTTTCGATATATCGAATTACTATTTTGGATATATTAAAAAAAACTACCAATACGATATGTATCGATTTTTTTTTCGATATCCACATCCCAACTTTATTGGTGTGTCAACATTCGCGACATCTCTCCTTCATCTCTGGCGCAACTGTCCATTGCTGAATCTAGATCTCATCCAGCAGGCTCTATCTTGTGCTCCAGCTGTCCAATTCCGTATTTTAAGAAGCACCCGCTGCCACTCCCTCTAGCCATCTTGTTTTTGGCCTTCCCACTCTGCGTGTTTGATGTAGGACCTCTGTCATGAGTTTTTTTGGAATCTCAGTGTCGTTCATGGCCGGCCCAAGGAAGTTTCCCAAGCTTGACAAACTTTACCACGTCCATACTTTCGTACCGTTCTTGGAGCTTCTGGTCTTTGCCAAGCGCCCCCTTCACGGAAAGGGTCGCAAATCCTCCTCAATATTCTCTTTTCAAATATAGGCAGGAGATTCTCATCTGCTTTCGTTGTGGGCCATGTTTCTGCTCCATTCGTGAGTACAGGGCGAAGAGGGTCTTGTATAGCCGTAGTTTAGTATGATACGAGATAAACCTGCTTCTCATGTGCTGGGAGAGGCCGAAGTAACATCGATTTGCTCATCAGATCAATTCCTAGACTTCAATTCCTCTTGACTAATATTAACTTCAGATCCCTGTTAGGCAAAACTATCCACCCGTTGGAACCTGTATTCTCCAGCCTCAAAGTACTCTACCAAGTTTTCTCTATTACCGACCCGCATGTATATAGTTTTGGCCTCGTTTTTTACTAGGCCGAATTTTCTGGCTGCCCTCTCAAATCATGAAGGCTTCTCGTAGGGAATGCTCGGATCCAGCAACAATATCGATGTTGTCAGCATCCTAGTATCGATGAGCGTATCCCAGTAGTTCAACCAGTCGATTGAAGATGGTCTCACCAGCCTGGATTTGGGATTATCTGATGGCCATTTCTTGTGCTAGGCTATATAACAGGCAAGCTAGTACATCCCCCTGTCTTACGCAAACACCCGTCGGGAACTCAGGAAGGTCTAGGCCTATTCGTACAAGGTATTTCGTACTTCTCATTGTCATTTTCACCAGCTGGATCGGCTTCCAGAATATATCCAGCACTTCTAAGGCATGGTATAGTCTCTCTCTGTCGATAATGTCTTGAGCTGTCTTTAGGTCGAAGAAAAGATGATGTGTGACCATTTGATATTCGAGGCTCTCCTCCAATATCATCCTCAGAAAAAATATTTGGTCTATAGTGGAACGATCTTTTCTGAAGCCAGCCTGATATTTACCCAATAGTCTCTCAGGTTACGGCATAATATTCTTAAAAAGTGTGCCTGACAGGATCTTGTAAGCACTTGGTAGGCGGGAGATACCTCGGTAATTCCCACATTCAGTCACATCGCCTTTTTTATATACTGGGAGAATAATAGCCTTATTCCAGTCCTATGGCACACTTTCTTCTATCCAGATAGAGAAAATGAGATCATCTAAGGCCTTTTGCATTTATTCACCACTATATTTAAGCAGTTCTGCTTGCATTCCATCCAGGCCTGGCACTCTGTCTCCGAGCCAGGAGGAGGGGCTGCCTCCTAGAGTACCTGATCATACTTCCTCTTCCAGGGCGGCTTTTCCTAGGGGAGATGTTTATACTGGAGGTGTAAACTCTGGTGTTTACTGTTAGTGACCTTTGTCTAAAGTGTGTGGGTGTATGTAGTGTACTGTATATAGTGTGCTCTGGGTATGCGTACGGATAAATGTGTTCCCCGCAACCTGGAGGATCAGTGGCCGTTTGCAGCCTTGCCGCTGGGTGATGGGTGCGCCACTACCATACGCCACCAACTTTTGCGACAGTTAAGTGAAAAGTTCAAATCCAAAAAAGTTTTGGAAAATTACAATGTTTTATATTACATTTGGGAAAATTACAATGTTTTATAATACATTTGGGAAAATTAAAATATCTTATATAGTTGGGAAAATTAAAATATTTATTATAGTTGGAAAATAGTAGATTTTGTCCTATCCAACAAATTATAACAGCATCCCTGCCTAACCTTCAATTTGATGTAAATCTTTTTTTCCTTCTTTAAAGGTTAAAATAACGATATTTTTATTAATATATTTAACTGCTATTCGCTATTATTAACAAAATATCGAACCGATATATATATCGATATATTTTTTCGATATTCACATCCCTACTCGAAGTAAAAGTATCCCAGTAATCATGGTATATGAATATATAAAAGGTACATGGTATCTCTTTTAGCTTAACACAGAATGTCGAGTTTTTGCATTTGTTGTCAAATATTGTTTCATATCTCTAAAACGCGAAGCCTTATATCGAAAATTGATGGCAATTGTTAAATGCCTGGTGGGGATAAAGTGAAAAATATTACTATAAATTAGTAAAGTACTGTAATTTAGATAGCTTAATTATTCCTTCATATATTGGTTTGGAAATATTTTTATTTAAGTACTTGTTTGTTTTTCACTTCCTTATCGTTGTTCCAATGACTGATTTGTAATCAATTAATTTTTAACCAAGAATCATCCAAACTACAATGAGTAGCTAGCTGATGTCACTTAGTCGAGTTAGTGAATTTTGTATGATAAATGATTTCAGCCTGATACATAAAACAACATACATGGACTATATGAATTTCGACGATCAGTTACAGCCAAATAAGGTATTGAATGACTTAGACATGATATTTGCTTGTACCCTAATGATATATCCCTCATATTAAATATAATCATTAAGCAATGTCATGTTGGAATATGTTGTATTGGAAACAAAATAAACGAATAACCTGAATTTAATTGAAATTTAAAAATAAATAAAAGATTAATCTAAATTTATCAGACAACTGCATTTTAAGGTTTCTACAGTTCATTTAATTAATTAGTTGATAAATTTAATTTATGAGGAATTAAAATATTGATCATTAGTTCTTGACGACCCTGGTACATTAGTTATAGGTTAAGCAAGAGAGAGAAAGTTTTACAAATGATTTATAATTGTCTGAAAACAGTGACTAATTAATTTTTTTCACTTATACAAATGATTAGATATAAATTCTTCGATTTACACTAATATTTATATTAGGTATAAAAAAAAAAATGAGGTATTCTGCTATTAGGAACTTCTTAACTGCTTAAGCTTTTCTCTTTTTAAGTGATGCTCTTCTTCCTACTAATCGATAATATTCTGTCATCTCCGTGGAAAGCTTATAAAAGACAGAATGAATGATGTCTTTAAATTTTCTTAATGTTTATTAATTAAAAAATAATTAACTAAATAAAGTAATCGGGGCATGATGTCTTGTCATGCAACTTCAACAGACTAATAAGTATGTTTTCTTATATATAGCATTTCCACATCAATTGTAACCTTTTCCAAATCAATTGTCACCTTTTCCATTTCAATTGTAACTTTTTCCATTTCAAATGTTACCTTTTCCATTTCAATTGTAACCCTTTCCAAATCAATTGTCACCTTTTCCAATTTAATTGTAACCTTTTCCATTTCAAATGTAACTTTTTCCATTTCAATTGTAACCAACTGGACATGAAATAATTCAATATTATTAATTTTATTATTGAAAAATAATTATTTTAATTACATTAATGACTTTTGAAATAATTTCGGCATATTCTTTCGACATTTCTTTCGTTTATTAGATAATTGATATTAGGTGCTAATTTGAAGTAGGTAGTTTAAATTTTTGAAATAAAATTGTCTTTTATTTATTTTTAAATATTTATTATTTTTTATTTATTTAGTGGGGGGAGGGTGGATTTCATCGATTTGGTGATCGTTCATAAGGTTGTCGAAGTTGTTAGTGTCAAATTTACTACCGAAATTTTATTCGGCCATGAGCATTTCTACTTAATTATTAGTTTTCAAATTCTTCGGTATTGGCATCTTTTACTAGGTTTTCAAGGGCGCTATTTCCGAATTCACTATCGGATTTCCTATCGCGCATGCGCATTTCGCTTTTACGTTGCTATTGGAGATCTCTATGATAAAGGGATCGTTTATAAGGTTTTTGAGGGTTCTGATTCCATTTTTTTAGTTAGATTTTGGATCGCGCATGCGCATTTCGCTTTTACGTTGCTATTGGAGATCTCTATGATAAAGGGATCGTTTATTAGGTTTTTGAGGGTTCCGATTCCATTTTTTTAGTCAGATTTTGGATCGCGCAAGCGCGTTTTGCATTTCCGTTGCTATTGGAGATTTCTATGATAAAGGGATCGTTTATTAGTTTTTTGAGGGTTCCAATTCCATTTTTTTAGTCAGATTTTGGATCGCGCATGCGCGTTTTGCATTTCCGTTGCTATTGAAGATTTCTATGATAAAGGGATCGTTTATTAGGCTATCGAGAGTTCTGATTCTATTTTTTTAGTTGGGTTTTAGATCGCGCATGCGCGTTTGGCATATCCGTTACTGTTGGAGTTTTTTTATGATAAAGGTATCGTTTACTAGGTTTTCGAGGATTCTGATTCCATATTTTTAATCGCGCATGCGCATTTTGCATTCCCGTTATTGTTGGAGGTTTTTATGATAAAGATATCGTTTATAAGGTTATCGAGGGTTCTGATTCCATGTTTTTAATTGGATTTTTGATCGCGCATGCACATTTTTCATTTCCGTTACTGTTGGAGTTTTTTATGATAAACTTTATCATTTATATATATTATTTATAGTTTACCGTTAGTTAGGTTTTCAAAGGTTCTTATCGAGCAAGTGCATTTAAAATTACTATTAATGTTGACATCTCTTTGATACCAGTATCATTTATAAAGTTATCAATCGTCATATTTTCGAATTAATAATCGGATTTTTGAACCCGCGTGCGCATTGCGATAGACTGTTCTTAATGAACTTTTCTTCGCTTATAAGAGCCATTTATTAGATTTTCAAAGGTTCTGATATATTTTTTGGATTTGGATATTTCATCGAGCATCCTCATTTCGGATAACCGTTACCAATCACCTTTTTTCCTAAAGTTATTGTTTATTAGATTTTATAGGACGATATACTAAAAAAAATGTCAAATATAATTGTATAGGTAATGCACATGCTCAATAAAAAATAAAATTTGAAAAAATAGATCAGAACCCGCAAAAACCTAATTAACGATTTGTGTAACAAAGATAATATCAATGGTATCAGAATATGGAAGAGCGCTGGCGCAATCACAATTCCCATTAACAAAATCGAATCAGAACCCTCGAAAACCCAATAATCGATATCCGTACCAAAAGAATGTCACTGTAATTGTAATTCGAAATGCGCATGCTCAATAAAAAAATCATTTAAAATAACGGAATCAGAATCTTCAAAAACCTTATGAACGATCCCTATATCATAGAAAACTCCAACAGTAACGGAAATGAAAAATGCGCATGCGCAATCAAAAATCCAATTAAAAATATGGAATCAGAACCCTCGATAACCTAATAAACGATCCCTTTATCATAGAAATCTCCAATAGCAACGGAAATGCAAAACGCGCATGCGCGATCCAAAATCTAACTAAAAAAATAGAATCAGAACCCTTAAAAATCTTATAAACGATCCCTTTATCATAGAGATCTCCAATAGCAACGTAAAAGCGAAATGCGCATGCGCGATCGGAAATCCGATAGTGATTTCGGAAATAGCGCCCTTGAAAACTTAGTAAACGATACCAATACCGAAGAATTTTGAAAACTAATAATTAAGTAGAAATACTCATGGCCGAATAAAATTTCGGTAGTATATTTGACACTAACAACTTCGAAAACCTTATGAACGATCACCAAATCGATGAAATTATCAATTATCTAATAAACGAAAAAAATGTCGAAAGAATATGCCGAAATTATTTCAAAAGTCATTAATGTAATTAAAATAATTATTTTTCAATAATAAAATTAATAATATTGAATTATTTCATGTCCGGTTGGGTTACAATTGAAATGGAAAAAGTTACATTTGAAATGGAAAAGGTTACAATTGAATTGGAAAAGGTGACAATTGATTTGGAAAGGGTTACAATTGAAATGGAAAAGGTAACATTTGAAATGGAAAAAAGTTACAATTGAAATGGAAAAGGTGACAATTGATTTGGAAAAGGTTACAATTGACGTGGAAATGATATAAATAAGACTAAAAAATACGATTATAAGATATCCAATCTGACTTCCTCTCAATAATTAATGGTCAGTTACCGTGGAGTGATTTTTATTAAACGTGTACCTATATCACGTTTAATAAAAATCATCAAATAAAAATTAGATAATTTTTATTTGATGATTGTAAAAATTAGCTTTATTCATTACTTATACAATATATAATATAGTATGAAAGGATAATTATTTTATTCAGAAATTACTCAATGACTTTTGTTACGCTGTATTCATTTAAAAGTTTAATTTAAATATATATATATGTATATAGATTTGTATTCTTTATTTATCATTGATTAATTAATTGGCTTTTAGTTTTAGCTTTAGTTTCTTTTGAACCCATGATATACGCTTTTTTTTAGATATTCTCCCTTAATTTTTAAAAATACCTCTTCCAACTAACTATTTTAGTACAGGGTACAAGACAGTTTTTTTCAAATTATTATCACTCGTCTAAAAATTAGTCAGTGGCTACTCACGACGTTTTAGACGAGTGTTAATAATTTGAAAATAGGGCCTAATACTCTGGGCTGTTTTCTATGTTAGATTTCTTTATTTTTTTTTAAAAAGTTTATCAGTTAATGTAGTACAGAGGACAACTGAACTGTGTGCTTTAAGACCATATAATGATCCCTAATAAATATTAGGTAAAGCACAATACAGTTTAATTTGATGAATTGTCAACTGCTTACAAGAATCAAAGTATAAGAATTATGAAACATTTTTACTATTAATAAATTTTCTATAATTGTAATGCCTGAATCCATTTTTTTTTTTTTTTTTTTACCTTAAACAGACTTTGATATTACTGTCTAATTTTAGCAACAAATTAAAATAACCAAAACAAATGCAGGGCAAAAGTAGGGACAAAATTGTTCTAATGCAATTTATTTTCATTTCTTCTAATTTTAAATTTGAAAAAAAAAAAAACGAACTCTTTTTGATTCGGGTTTTATTTCCTACTGAAAATAGATCACAATCAGAAACTTTTAAGTATTTATTTTGTTTTATTTAAATCTATTTTTATAGTATTTCAGTCTCTCGCCCATTGATAGATGGAATCCACTCTTTACTTAATTATTGCAAGTAGCGTTTTAACTTGAAATATTTTTTTTAAAATTTTAATCGCAGGTAATTTAGGGGCAATATTTGTCAGGAAAAAAGCAAGCTCTGCATACTAATTTATGTAGTTATATAAACTATTGTATTTAATTAATAGTAATTAAAAATTGTAGTGGATTTTCAGAATGCTTTTAAATAGAAATTAGAGGTTTCTGAAAAAATTTCGATGTATTGATGTGCGATATTTAAAGGTTCAACTGCATACAATGGAATTAGTAAAAAATATTTATGTTTACCAAATTGGTCAAAAACAATTTATAAAATTAATTTATTTGTTTTTTTAAATTCAATTTTATACAGCTGTAACTATTGATGGCCCATCCTGTGATCCTTCTTTCGTTGCGAACCATCCTTTTATATTCCTTATTATGCATCGCGAAGAAAATATTTGCAAGATATTATTTTGTGGGCAGCTGAAGATTCCAACAAATTCTTAAGCTATTATAATTTTTTTAAAAATACAACTTACCATCTTATCTATGTGTTATTTTTTTTTTATTTGCTATAGCATTTCAAATTTCTCTATCATCCTTTGATACCCTTAATAGCTTAATATAGCAAAGGTATGGACAATATGTTCCGATTTAAACCCTAATAAAGTTATATTAGATAATTTACCAAGACGGATGAAAAGATCCTCAATAATACCAGTAATAATAATAATACATTATTAATCATAATCATTTACATAGCTAATTAAGCATTATTAAACAAAGTATAAATGCAATGGCCTTCCGCCGTCTGCCTGAGTTCAGTATTATATACAGTTTAATACAAACAAGATAGAAAAATACAAAATAAATAAATTAAATAAACGCTCTAAAATAAAAAGACTAAAAAGTAACAGACTCTAGATTAGAAAAAAACAGAAAAATAAAATAGTTTATCACCTAAAAAACAAATGATCCATCACAATAGCTTAGAAACAGGTAAAATAAAAAAAAATTAAACCTAAAATAAATAAACAAATAAAATAAGAAAAAATACAGAAACAAATTTACTGGGGGAGATCTGAGACCCACTCACATCTAACCCTCCAAGCATGGCGGGCATAAGCCAGTAAAGGTCTACAGTCAATATGCCCCGTTAGTGACGAAATTATTTCAACCCTAGACAGATTACGTTTTCCGAGATAGAGAATACGCAGCTCTATCAGGATTGGACAGACCGTCAGGAAATGAAAGATATCCTCTTTATCCCCAGTATTACATAAGGAACACCTTTCCTGATCAGGATCCTTATCCGCCCATGGCCGAGTTTAGACACAAAAGTTCCTCTTAATTTCAAAAGCCACTTTAGCTCTAATTGAATCGCTTGAGCTTAGAATTAAGTGGGACATTACTATTGAGGATTAGATTTAGAGACTAAAGAATTCAGAGATTGCATTTATTTCACGGACGGAAGAGGCAGCATAAGAGTATAATACTTTTAGGATGGTCATGAATTTGGACGAGATACCTAGATTGTATAACTTTAAGAACAGAGTAGAATGATCAACCGAGTCAAATGCTGCCTTCAGATCAATAAAAAAGCAGTAAGTTTTTTTTCCTTTTCTCCAAGTTAAGAGCCATCATGTTTGTTAAAATAAATATACTATCGACAGTAGAGTACCCACGCCTGAAACCGGTTTGAAATTCACTGAGAAGATTATTTTCTTTAACAAAGACGATTAAGCAAAAGAGCGATAAAGATCTTGGCCATAGAATTGAGGCATGAAATTCCTCTATAGTTTGAAACTTGATCAACATCTCCTTGTTTGTAAAGCGGGAATATAACTGATTGACCGAATGACTGTGGTAATTCTCCGAGATCGTAAATATAATTAAAGAAGGCAAGGATTCTATCGAGGAAGGAAAGCGGCGCATATTTAAAGAATTCGTAAGTTACACAGTCTGGACCTGGGGCCTCGTTGTTTTTGAGATTTGACGTTATAAACTCTAACTCACTTAGTGTGAACGGAGAATCCAGAGTGTCAGAAGTAAGAAATAGAACTGCGTGAAGGAAAGGAGTAGTCAAAGAGGAGTTAAGTAAATCTTAACACCGAAGTGTAAATTTCTAGCAACGAAAACGATTCACTAAGCCCCAAAATTGTTTAGAGTCCTTGGCCGCGTTAAAATTGTCACAGAGAGAAGAGAAATACTGTTTTTTTGAGAGAGCGACATAGTAAATTATATTCTTTATTGGCCTCGCGATAAGCGTCTCTTGCGATTGAGGTATCAGTTTTCCGAAATAAATTTAACAACCTAAAAGATTTTCTCCTAGCCCGCAAATACCGATAATCGAACCAAGGATTTTTTCTGGTGCACTTTAATATAAGAAGTGGGAGGAGGGTAGGTGCTGTAGATGAGCGTTTAATACAAAGAGTTAAATTGTTGGCATAAAGTTGAGGATCCGCCGGAAATGAGGTTATAACTCTGATTTCTTTATCTAGGTTCTCTCTGTAAATATCCTTATCATGGTCTCTCCAAACAAGCTGAGGAAGAAGAGGGAATATAACAGTGTCTCACCGCTTGGACTCACCGAGGAAAGAAATGAAAGGAATAAAGGTAGATGATCGGAAAATGGTTCATTAAGGACTTCAAAATTATCAATAAGAGGGAGTAGCTCAACGGGAACGCAACATAAATCATTAACTGAAGACCCCATCGGGCCAAGGAATGTGAATTCACCACGCCCCGTGTGTCCCCTTGAAAACGACCGTTTAAGACAATAAAATCATCGCACATCTCAATAAGACGAGAGCCGTTACAATTCTGTACGATATCCTTAGATCTTCTTGATAAGGAGCATTTATGATTATTAAGAATTAAATCATCAGAGAGAGTCTTCAGCTGATCTATTCACACATTAAAATCACCTAATAAAATAAACTTGTCAGCGGAACTCATTTGAAGAAACTCTCTAAGTGATGACAAATCTTGGTGCCAATAATTACAATTCAGATAAACTGGGACTAAGTGAATAATTTTATTCCCAGAATGAAAACAGATCAACGACTGTCCTGCCACTGAGGAAAAGTATAACCTATTTGCGGCTCGTTTATGACCATAAAGTTTACCTCCGCTGGCACGCCCATACTTGGAGGATCTTTTGGCGGGAACCCAGGTCAGATTATAATCTGGAAAATAGTTGTTTAAATGATCTATAGATTGATCAGTTACAAAATCTCCAAAAGAATAAAAATATCAAAACCTGTTATTAAATGAATAAAAAGAGAATCATTGAGTTTCGATATCAAGCCTGAAATGTTATAACAAATTATGAAAATATTGTCAAGATGCAAGGTGGTAGAGTGTGGTAGTCCTACAGATGGCGGTGATCCTCAGGATGACTTGGAATGGGAAGTTGAAGACAGCTTGGGTGCTTTATTCTTTAGTTGCTTGGCGGTATTAGTAAAATTAGAAAAATAATCCCTCGGGAGATCGCCTGATTTTAATGCCTCCAAAAAACTCTTCACATCCTGGGTAATTATAGATGATAATTTCGCGACACCAGCCTCACCCGCATACAGCCAAAACTTCTTTGTCGCACCAGATAAATCTGTGCTCCGAAACTAACATGTAATTCGCCTTCACTGCTAGCCTCACATCTTTATTCAGCCTCATAATTTCTCTTCTTATTAGAAGAAGCTTTGCCCTTTTTCTTCTTGTAACTGGTGGTAGGTCCTGATGGATAACAAAACCAGTTTTCCTCAACATTTTCGAAGAATTAAGTACGGCTATCCCTGGGCCGCATGAAAGAGAGGAGTAGAGGAACATTTGGGTTGTTTATAGCACTGAGAAACGAAACTTGAAAATTTTCCTGCGGTACATTAACTTTTAATAAATCACTGCAGAAGTCACTGATTATTTTGTCCATGTTTGCTTCGGTAGATTTTTTGACCCCTTTAAAAATTAAATTATTTCGCCTCGAAAATATTTCTAATTCTTCTATGCGATCATTATTTGCTGCATTGTTTGCCCTAAGTGAGACTATTTCCTGTTTGAGAGAAATATTTTCTCTTTGAGAATCCTTAGTTCACTTTTCAGCGAGTTAATATCCAATTTAGTCGCCAGGGGCGCCAACTTTACGTCCAGCACACTGGTCATCACCTCTTTAATCAGCAAATAAACTGTTCCGATGCCATCTCTTCCGTTATAGTTGATTTTTTTGGACGAAGGACTAATTAACCTGGAGAAGAACTTGAGCGCTTAGTGCTGGCAGTGCGGAGGTGGGGGTGTCTTCCTGCTCTAGCTTGCAATCTCGATAACAACCCAGTGTCCAATTTTTCTCCAATACTTTCCTCTGTCAGTGTGAAAAAACTGCTCGATCACTTTTCACGAAATTTCACTATACTCCTCACTAGCACTAACATTTTAACTATGAAAAATATTAATGTTGTAGGTGAACAATTTCCGAACCTTTAACGAGCTAACACGGGAACTATGTTTCCTTGACCGTGGACCAAACTGTACTAAATGTAAACTAGACCGAAATGTAATACCAGTATTACATTAAGAATTATGGGATAGACGATTATAATAATATTCTAGAGGGGAGAGCAAAGGAAGCATTTGTCCTGAGCTGCTGAAATTAAAGGGTGGCATATTTGGTGTGAAAGTTTATTTTCAGGTTGTGGAATATTTAGCACAGGCGTAATTAAAACAGTCAAGAATTATTTTGCGCATTTTATCTTTAAGAATTTGGGGTGTTGAATTGAAAGAAATTAGATATATAATGAACATTAAATAACTTAGGAAATGATTAGAACGATTAAAAAAGATTTAAAAAGACAACATAAATATAGAATATAAAACAAATTAGTAGAATTTACAAAATGAGAATATAGTGAATAGTATAAAGTAAAAAGTTCACAGATAGGGTATTAAGAATCGGAATAAAGAAAAGACAACGTGGATGTAGAAAAAAAATAATTGTGAATTTAATATTTGAAGGCTTCTATCTTGAGAATAACTGGATACATGAAAGAACTTGAAAATATGGTAGAAATGTGAAAAAAAACAATATGAAGTCAGTGCCTGTAATACGGCTTGAAAACAGTACTTGTGGCAAATAAAGGCTGATGACATAAGATAGAACTCTGCATGGTTGGCGCGCTGCAGTGTTGCCAAAGCAGTCAAGAATTTTCCCTCTAAACTTATCAAAATTTTTCCCTAAATCCACCAGCCTTAACCCTAAAATTCTCTAAATTTTTCCCTGCATCCTCCAACTTTTACCCTAAATGTTTAATTCTTATTTCTTTATTAGTGTAACCAAAATTGTCCACAAGGATAAGATAAGCATTAATGATTAAAAAATACTTGAGGTTTATTTAATTTTATCAGATATTTTTATGTAATTTTAATTTAATATATGCTATAATACTTAAATTAGTTATTCTATTTGAAAAATCAGGTCCAATAATTAATTACAAACAAACTTAAAATAAGATAAATCAGAGATGAACATTTAATGATATTAAAAAAACAGGATCCAACCATTATTTTAATGTCACTATAGTTACAAAACAATGATAACAGATAAATACAAGATTGAAAGATAAATAAATACAAGATAAATCAGGGACGACATTTAATAAACAAAAAAAGAGATCCAAGTATTGTAATAATATCAGTATTCTTAAACTAGAGTTTGCCAGGACCAGCTGTAGCAAATTTTGTCCTCGTTGGAAGGAGGAACAGCTGCCCCACCTTGTCCTTGGCTACGCTCATAAAAAGTTAAAACAGTAAAGACAAAGTTAATAATGCAACAACTAAAATGAATAAAAAAATTTATCAAAAGAAAAGAAAAATAATTTATAAAATCTGGAAATTTCATGTATTTTTATTGACTTGTGTGAGTTATAGAAGTTAACGAATGTATTTAACTCCTAATAATAATTGTTATTTAAATCCCAACATATTATCTGATCTTTGTCCACTCATTAAGATAATACGTTTTAGAACGTTGTACTGTGACGTCACAATAAGGTATACGAAGCCATGGTAGCATCTTTTTATTAGATTATATATAATGCTGCACGTTTGGTAAATAAATTTAAAATATATTAATAAATAAAAAACTCAAGGAGTATTTTCAAACCAATTTTCTAACTCTAATTTACAGCTTTATAGATAAAAATGGTGAACGCATTTATCTGAAGAAAAAAACTCCATAAATTGTTTAGCCTAAAAATTTTGTTTACCCTAAAGGGTAAAAAAACCTAAATCTAGGAGGAAACCCCCAATCTGGCAACACTAGCGCGCTGTGGCCTGGCGAGCAAACGCCTTTTTAATCGGCAAATTATCAATCATCGGAAAGGAATGGCAAGTTGTTGAAGTTATTATTTATATAAGACTAGTAGAAAAATTAGTATTATTTGAACCATATTTTATATTAATGAAAATATCGTAGTACATCGCCTCGATCCCCAGAAGGATCCAATCGTCGGCCAAATACGGAACATAGGTTAAGTAAAAAATATTTGTTTCTGCTGTTTGATAGTTTTGATGTTAATTTAGTCAATAAAACGAGTCAATGCTATGAGATGTCATATTTATTTCGAAATAGATTACCTAAAGTACAGTTACAAAACTATTGAGTTTTAATAGAGGGGGAATGACAGGCGGTGCGGCAAAATTAGATTTGCCTCTCTCCTCCCTCCGGCAAAAATCCTGCCACAGTTCCAAGCTATCTGTTTCTAGGGCAATACGATACAAAGTCTCGGGCACTCATTCAAGCAATTGAATGAAATATTCGATACCACTAAGGTATCGAAAGGAACATTGAATCAGTGGTATTGACATCATAACTATGGTATCGAAAGAAAAGTATTTATAAGTTATTTTTATCTTCTTAAGGTGCGTTCACACCTTTGCCAAGCCTAGGCAAGTCAAACGCCAAGCCAAACAGCAAACGTGTAAAAAGATTTACAGAAACTTAGCAAAATAATCTATCCATACGTACAGTTTCGGCTATTCCAACATTTGTTGGTTGTTGATTTCGGTTTAAACTATTATTATTTTATAAAGAAACATTTTAAAATATAAAATAAAAACATATGAATATATTATATAATAAATAAAATGCAAAAGGGGAATAAATGCAAGAGATAAATAAAGGGAAAACCAAAGTGATGAAGCTTAACTCCAAATCAACTAACTCTATATTACTTGGGAATGAAGAATTAGAGACAGAAGAAGTCGAGTCATTCCAGTACCTGGGTAGCATGGTAGCATGCAGGATGGGGGCATAGAACAGGATGTTGTAAGTCGAATTCGTAAAGCCATAGGGTCATTTGCGCGACTGAAGAGATCTGGTAATCAAGTGAAATCTGCCTTGGAACAAAAATTCGCATTTTAATACAAATGATAAGGCCATCCTACTGTATTGATCTGAAACCTGGAAGGTCACCAAAACTATAACGAGGAAGTTACAAACCTTTCTTAACAAGTGTTAGAGGAGCATTTTAAGAATGTGGTGGCCTAGATTGATTAGCAATGAGGAGCTTTGGCGAAGAACAGGATAGAGGGAGTTTGTTGCCGAAATCCGCGAAAGGAAGTGGAAATGGAAAGGGCACACCTTACGCCGTCTAAGATTGCAAGAGAAGCCTCTACTCGAACCCTCAGGGATGCCGTTGAGTTGGTCGATCCAGGATAACTTGGAGAAGGTCCATAGAGGCTGATGCAGAACGTGCTGGAATCCGATGGGCAGAAATAGGAGAACTGCCTACTGACAGAGAGAGATGGCGAACATTCATAACGGCCCTACGGTATGTTGTCAATTTTGTATAAATAATTTTTAGATATTGATTCCCTTCATTTATTTTTTCTATTTGCTTATCTTATTATTTTTTTTTCTGTGTCATATCATAATGTAAATTTATGTGCATATAGTTATTTAATACGATAAGGTTTTGTCAAGCAGACGAATGTAATTTTCTTTTCTCACTCTCTTTTTTTACATTTACATGAGAAAAACAAAATAGAGTATTTTTATTCACTCTCATGAATGTTACGGTTTTTTCATTTACTTAAGAATAAGTAATTAACATGTAAGTGTTAGACAGCTTGGAGTGTAAACTTAACTTTCTACAAATATATATTTTTTTTTTTGCTCTAGGAAATAGTAATGCATAGTTATTATATAATTATTTCAAAGTCGAGTGAATGCTATGACTCATGAGTGTTACCGACCGTCTGGTATCATTAGTTAGTTATTAGTAACATTCTAGAGAGTGTTCAAAGATTCTTCTAATCTAAACCAATCTCAGGGTTTAAAACCGGAAGGCAAGCAAAAGCACAACAGGGAAAAAGTACATTTTATCAAGAAAGGAGAGAAAAATATAATATACATATAAGAAAAAAAAATACAAAGAGGAGAAAAAGACTTATTAAACATTTATAATTTAATTTGCATTTGCATTTAACTCATGGTATATGAGAACCGCTGTTGCAATCTTCAAAATCTGTGAACTAGACTATGTATATTTATCATATTAACCTTTAAATATTGTTTAAAAGAAAAACAAATACGCTGTTATGACATCTAGAGAACAAAGATGAGCTCGAAAAGACTAGTTTTGTTCAAAAAGAATGTTGGTATTGGAGCAACTTTTAATATTTGTAGATTAGTGAATAATAGTTACTTTTTTTCTCAGTATGTGTTTATTGGTTAATGCTTAAAATATTTGTGTTTAATGATTGAAAATGGCATTGAGTCAGTAAGATCTTTTGAATATTTTCTATGTTTGTTTCTATTTGTATAATTAATAAAATATTGTTCAGTCAATTGTTTGTTTCTTACTATGGCACCATCCTTTCCTAGCAGCGTAGGTTTGATTAGCTAATCATGCACATGTTACCATGTCTCCCACTAGAATATCACTATGAGAAGTCATTAGGTTTTGGGTTATCGATTTGATAATTTCACATCACTCTGGAAACTCTGGAAGATGTCATATTGGTTTCTAATTAATTAAATAATACTTTCGAAACCGGATAGTCGTTAAACAAAATGAAAATTTGATTTCATGTTTGTTTTGAGGTAATACTCATGGGTTTGGTTTACATTTCCATTGTTATTAATAGGCTTAAAAGTTAAAATTTTAAGTTTGGTAAAACTTAATACAAAAACAATGTCGAATAATGATAAAATTTAAATTTTACCATAGAAATGCAGAAATTATATATTTTTATGTAGGTAATCTCTTATATCTTATTCTTTCATTAAGTTCTCATTATTTCTGTTTTAATTTTTCATAATTCATATATATAAATTGTGTACTTTCATGATTATATTGTTTTGCTTAGTCCTAATGAAGGCCTACATCTTTGGCCGAAACATCAGTACATATAAAAAATGAGTTTTTATTTATGTTCAATGATTAAACATTTACTCTTATCTGTGTTTTCTTCTTTCACCGCAAACCTTTTTTCCCTTGAACTGTATTGCTAAATGCTAAATAAAAATATGTGCTAAATACTATATATCGCTAAATAAAAATGCTAATAATCATAAGTTAGTATTGTAATAACTGATTTTTTTTTTAATTTGTACATTTTTTGATGAAAAGAATTTGTACTCACTTATTTTCTTTTAAATTATTAGGAATCCTTGCGCGTGCCAACTGCAGGATTATCACTTCAACTCCAACAAAAAATTTCAAAGTTGATCATCCATTTTTATATTTGTTGAGAGCTACAAAATCGAATACTCCTTTGTTTATTGGCAAAATTGGTAATCCAAAACTTTGATTCATATAGTGGATCTGGACCACCTGAATTAGCTATCATATTATAATATAATTATTTCTAAGTAATTAGTTTTAATTTTATTATAAATAATGCATGTACTTGATTATTACTGTTCAATTGTATATATTCGAGATTTGTCTTACAGAGGTTTATTTTATATGTGATTTGAGTCATTATTAAAGGTTTAGTTATTTTTAGCTATATATTTATGATTATATCGTGGAGTCAATTGTACAAGTAGGTAACTACAATTTAATGTTTCGAGAAAACTAGATATAAATTTTCCTAGTTGTAGAATGGATCAATTTATCTATTTCTGAAAATTGTAGAACTTACCTCATGATGTTATATTAATACATTTTTCAACCTGATTAAATTGTTATAAATGTAAACAAGTGATAATACATGAATTCCTGGAAAAAAACTCGTTTAAAATGACGTATTTGTAGTCATTGATTGTCTTTAGGTATCATTCTTGTGATCATAGCTTAATTCAGAGATGTGAAACATTTTTTAGTGATGTGTAAACAATCAGTTTAATATTATTCTGTGAAAAGCCTATGATTTCTCAATGTTAAAATGAAAAATATAATCCCATATAGTGAACAGTTGAGACCATCAATGGAGATAAAATAATTTATAAATTTAAAAAAAAGATAATAGTGTAAGTAATGTCTTTTATTATAAAAAAAAAAAATGAAAAGAATAATTAGAAAAGAATAATTTGTGTCTTTAGACATTTTGTATTGAAACCTCAAAAGTGAACCAAATAACAGCCTCACAGATTTCACCACGATAATGGTCCACAACATACACAATTATAGTCTATAGTTTTAATGTTTGGTTTTAATTATGGTTAGATTAAATTTTTAAACTAAAGAGTTTCCAAGAATTCATGCTCCTCTTATATTCACATGGTATTAAATGTATTTATTATTTTATTAACATACACAAATAGCTTACTGTATGCTATTAATTAATATTTAAGTTATTTTAATATTTTTGAACAAAGTTACCTAGTTTAATAAATGAATATGTTTTCTTATTGAACTGATGTGGTATGGGTGGTACGTTACTAGTCATTCCATTATAGTTTATCATTTCATAGCTATTTTTCTCTCCAGCCTTTGGATATTGTCTTTGCCATTTCTGAGAATTCATCATTATTTAGCCCATTTTAAATTTATTAAGTTATGCTATCGCCTTATCTCCTAACCACATAGGACATGACATCAATTAAAATAATTTATTTTAAAAGCATTTTTAAAATTTTACTAAAATCTTGTAAATATATTTATCTAGATTTGATTGTAAATTATACATGAGATTATTAATTATTTATATAATTATGACATATGATATTGCCTCTAGGATTTTAGTTACAGTAAGGGTGGGAAACTAGTAGCCAATTTAAAATTAATTATTGAATATGGTTTTTAATAAAGTGGTTTTTATTGTTTGAAGCTTTTTTTTAATCAGATATTATATTCGTCTGTTAAAATATACTGTTATGCAGTGAATTATCAAGAAAGTGTCGAACACAGAAGATTAAACAAATAAAATTAAATTTAAAAAATGTCTATTCCTTATATCCCTTTTCTTTTCTCAAATATTTTTATGCTGAGAATAGCCTATATCTATATGATTAGTGAAATTTCAAATCCTTTTTTGTCTCTTTTACAACATCTTTCGATAATTATAAATAAGTTGCTGTGTATTAATAAAAAATGTACTCTTGTGATGATTTCTTTTTCACTAGATTTTGAAATGGTTTAAATGAAAAACTTTTGATCATAGTGAGCCTTACAGAGGCAAAAAAAAAATTGTTGATTAAAAAAAAAATAGACAAGAGATCTTTTGGAATTCCGCTACTTAGATGTTATAGCAATGGATGAGTGATTGAGCACATTCGCAGAGGCCTCCTTTAAATGAGTTTGGGACAAGACAGGAGGTCCTAATGAGGCTGGCTGCCATCCATGCATCTATACTGGCGATATATATATATATATATATATATATATATATATATATATATATATATATATATATATATATATATATAAGATAATATATATATATTAATATATATATATTAATAATATATAATATATAATAATAATATATAATAATATAATAATAATAATTAATAATAATAATATATAATATATAATATAAAGAGATAATATATATATATATAAGATTAGGAGGCCAGGACCCAGTAATGGGTTGTTGCGCCGATTGAAGAAGAAGCAACTAACAGCAAATAAAAACCCACATAAAAAAAAAAAAAAAGGATCTAACACCTTAAGTATTAATCTCCAAGATAATTAAGCCTGTTAGGGATAAGTAAGCCTGCTGGATGTACACAGAAACACCATTGTTTTATGACGATTTATCGGTAACATCGATATAATTTAATTTTTTTTTTCCATTACTAAACACGCAATTATAAGAATTGAATAAGGGGAGGTTCCACTTCATTTAATTGATTTTATACTTCTTTACAATTCTCTCGAAAATGGCTCAAACGCTATTGATGAAACTTGCTCAAAAGTATTCTCCATAAAGCCCTATTACTTTTCATATGTGTAATAATGCAGGTAAAAAGTTAGGACGAAAAGAAAACTTTCTTTAAGCACGAAAAGTATGTATTTTCAGGCAAATTACGCATATCATCACATGATAAGTAATTAAATTCTCTACAAAAAACGATCTTCGAAATCGGACCTGAGCTAGCAAAAATATGTGTATAGTAAAGATGAATAAGTGTATTACTGGAAGTGCAACTTTATATAATTCATTTTAAACTTTTTTACAATTTTCTAGAAAATTCGGCCAAGCCAGCAATATGTATAAATTTTATTCTCCCCCTCCCCTCTTACCCGACCCACCCTTTCCTCACGCGATTCCTAATAGGCTTTCGTGGCCTAATAGCTTCAACGGATATGAACTCGGAGATTCTTAAAAATAGTGGCTTTTCGTGCTTAAATAAACTTTTCTTTTCGTCGTAACTTTTTGCCTGCATTATTTTGAAATACACATATAAAAAGTAATAGGGCTTTAAGGAGAATACTTTTGAGCAAGTTTCATCAATAGCGTTTGAGCCATTTTCGAGAGAATTGTAAATAAGTATAAAATCAATTAAATGAAGTGGAACTTCTCCTTATTCAATTCTGAAGAAAAAGTTGTTACTTTAACGTCCCAGACATGTAACTACCTCAAATACGTAATTCCAGTTTCGTTCCACTCTTCATTTTTGAGCTATGCTGTTCACAGACATACAGACACCGACACTCACACATACACACGTACACACACCGTTGTAATGGCCATGGCCGAATCCTTTCAGTGATGATATTTGGACAGCTCTAATTCATATCTTAAATTAATTATTTTCCTCTGAAAAATTACGTAACACATTAAATTATTCATAAAAATATTCTGATCAAATTAAAAATATATATTTCTTTTGGGCAAGATATTTTGGCTATTCAAACTCGCCGTTTAATATTAATAGTCATCAAAAAGATTCCGCAAAATGCATTTCGATATCTTCATAAGTGAAGTATTTATATCATTTTAAAACCTTGTATTCAACATCATTATTTTTCTGGCACCTCTTAAACTGAGATCTTGGAGACACGATACATCATTTGTATGCATTTTTTCATCGTATTTCAATTGAAAATATTGCCAAACCTGTACGTATATTATTTTTTGCAGTTTCTTCGATACTGATTTGTGGGAGCCTCCTTACTTTACCAATAATATTAACATGTTCCGCCATCCTTTGTTACCT
The DNA here is from genome assembly GCA_948150685.1 of Rhaphigaster nebulosa. Lineage (NCBI taxonomy): Eukaryota > Metazoa > Arthropoda > Insecta > Hemiptera > Pentatomidae > Rhaphigaster > Rhaphigaster nebulosa. The sequence goes on from OX411308.1 coordinate 144,394,066, forward strand.
TTCTTCTCCTTGACGAGTATTGTGTACTATACGCAATGCACTGAAGACGGTGTTCACTTATCCCTAACAGACTTAATTATCTTGGAGATTAATACTTAAGGTGTTAGATCCTCTTTTTTTTTATGAGAGTTTTTATTTGCTGTTAGTTGCTTCTTCTTCTTCTTCAATCGGCGCATCAACCCATTACTGGGTCCTGGCCTCCTCAAGCAGCTTCCGCCAGTTCAACCGGTCAAGTGCAGCTGCTCTCCAATTCCGTACTCCGAGCAGGGTCCTTGCATCTCCTTCAACACGATCCAACCATCGCAGCTTAGGGCGGCCTCTCGGCCGTGTTCCGTGGAGGCGCTCATTAAGCAGTTTATTTGGGATTTAATCCCAACCTCGCCTTTACGGGATTCCGCAGCAATCCGTTTAAAACTGTTGTCAATTTTCTGATCAATTATGCATGATTTCTTATCTTCCATGCTGGGTGGCCTGCATCTTCCGACGGTCATCCCGTCACTAGTCTTCTTCCATTTCTATTACCTGGATTGTAGTGAAGTAGTCCCACCGTCGCCTCCAGCTTTATATTAATTTATTGAACCCCGGGAAATTTTCTTCATTCACTATCCAAGGAAATTCTTTCACAGTGAGGACGTAGATTCCCGCGGTTCTCGTCATCTTCACTAACACATTTCTGTAAGAACCAAGGCATGTCTATTGCAGCCACAGTTTCTTGAGCAGGTTTAGGAGTACCTGCAAGTCACCAGCTTCAGCAACGCAGGGAAATCAGTGGTGATTGGTTCATGATCGCTTCTGGTTCCCTTCCGCAAGTTTCTCCACCACTATTCATTGCTGAACTTGGTGGTACACTCTATAACTGTGCTGAGTGGCTTCAGCTGTTGAGGGTAGCAGTTCTGCTACTTTGGACGAGGGTCTGAACGCTGACCTCTTGTATGATACGAATCTGATTTGGTTTAAAGAGATTGCAGTCCTCTCACTTTAATCAAATACAAGTGCGTTCGCAGGAATTCCTTCAGGGCGGGGGGCGGTCCTTGAGAAATATAGCAAATGTATCTGATATATAGGTAATTTACGTAATTTCGCCTTTATTCAAGACATTATTAGAGTATTGGAAGCAAATTTGAGTATGTTGCGGATTTTTAGAGCAGAATTCCTCTAATTAAAATATCACCAATTTCAAGAAGGTTTCTTTTTTTTTTAGTTGGACGAGAATATGTGTTTTGTAGATTTCTGGAGCATAATTCAACTGTTTATAATTCAACCATTTTAAGAATACTTTAAAAAAATCTGACAAAAATGTTAGCTTTTTGGGACAGAATTCGGTTGATAATAATGACGATTTTTAAAGAAAATGGATGAAAAAAGGATTTCTAGAGTAGCATATTTAGCTTTAATGTCGCCCGCATCAACAAAATTTTAAAAAATCGGATAAAAATATGGGTTTGTTGAGGATTTATGGGGCAGAAGTCAGATTGTTATATTTTTCGTAATGAGGTCGAATAGTCAAGGTTTTGAACCTTTCAGGAGCAGAGTTCAGTTCGTTATAATATATCTCTTTTCAAGAAATGTTTTGAAAATCTGAAGTGAATTCGGCTGTTTTGATGCTGTCTGGAGCAGAATTCAGCTTGGTTTAATTTCACTATATCATACTACGTTTTTCATTTTCGTGATTTCAGTATATGTTCGCCATTAATGTAGAAGCTCATGTGAGAGCTGTTTGGTTCCCTGAGGATACTGTTTTTGCCAGATTAAAAATTTTACTTGACGCATAATATTTCTGTTCGTTAAAATTGTTGATTTCTTAATGCCATTGGTCTGTTTTAGTTGAAGGCGTGACTTTCATTATAACTCGAAGTTCGTAGTGACTTTCAAAAGGCATCGCAAGATCCTAAAACTATACTTATATCGATAAATTGAAAACCATTAGATTGAACAAATTTAAAAATTAAGTTCAAGTTGGGAAGTAAAAACATCTATTTATATTGATCGAAGAGGACGAAATTGTCTCATAGCCACTTATATTATGTAAGAATATGGCACGCTTTTAAAAAGTGTGGTTGTTAACTGCATGCATTGGAGAGTATGATGAATATTATCGCGTTTTGGTGGACTTTTTTTTTTACTGAAATCCAACAACTAAGAGGTAAAAAAGATAAATTTATTGGGCCTCTGCTTATTCAGACACCCAGATATTAATGTACATTTTATGTATTTTTTTTCGCTATTCTATGATGTTTAATATCATGTATGAGCATAACCAGCGTAACCATGGATAATATTTTGTATAAATCGGGCATGAAAAGCCTTGAATCGCGTTTTTGCCATTTCTGGGGAATTTGGCCTCATATCAGTCGGCTATAGCGGCTTAAAGATTGATATTAGAAAATTTTTTATGTAAAACATTTCGTCTATTTCAATTTGCTAGAGAGTGGTCTTGTTTGAATAAAACAATAGTTTCCAAAATACAGATGCAAAACCAAGGTTCCGAACAAAATATTTGTCAGAAAATATCAGGTTCAAGTTCAGCGACCCAAAAAACTAGAAAGTGTCATTTTGGATTTTTGTGTACAACAATCCTTTCCCATTTTCTGTCCTAGTTTGTTTGGACCACCGCTTATGTTATTTTAGTTTTAGTGTACTTTTTTCTATTTCTTCTTCAAACAATAGCTCCCCTCCCCCTCTGGAAAACACCAAAAAGGCCACTTTTCGCCTCCCCCAAGAATTTTTACGACGCAGCTTGCGTCGTAACCCTCTCCCCCTCCCTCTCTGTGGCCACCTCTGATATCTTGGAAACTATTTTTTTATTCAAACAAGACCATTCTATACCACATTAAAGTAGAAAAAATGTTTTACACTTGATGTCCATAAAATATTTCTCTGCCATCAACATTTTAGCCGCTATAGCCCGCTGAATATGAGGCCAAATTCCCCAAAACTGGTAATGACGCGATTCGAGGCTTTTCGCGTCCGATTTCTATAAAAAAAACTATCCTTGGTTACGATACTTATGTTATAACTTAACTAACAACTTAATTATACAAATTCTAAACGTTTTTTATCGTCCTTTAAACAGTACATTTTTATACACAATAGCAAAGCGACAGAATAGAATAGAAGCGCCCTAGTGACTTGAAAGCTCCACTGCTCTCACTTCATCCCCACTCCAACTGCCTCACACCGCCTAGCCAAGTTTGTCATCTTTGTTGATGACAGGCACAATATGCTTATTTGTTTCATTATAGAATGAAAAACAAAACAAAAACATCCTTATGATATACAGAGATGTACATGAAAATCTACAACATGGTTGTAATTAATATTAAACACATATCTTGGGTTTTTCGAGTTTCGGATAATAAGGAAAACCATCAAAAATAGACGGAACTATTCCTTTTTATAAATTAGTATAAAATGGAGACCTATCGAAATCCTCAGGCTTGAAATGTTTCCCACATAATGTGATATCAATTGCAATATTATTGCACTATAATTTCACTCTTATAATTTGTTGTGTTATAAGAGTGAAATTATAGTGCAATAATATTGCAATTGATATCACATTATGTGGGAAACATTTCAAGCCTGAGGATTTCGATGACAAACTTGGCTAGGCGGTGTGAGGCAGTTGGAGTGGGGATGAAGTGAGAGCAGTGGAGCTTTCAAGCCACTAGGGCGCTTCTATTCTATTCTATATTCTGTGAATGGAGCAGTAGTTGTTGAACACCGCATAATATTACAAAAATTTTCTATAGCAAAGAAGAGTGACAAAGATGTTTTCTATTTTTATTTTTTATATTTATATTTTTATCCTTTCTCTCTTAGTTTTTGATATATTGTTGAGATAATTTTTCCTTTTTTCCCAAAATCATTATAATATAACTTAGTTAATAAATGGCGAAGTATACACCGCTAATTCTAAAGGTAAAGAAACTATCTTACAAACTCCGTTAGTTTTTTTTTATCCTACAATAACTATATCTAAATATACCATAAATTGAACAAGAACAAACATTTTCGACTTTTTTACCTTTCAATGACAGTTATAACCAACTTTACTTTGATTTTGTTAAAAGTCTGTAACATAATTTCTTGAATTTTACGTTTTCTTCATATGGCGTTGAAATTTTGTGCTGATATACGGTGTAATCTCGGTAATTCGAATTTCAGTATTCCTAAGACCTCCCTGTAATCCAAACCGGCTTAAAAAAAAAAAGAAAAGTAAATAAAAGAACTATATAAAGCTACCAATAACATTTTAGTTTTCAAATACATATGTAAAGCACATTTTTAACTTCCCGATCTATAGGGAAGTTATTGCAATGACCCAGAAAATCGAAAGTGTAAATTTTTACACAGCTTTGATATCGAGTAATGTAATTCCTATGAAATGTTCATAATATATTTTGTTGGAATTAGAAATAATGCCTATTGTATAAATCATTTGCTTGTATAAAATTAATTTAATTAATAGTATATATAAACAAATTTTGTTGGTGAACTAATTTTTAGTTCAATATTTTAAGTTTTAAATAAATCCGTATAAAAAATATTTTTTAATTTAATTTTGCACTTTTTTCCTTATAAATGAACAATCATTTAATTTTAACAAATAAAGTCATCACTTAGTATTATTGGGGCTGTGAAAGAGAACAGGATGAGAACAGCATCTCATTCCAATCACTGCCTGAAGTGGGCAACAGGGAACAACACCGTGGCAACAGTTCTCTTACAACGTCTGAGAGAAAAAGCAGTGAAGAAATTACTGTGGAAGTCTCAGCGAAAGAAATAACTGGCTTCTTCAAAAAAGATTTTTTTTTCAATCAAATTTTCAACAAAATAGATTTTTATTTTAATAAAAATAACAAAAAATATATTAAAAACTAAATAAATAAAAATAGTTATGTACATTCATATTGTTGAATCTTTTTTTACAGCATTTTTCCTGATTACTTTCTGTAATCCGAATTTTCTTAACGAATTATTTTAACTTTCTGTAATTTTTCCTAATTACCTCCTGCAATAATTAGTTCAGATTACCGAGATTACACTATAATTTGTTTTAAAGTTATTAAATTTTTTACCTGCTCCGGTTTTTTTCTTGAGGTGCGCAAAAGTATGCGAATGGGAGTGAGTATACTTGTTGCAAATATTAACTTTTGACCACAGTAATTTTATTTGCTATTAAAAAAAACATTGTATCAATAAAATCCCAATTTTTTAGCTAAAGTGATAAGGGTGTTGGTTTTAAATTTTAGTCACTCTTTGCATAAAGCGTTTTACTACAAATAGGCTCTCAAATCTGCCAACTTTTTAGGTTTTCAAATTACTGGAGGGATGCCACCCCGTCCTACACTCTCATGACGACATCTCGGAGTACATCCCCGAAAATGCTACATTAAAAAGAAGCCAAATTTTGCTTAATTATTAATAACAATAATGATATGATATGTAAATGATATGCCATATATCATAAATGGGATGATCGATTCATCAATATCATAATAGTAATGTCAAAATCATAGTACAAGATACGAACATCGAATAAGATAGTGAAAACTACTGATTCCTCAGAGTTGGAAGATGGAACATTCTACATAAGAAATTTAATAGCATTACTAAAAGCACGCACGGATAAATGATGCACTGGCTTGACAGAGATGGATAAAAAATTAGAGATCATTTCGTGCTCATTTTTTTACGAAGTTGTGGAAATTTGTAAAGTTTCAGGCTACAGAAGAGCCTAAGACCACTTGTTGAAGAAGACATAATTGCAGTGAATGGTGCGAATTCGTGCTCCACAAATATAGATTGATTATTGATTCGGAGTACCTGCTCACCTTTTTAAGTGAACAAAATGTGAGAACGAATGCTATGTGAGCAAGTACAATTTTATTTTTACTGACAATGAGTACCAGCTCACATAGCATGCATACTCACATTTTATTAAGTTAGAACGATGAGTAGGCACTCCGAATCAATAATCAGTCCACATTTAAGGAGCCACGCGTTCCATAATAGTAAAATAAGTACTATAATAAGTAAAATAATAACTAAAGGAATGGTAAAATAATAATAAAGAAAATTAGTTTTCTTTTAGTTTCGTTTAGTAACGAAAATGGGTTTTAAATAAATGATACTAGAATATTTAAGTATTTCATTGTGTGACTTCTGTTTATTCACATCCAACCAGAGCACCTGTTCAGTTTTTTTAGGAATTAGTTCGTGTTCAGTTTTATTCACTTCATCTAATGCAGAGATTTCCAAATCATGGAATTAGACCAGGAGCCCAGCGCAAAAATGCTTACATATTTTATGAAAATTTTTAAGTATCCAAATCAAAAATATCCTCCTTCAGGAATATGAAACTGGAAGTCTGCCACTCCAAATCCGATGGAATACAAAATGACGTCCAAGTAAATCCGGAACAAATACTGAAAACGTACATATTTCACGACGACTGAAACTTCGACCATCCCAATCTGCATAAAATACTGGTTCGGAAAAACACAATCTGCCACCTTAAGACCGGCGGGTCGCCCGAGCAGACGCAGCCCAAAATACCACTTTCGGGTATTCAAATTTTGATTAATTTTATGACGACTGAAACTTCTACAATATTAAACTGCATAAAATATTGGTTAGCAAAAACTTAATCTGCCACCTTAAGATCGGCGGGCTTCCCGAGCAGACGCAATAAAATATTGGTTCAGAAAACATAATCTGCCTCCTTAAACCGGGGGAGAGAGGGCCCGAGCTCGAAAGGGCCCGAGACGCAGATCGAAATTCTATTAGCGGGTGATATCCAAATTTTGACGTTTTTTTTATTGGTCAAGTCAACCATTTCTTTTTCATCTTCAATTCCATAGTTTTCATATAGAAGTTATAATGAAGGATTCTCAATGTTTGTGATACTATATGATGAATCCTAAAACATCTTTTGTAATTTGTTCCTCCGACGAACACGAATATTGTACGAGATGCAAGCACATCAGCTTCTTCTAAAATATCCGTGAACCATCAATAAATTTTCCTAGAGCTTTGAAAAATGCTAACTCTATTTGAAATGGCCGTGGAAATATTAATGTATTATCTAATTGTGGTTTGTCTTCAAATTGAATTTGCATAGCCATTCTGGCGATATCTAAATCATAGGAACAAAGATACTATCTTGGGCGCACTCTTCCGCGATCTGTTGTGACTTCTTCATGGTGCGAGCTACAACAGCAAATGTTGTAGGGCTTGCGTTTTGAGGCAAATACACCACTTTTTGAGTCGGAGACTCATCAGTGAAAATATTGGAATTAAAACCCACCCACATCAGAGTTTTATTTGAAATATAAAAACAGCAAAGAGCACATAAAAGAGCCGAAAGACCTCTGTGTGCTGAAGAAATTGAATTGGATCTTGAGGATTTTATTGTTGTAACATTCTAGGCTTTTTCGTATAAGGTTCAATATGAGAATACTTCTTCAAAAGTCCTTTTTCGTCTTTTATATTCTTCATTACTAGGCCCAGCTTCTCCAGTAGGGCTGCTCATTGCAGAGTTTTGGTAAATTATTCCCACCGTATCATGTAATGTATTTTTTCCAGTCAAGATTTCCACAAAGCGATCGAAATTATTAAATGCTACTGTGGTAAATAGCTCAGATCTTTTATTAACAGAGTATGGAATGAATGATGTCTCTTCATAAGAAGAATATGACATTTCTGTATCTATTTCTTCTATTGTAGTGTTGCTTGCAGAATGGCCAAATCTATTTAAAACATCAACAACTTTTTTACTGAGTTAGAGATTTTATGGCTACATTTTACGATGGTCGGATTTTTTCCTCTTGTAGCGAAAAAAATATCTTCGGTATTTGACTTAACGAGAGTATTTACGTTTTCCGAACTGCTTGTTCTGTGTCCAACTATAATATTATTCGCGAACTGTAGAACTGATTGTGGCAATGTACACTCTCCGGGTTGTATATTTCCAACAGTTATTTTTTGTGGCAGAGGAATTGTATCCATTTTTTAGATTTCCTCCCTAATCGAATGGAAGTAATATATGATGAAGATAATAGAATTGAAGGAAAACAATAATTAATGTCGAACTCTGGAGGCACTGAACACGACTGTTTATGGCTGTGAAGTAGGAATAACAGGAGCTATGATATCGTTTGTCGGTGTCCGAGATAAGAGGGATGGAAAAGTTGCTCAACTTTAATTTGTGAAATTTCCTTGCAGTAAGAACTTGCATTTGTTCAATGTTACATCAGTAAATTGCTTAACTTTCTGTTAAAATGCTTAACAGAACTTTCTCCGTTGGAGTGAATGCAGCATGAGTATTGGGACATTTTTGCTTTGAAAGGAAGTAAACGTGTTCTTAATCTGGAATAAAATGAAAATAAATTGAAATTCGCGATATATGTGCTACATACACAAATGTATAAAAATATTAATGACTCCGACAATCTTTTTTCTTATGTCTTGAAAACTAAGTGTTCAGAATTTTATCAAAATTGGAAAAGAAAACTATAGTTTTGAACTGAGAAGATAACAGATGGGAACTTGCGATCTTCTCTGAATCCTCTTTATTTTTTACAAAACAGAGCACATCATAAATATGAATCCAAACATACCAAAAATGAACAATGAAAAATTAAAATATTTTTGATAACTCTTGCCACGCAGTTAAGAAAATTCATAGACATCTTAAAAAAAAAAAAAAAATCCTTTTGATAAGGTTTCAAATTTTCTGTTTGTTTATTACTATTATTATTTTTTGTTTATGATTTATTTTTAATAAGTTTAAATTGAAGAATAAAAATTTTGACGACATAAAAATTATTGTTAGCATTAAACAATGATTTACTCTCACCCTTTTTCTTATTTTTTACATTCAAACGAAAATAATTGGCAAAAATTATTAAAACCATGAATAACGTTTGATAGGTTATTAATTAAGAGGAGCAGTTTTTGTGAAATTTGCAGATGTCTAGGAATTTTTATAACTGCGTGGTAAATTAAAAGATTTTACTTCGTATTTCACCTAGTATTACTCAATTTTTGTTTCTTCAAATCAGTGGAAAACACCTTTTATTCGTGAAAATTATACATTACATATTTTTTTGTACGAAAATGAGATTTGGGGGAAAAAATATAAGAAAATTCAGGCATGGACACCATTCATTTTTTTTTAATAAATTGAAAAAATTAGTTTTCATACCAATAGTTATACAAACATAAATTTAAAAATGAATTATCAGAATACAGCAATCAAAAAAAGGCGAAAAAGAAAAATACAGCATAATTAGAAACAACCTAGGTAGGAATAGTGTAGAATAATTTATAAGGGATGTTGTCCACTTACTTATAACTATAAATATAAAACAGGAAAACAATTCAAAACTAAAAAACAAAAAATGTTAATGATTCAGAACGGATAAATTTTGATAAGAAGAGAAGAGAAAAATAAATTATTGCTTATTTTCGTTTATTGCTTTACTCACAATATGTACCACAAATTATAAATTGCAGTAATGATTAGAACTTCCAAATTAACACTTCTTACTTGATTTTTTGTTCGAAACAGCAGCGTTCGGAGACGACTGAGCCGATATGACGCAAAATTATTTCGGTGACCATCTACGTGGTAATTATACCTGCCATTTACGTGTTAATGATTTTACAAAATCATTTACAAGCTATGTAATATTACAATACGTATTATATTATATTTATGTAGTCATTATTTCAAGTTATTTCCACCCATATTAATTTATCATTTCAATTTTTTTTTTAAATGTATCATCAACCATCGGTATCCTCGTCATTGCAATTGAAGTAATGCACATTCATTAGTTATCATTTATAAGTAGCAGATAGGTATAATTAGTTAATGTAAAAGAGCATTACATTGGAGGCTTCTCCTTATTGTGTTTTCTTCTGAATCACTTCTTTTTTGTTTTTCTGAACCATTATTTTAGGCACTTCAGGATGGTAAAAAAAAACATTATAATTTGAAGTGGCAGATTATTTTTTTTCGAACCAATATTTTATGCAGTTTAATATGGTCGAAGTTTCAGTCGTCATAAAATAAGTAAAAATTTGAATACCAGAAAGTGGTATTTTCGGCTGCGTCTGCTCGGGCAACCCGCCGGTCTTAAGATGGCAGATTAAGTTTTTTCTAACCAATATTTTATGCAGTTTAATATCGTAGAAGTTTCAGTCGTCATAAAATTAGTAAAAATTTGAGTACCCGAAAGTGGTATTCTGGGCTGCATCTGCTCGAGCGACCCGCCGGTCTTACGATGATAGATTAAGTTCTTTCTAATCAATATTTTATGCAGTTTAATATGGTCGAAGTTTCAGTCGTCATAAAATTATTAAAAATTTGAATACCCGAAAGTGGTATTTTGGGCTGCGTCTGCTCCGGCTACCCACCGGTCTTAAAGTGGCAGATTATGTTTATCTGAACCAATATTTTATGGATTTTTAAATGGTCGAAGTTTCGGTCGTCATAAAATAAGTCAAAATTTGATTCCCAGAAGTAAGATTTTACGCACTCAGTGTTGAAGAACTTAAGAATCAAGTTGAATTCCATCAAGCCAGAGGTTCTCAACCTGGGGGGCGCGCCCCATATTGGGACGTGATAAAACTGAAAGAGGGGCGCGAGTATATCGAGAAAATAAAAAAAATGATTTATTTTATAGAAAACATTCTGATATAATAAAAAATAAAATACACTTTATACTAACATAATACTCTTATAAATAGGTATTGCACAATATATTTAATAATTAAATTATCAAAATTAAATTAAAAGATTAATACTTATTAGTGTCTCCCTTGGGTCTGTCTTGAAGTGCAATTTTTTTTAAATAAAAGTTTAATATTAGAAATTGCCACTCCAAGATCTTTTTCTATATTTAACTGAGATCGATATTTTGCCTTTAAAACTGCCACCGCGGAAAATCCGGTTTCGCAAAGTTAGGTTGTTGAAAATTGTAATAGTATATAAAATGCTTTATTTTTAGTGCAAAAAACTCATCATCCAAATCTGCCCAAAATTCAAAGGGTGATTTATTACTAAATTGTTTTTTGATTTCGCCACTTGCCGCGAAGTCTGTTATAGATCTCTTCTTCGGCAGTTGAGAGACCTTTGGGATTATTTTTTTACAACCATTTCTAGGCTTTTTTTCTTTACATTTCTGCTCCACAATCCACAATTGTAATAGTATATAAAATGCTTTATTTTTAGTGCAAAAAACTCATCATCCAAATCTACACAAAATTCAAAGGGTGATTTATTACTAAATTGTTTTTTTGATTTCGCCACTTGCCGCGAATTCTGTTATAGATCTCTTCTTCGGCAGTTGAGAGACCTTTGGGATTATTTTTTTACAACCATTTCTAGGCTTTTTTTCTTTACATTTCTGCTCCACAATTCAATTTTTCTAAAAAAAGCATAACTTTATCACTGCTATTGAACTAATTTGTTCCTTGGAATTGAAGATTCAAGATATTTAATTTCTCGAATATGTCGACCAATAGCAGCTGGCAGAATAAGATCTTCACCGATGTTGTTAGGCTTTTTACATCTGGCTATATGATATGAAACTTTGTAAGAGGCAGGTAAAGCTTTTTCATTCAAATTTTTTTTTAAAGTTATTTTTGCTTTTTAGATGATTTTAATTTGAAGAATTCTTGGGATTTGCTAACGCACTCACTATGAAGTGTTTCTAAATATCGTTAAGTTTATTAGGCTTCATGCTGTCTGCTGCCAACATTTTTGAGCAAATGACATACAAAGGCCTTTTTTCTCCATTTACTTCAGGGCTGGAAAACCCAAAATTTAAATATTCTTCAAAATATTTTCTAAATTTTATCTTCGGAACCACTGTCGTCTGTGAACTTTTTGATCCTTCATTTTCGTTTAATGCTCGCTTATTCCAACTTAAAAATGCATCCATGACCTGTATACATACACTGTATAATTCTACTGCTATAATACTGTATAATGACGTTAATTGCAGATAACACGCAAATTACAATATAGACGTTCACGGTATGGATAGAAGAATCGACTCGACTGAGAACGGTGTGAACGAAATACAACATTTATTCCCGCCACGCAGACGTTCTAGAATGTTCGAGACAAATCTATGCATTAATATTTTGAATATTGAATTGATATATGATATATTTGAAAATTAGAATTGATGTATGCATTATGTGATTATGTAAACTAAATTAAATAGAAACTTATATTAAGATTACAGGACGATTTCAGTGAAAATTAATGTATGGGGAGGAGGAGGCGCAATGAAAATTGTGATTGAAAATTGGATTGCAAATAGTAAAAGGTTGAGAAACACTGCATCAAGCCAAACATTGATGCTCCGTTGGTAAAATAAACAACATACTTCCAACTGAAAAATATTGATTCTTTTCTCCACAGTGCCCAAATTTCTTACTTTTCATGGGTACACTTTTATTTGCTGAATTATTGTTTTTGTTATGCTAATCTAATTTTCTATGAAATTGATAAACTTTTGATTTTTGAACTTAATTTGCTATTTATTATTTTCTTAAGCAAATTTATTCTAATATATATTTAATTAGTTTTAATTTTTGACCTTCCGGGTATAAACTTTCTTCACTAGATTTAATTTTGACCTAAAGGAAAAATAGTAAAGAAAGTTATATCTATATTGTTTTGTTTGTTAAATAAACTTTTGTCTCACAATCAGTTTATATTTTTTATGAAGACGAATTTTTATTATTTATATCATAAGATGAGGTAGTTTTACGCCCAGTTATCTGGAAAGTGGAAGAGGTAAGCAGTAACGTAATGTCTGGGAACCCCTGACTTCGGTGTTGTCAGTTGTCAGATTGGGGTTTTCCCCCCTAGATTTAGGGTTTTATTCACCTTCTGGGATATTTTTTACTTTTCTAAACATTTATTCTTATCTCATACTAGGGGATAATTTTGGTTAAACTGATAGAAAAATAAGAATTAAATATTTAGAGTTAAAGTTGGTGGATTTAGAGGAAAATTTAGATAAGTTTAGGGTTAAACTTGGTGAATTTAGGGGAAAATTTAGAGAGTTTTAGTGGGAAAATACAGGGTTGACCTGGCAACACTGCTTGACCTAGTGCATGTGACACGATTGAAAGGAATCCGCTGTGCCCGGCCATATTTGACTGGGGGATACGAAAACTCTTGTTCTAGTACGCATGTGTTATTATGATGGAAGTTATGGAATGGTGTCATCGTGCATTAATTATTTTTTTTAATTCCTCCATATAGAAATTTTGTTTGGTAGCGAATTCTGCGCTCAATTGTTTATTAATTTGTAAATATTGAGTAACACCCAGCAAAACGGTATTCAGGACATAAATTTTCTTGGCGGACGACAAAATGGGTTATTCACTTGCTTTTTTTTTTTTAGCGAAGTACGATCTCCGTTTTCGGGTCATCAGAATGTGGATTCCTTAATATCTTAAGCTCTCAGTAAAGACTCAGTATGAATTAAAGAAAAAAATTAACTGATTTAAAAAACTACTGAGTGAGTGATTGGACACGGGGAGGAAAAGTTAGAGAGTTCCGATGTGTATTTATCTCCCCCATGATTTGCATGTCAGCTATGATATATTTAAATTACATCTTAAATAATTTTCGCGATATGAGGGACATGTGAAGAATAATTGAAAAAAAAATACCGCTACTATCAGAAGACTATCTAAAGATCGATCTATCGATGGTCACGATGGCCCGAAGCTATCGATACTATTCTTCCCCTTTTGGGGCGTAGCGTAATCAGTTTGAAATTGTATCACTGTCAGATAAGGGTAGATTAGAATTATCTGTCATGTATGAATCTTGTATCGTACTATTATTGGAATGATTTCATTCATTGCTTTATTAGATATTATTTAAAAATATTAGTGCAGTCAAAATATGGTGGTCTGGGGAAGTTGTAGTGATAATATAAAGCAGTAATAATTTAAATTATGGTAATAGCCCGATGTCAACTGAAAAGGATCTTTTTTGGGGTATATATATATCTCGTGAAGTAGCATAGAGAGCGGAAGTCAACAGCTGTGATCTAATTAAAGCAGCAATAATAGAAATTACGGTAAGAACCTGACCTCATCTGAAAAGGATCATAAGGGGTTTTCTTTAACTCTTGATAAATAAACACAGTTTATATGCTATATAGTTTATAACATAGTTAACAGAAATAGACAACACTAATCATTTTAGATATCTAATTAACACAGTAATAAGATAGTAAGTACTTATATGCATTAATAAATTATAAAAAACAGTGTTTGTCGTGATTTTTATGTAAGTCTAGCCTGTTTCAATTTGTAATGAATTGTAATTCAATATTTTTTTGTTATTAATAATTGTACCTCACAGTTATCTTGCAAGACTTACCACTTCTCTAATTTTAATGATTTTAGTTTTACTGGTGGCTTATATTTTAACATTCAGGATAATGGCTTCATGTGAAAATCAACAGTTGACTGTATCATCTAATATGTTTGCTTTAAACTTATACCAGGTATATTTAATTTAGTTTAACAAAATTCACTTTTTGAAATGAATAAATTACAACTAGCTTGTTTTCTTTAAAGGATTTACGCTCTGATGGTGAAAATTTGATTGTTGCACCTATTGGTGTCCAGCTTTTGTTAGCTATGGTACATCAAGGTGCTAATGGCAAAACTGAAGCTGAAATCACTTCTGTATTACAACAATCTAAAAACGATGAAAAAGTACTTAAAGGCTACAATTCTATGATAAAGGGTTTGGAAGTGAGTATATATATTATTAAAAAGTTGCATGTGAGTTATTAAAATGGTACAACTTTACAAGAGGGGCGCGCTATCACTGTTACTCCCGATCTTACCCGAAGTTCGCTGGACTAGTTTACTATAGCACCATTTGTGCTAACTAACTGCTTTGCATTCAATTGTAACATTTATATTTATTAAAATTATTACTGCCTTAATTATATATTATTTAAAATTGTTAGTGCTGTCAACTTTCTGGTGATCTGGGGAAGTTTTAGTAATAATTTAAATTACGGTAAGGACCCAACCTCAACTGAAATGGAACTTTCAGAATTTCATTTGGAATCTCTTGAGCGAGCGGAAGTCGTCAGCTGTGATCTATTTAAAGAAGTAATAATTGGAATTACGATAAGACCCTGACCTCAACTGAAAAGGATCCATTGCTGTTTTGTTTGTTTCTTGGGCGAACGTAATGAGAGAAAGTCGACAGCATTAGTATTTTTAAATAATATATAATTAAAGCAGTAATAATTTTAATAATTCCAATGAACACAAATGTTACAATTGAATGCAGAGCAGTTGCAAGATTCGTATTCATTGGAATTATTGCTGTATTAATTAGATATTTAAAATGATTAGTGCTGTATATTTCTGTTAACTATGCTCCCTCAAGAGATAAATAAAACCCCTAAGGATCCTTTTCAGATGAGGCCAGGTTCTTACCGTAATTTCTATTATTACTGCTTTAATTAGATCACAGCTGTTGACTTCCGCTCTCTATGCTACCTCAAGAGATATATATACACAAAAAATATCCTTTTCAGTTGAGGTCGGGCTCTTACCATAATTTAAATTATTACTGCTTTATATTATCACTACAACTTTCCCAGACCATCAGATTTTGACTGCACTAATATTTTTAAATAATATCTAATAAAGCAATAATAATACCAATGAATATGAATTTTAGAATTCAATACAATGCAGTTAGTTTAGCACAAATGGAGATTGAGAGTGCTAGTGCGGCCACCTTCCGGTAAATTCGGGTGAAGACACTGATGATGTGTTCCAATTATAAAGTTTTACCTAAGCTTTACATAAAAGTTTAAATAAGTCAATACCTGAATCTTTTGAAATGGTCAATGATGATTACTTGCTAAGTCTTTGTTTTGCATTCACACCATGTTACTGATTATAGTTTTACCAATATTTTAGTGTCCTGTTTTGAAAATGGCCACAAAAATATTTGTTGAAGAACATTGCAAACTAAATCCGAACTTTGAATCAATATCAACTGATTATTTCTTATCAGACATTAAGAAGGAAGACTTTGAAAAAAATCCAGAGGGTTCTAGAATCAACATCAATAATTGGGCTGAAGAGAAAACAAACCACAAGATAATAGATCTTCTGTCAGCAGGTAATTTATATATATATGTATATATATACATATATATATATATATATATATAATACATATATATATATATATAATAACTATATAGACACACACATATATATATATATATATATATATATATATATATATATATATATATATATATATATATATATATATATATATATATGTGTGTGTGTGTGTGTGTCTATATAGTTATTTAAATGTATTATTTTATTTTTTTCTAACTTTCAGCAAACAGTAGTGCGAGTTTTTCTCTATTATACTGTTATATAAAAGGACAGTCCATTTTTCATTTGTAACTACTAATCACATTAACTATGTGATGTTTACCAAATTTTTATCACATCATTTTCATGATTCCCAGAAGGTTTACCAATAATAAAATATACTGATTTTTCATTAAAATGTTATTAAATAAGTGATTAATAATTTCCTAGGTGAAAAAATATCCAAATTGCGTATATGTTGTATCGATGACAACTTCATACCCATGGTAGCAAATTGACTACCAAAACTCTTTAACAAGTGAGAAATTATTGGGTGAATACGTTATTTTGTGAATAAAATTGGAAATTAAGAAAAAAATAATAGTATAACTTTATTGCTGTTTTGACAAATTTATCCTCATTGTGACCCTGTTTCTTGAAACTATTTGTGAGAAATGAAATTAAACAACACTTTTTGATTATTATTTTATTATTATTTTGTGTTTTAGGAGATTAATAACCTTAAAAATATGGGTTCTTATAATCTGTATTTAATTCCGTTTGTGTAGCTATTGTTTGATTCAATCTGTTGCCGATGTCTTTTACTGAAATGGAGTGGAATAAGTATTGATTTGTATTTTTTCTTATTGATTAAAACAGTCATTGGGATGGGCCCCCATCCTTGAGCATTTATTAAGAAAATCGAAATATTGTTGAGCGAAAGTGCCTCTGAATTAATTTTAATAAAAATGGATCAAGCCAAAGAAGATGCTTCAGCTGAAAAGCTACGAGAGGCTAATTACCGAGCTGCTAAATGACCTACAAAAATGAATTTTTAAGAAGAAGAATAATTGTTTTTTTTAGATATTTTCGGCAGAATCTATCTGTAATTCTTAAATGTATGAGAGCTGATACAATAAAAGCACTCTTGAAGTCTTCACGCATTTGAAACAGTATCAACCATTTCAATTTAGATGCAAACATGAGAAGAACTGGAAATGCTGACAATCAAATCATTTTGATACCAACTAGAGACAAAACTCGAAATATAGCTTGTTCAGACGCCCTATGAATTTATTTTTTCTATAAATTTATATAGTCGTATTCATTTATCTTGCAATAATTTCATCATTATTAAAGATCAATTATTGCAAGTATGTGGATTGAATTTGAAGAATCCATGTTTTTCTCATGGACTATAATTGTGTTGCGTTTTTCTAAAACCCTACATCTCCATGTTCATAAATTATGAAAACCCTTAAAAATCGCTTTGATTCTATTAAATTCATCTGATATACAAAATTTTTTTTATTAACTTTTAATTTTACTTAAGAAAATGATTCATGATTTCATATGATGAAATAATCAGCATCATTCATATATTTAAAAAAATTGGAGTCTTACGTTTTTGCAAAACCCTATAAATCCAGTGTTTTGCAAAAACATTTGAATTTTTCTCTGAAACTACAGGGCCGATACAAAATGGTGGAGGATGATGTCGAGTTTTGAGAATCATCTTGGAGTGACCTGTGTTTTTACTGCAAATCTAAAAAAAAATCGGCCCAGCAGTCTCGGAGAAAAATTCAAATATTTTTGTGAGGGATTTGTTAGTATGTATGTCAAATGGAACCACTAATAACATTGTATTGTATCACTAATAAAAATATATCCAAGAGCATTCTAATGAACTTAAAATTTAATTTTATGGTAATTACAATTTTTGTGATCCGAAACAAAGATAATAATATGTATATTAATATCCCATAATTGATATCAAACTTTTAATTGTGCTCATTTAATCTATATATTACACATAAATCTAGCAATGACAAAGCATTGTCGGGTCCGCTTGTCACATCATGTTTCATCTGTCATCATTTTCTTAATTTGTCTTCGGCTAATGACTTGTTTAAAATAGTATTTTGACACTTATCTTGGATATGTAGTACTTTTAACGATAATGAGGTTCTTATGTTTTCTTGATCAAAAACTTGTTCTTCGTTAGGTACGGATTAAGTCTCAGATGAGTCTATATCTGAGGCTCAAGATGTTTATACCAATGAAACAAGCAAAATTTTTCAGTGAAGAAGACATAAAAACCTTATTTTCATTAAAATTATAACCTAAGCCCTTTTGACCCGACACCGATTTGTTTGTTTTCTTTAAAAATTTCAAGACACGTCATTAGTGATAAAAAAATACTGCTTTTATCTTTCCAGAGGTGTTGATCCATAGATATATTTAAATTTAATTTGACTTTAATGTAAAACAAATTATTGATTTGATATTTTTTTCCAGATGCTGTAACCAAGGAAACCAGATTAGTTTTGGTTAATGCAATACATTTTAAAGCTGAATGGAAAAAAAGATTTAATAGGAGCAACACTGTTGATATGCCTTTCTATATCACTCCTGATCGGAAAGTAGATGTACCAATGATGGTCAAGCATGAAGAAAAGTTCCGATACATGGAAAGTAAAAACCTGGGAGCCAAGATTCTTGAACTTCTTTATGCAGTAAGGAGTTATATTATTTACTACTAATTATATTGCATATGTGTGTGTGTGTGTGTGTATATATATATATAATATATATATATATATATATATATATATATATATATATATATATATTGTTGTCTTGAATCTTGAAGTGGACTGTATTGAGGTTTTTTGAAATAAAATGTACTCTTAAACACTGAATGTATATTGAATACAAAGGACATATGCCCACGCTGACTTGGTTCTTGTAACTGAAAAAAAAATGGCGCTGCCTGGCAAACAATCATAAATCAATAATGGCGGGAAATAGAATCAAATTTGAAATCACATATATATATATATATATATATATATATATATATATATATATATATATATATATATATATTATACAGGGGGCCGGGTGGGCTAAGGCGCTTGCAATAGGTAATCAAAATTAAGCAACGTCGAGTGTGTTTAGTACTTGGATGGGTGACTGCTTACTGGGGAAAATCCACGCAGCCTGCGACGATCCTCCCTCCCTCCGGGTATGTGAGGCCTGCCAGTCTACTGAAGGCTACTCACAGAGACCGGGCATAGGAGTGATGATTGCGTTGTCTTCTAGGATGTTAAATAGCCGCCCGGAGGTTTGGTCCATGGACCTGCTGAACCCGAACAGCCATGATCAGTGGGTCTAGACCAATTTGTCACTGTCCTTGGACCCGAGAGAGTTGGTGGGAAGGACACTGGCCAATCGGTCCCAAAGGGACTGGCCATGGAGCAATGGCAGCCTGCCGCTGCACCATGGAAACGATGGTTCACAGCAATGTGAGGTTGGGTGACTCCCTCCAGGCTGTCTGAGCTCAAGGAAAAAAAAAAATATATATATATATATATATATATATATATATATATATATTTTTTTTTTCTGTTGGTACTATAGACCATGTAGATTTTTAGCCGCACGATGTTGTCTTTTTACAGACATTTTATCGCTTCCTTGAGCTCAGACAACCTGGAGGGAGTCACCCAACCTCACGTTGCTGAGAACCATGGTTTCCATGGTGCAGCGGCAGGCTGCCATTGCTACATAGCCAGTCCTTTTGGGACCAATTGGCCAGTAGCCTTCCCACCAAAACTCTCGGGTTCAAGGACAGTGTCAAATTGGTCTAGACCCACTGATCATGGCTGTTCGGAGTAAGCAGGCACATGAGGACCTATATTTCTTTCCCCGAAGCTGACCGTCCATGGACCAAACCTCCGGGCGGCTATTTATATATCTATATCACTCCTGATCGAACAGTAGATGTGCCAATGATGGTCAAGCATGAAGGAAAGTTCCGATACATGGAAAGTAAAAACCTGGGAGCTAAGGTTCTTGAACTTCCTTATGCTGTAAGGAGTTATGTTATTTACTACTAATTATATTACATATATGTGTTTGTGTATATATATATATATATATATATATATATATATATATATATATATATATATATATATATATATATATATATAATCCGACTTATATAATTCTAGCATATTTTAACTCAAATTAAACAAGTAATTATGACATGTTATAATTTGGAGGAACCCGTCTCTGTATTATTTTAAATTGAATTTTATTTAAGAACAACAGTGAATAAATTAACGCCTGGAAGTGGTCAAATGCTTGAAATGAACCGCCAAGATGTTAACGCAAAATTAATTTATCTATATTTTTTTTTATTCTAAGGACAGTTGTTGCTCTGTCATTGTTAAATGTCTCATCTACTTATGCTATGCGAACATTTCTCAGCTGATTCAATTTGGAATGTATCCACAGATATTTGAAATTAGCAATTTCATATATTATTTTTCTGTTGATACAATTCAGAGTGTTTTTCAGATTTTTTTTTCAATTCCTTTTTTTTAATTTTGGTTTATTATTTTTTGGAATCAAAAAAATATCCATCTATTCATGGCTTTTCTCTGAGACTTCTGGGTCATTTTTTTTAATTTGGGTCCAAAGTCACAGGTCACCCCAGAATGATCCTCGGAACTCAACATTACCATCAGCCATTTTGTTCCAACTTTTTTATGTATAATTATTTGGAAATGATAAACCATAGCGTAATAATTTGTAGCATTTTTAATCATAGAAGATCACAGAATTGTATTACTAACATTGAGATAAATACTTTTTTAAAATGTATTTATTTTAGGATGAAATGTTTAGTATGATCATTATGTTACCACTGAAACTAGATGGCTTAAGCGAGATGGAAGACAAATTAAAATCTGTGAATTTGAATGAAGAATTTGTCTCTCTCTATGAACAAACAGTAAATGTGATGGTTCCAAGATTTAAGATTGAAAAAACATTGAACCTCAATGATGTGCTTATAAAGGTAATCCATAGTTTATGGTAATATGTAAATGTAGTTGTACGCTTACATTCATTGATGAAATGTTTTTTCACTGATTTTTGTTATTTTTTATAGCTTATCATAAAAAAAAAAAAAAAAATAAATAAATAAAACTTAAACTAAAATACTAATGTATTCTGAACATTGCTTTTGTCAACTATGACAAACTCATAAGCATATTATAATTAGACACAACTCTTATTGAGGTGATGGTGGCCCCTAAAGACCTCGTCCTTCAGACCTCCTGTGGCTCCCTGTATTAATACAGAAATTAGAGAGTTGATGAGGAGAAGAGATGCTGCCAGGAGACACTTCTGACGGTAACGATGATTACTCCTCTTTTAAGTCCCTACGAAATCTCACCCAATCTTCCTTGCACCAAGGCACAATATTTCCACATTACCTTATTACAAGCCACCGATCCTAAATCCATACGGAAAATCCTTAAAAACCTTTCTGTAATAAACTTCAAAGCCTGTTCTTATTACCCGCTTGCTCCTGACGAACTAAATTCCTATTTTGCTGATCCTCTTCATATATCGCAACCTCCTCTTTGCTGCACTCCTCAAACATCCTTTGGTCCTGAAAATTTTTACTTTACAAATATTTCCCCTGAAGAGGTAAACAGTCTCCGACTTTAGACCTATCTCCATTCTCTCCAACTTATCAAAACCACGTGAAAGAATAGTCCACTCCTAACTTAATAACTTCCTTTAGCAAAAAGCTCTCCTCAACCCTCTCCAGTCTGACTTCCGATCCCAGTATTCCACGCAATTTGCCTTGTTGAAAATCGCCCAAGATCTCCAATCCTCTAAAGACCAACAGAAAATTAATATTCTTGTTCTCTTCGACTTTTCAAAAGTCTTCGACTCAGTTAATCATAACACCCTTCTTTCGAAACTCCAAAAACTTTCTTTATCAAATAGCATCTTAAAGTAGTTACTTTCCTTCCTGTTTCTTCGCTCCCTGACAGTTATCATCCCCAATGAACCTTCCTCCCGCCTCCTACTAACAAGTTATGTTCCTCAGGGGTCCTCACTCTCATCAATCCTTTTCTCTGTCTCTATTAACTATCTCCCCTATTTCATTCAGCATTCACAATATCACTTACGTACTGATGACTTCCAAATTTACCACTCCTTCCATCCTACCAAAATGCTTTAGGCTATCCGAAAGGTACACGAAGATATAGATTGTATCAATGCATGGGCAGTATGCAATGATTTGAGGCTGAATGTTAAAAGAACTCAGGCCATCCTCATCGGTTCCAAGCATCTTCTCAATTCCCTTCTTTATTATCCCTTACTCTATCTCAACTGCCTACCTATCCACTATTATACCACTGTCAGAAACCGGGGAGTAATTTTTGATCAACACGTATCATGGAACAATCACACTCTCCAAATCACTCAAAAGTCCATTGCTATCCTTAAACAGTTCCCAAGATTTCGAGATTCTATACTTCCTAAAACCCCGTATGGCGGACTGTCTGCCGTGCTTGAGATGAGATTGAAGAAACTAATGAATTGCTTCATTAGATTCATCTTCGGATTCCCCAGAGGCTCCCATGTCTCCAGTTGGTATGCCGAGTTAAAGTGGCTTCAACCTGTTTTCCGACAGCAGTACTTCCTACTATCTTTTCTGAACCTTCAAAACCTAAAAGTCCCCTTATATCCTTGATTTGTTCACTCCATGTTCCTCAGTACACTCTTTAAATACCAGATTCCAACCTACAATACCCTTTCACAGAACTGCCTCTTTCAAAAGATCCTTTACCTTTCGAGCTACTTCATTTTGGAATTCCTTCGGAAATCCTCATCGTTGAACTCCTTCAAGCATCAATTATCTCTTCACCTCCGTATTTATGCAAGTACTATAGTTATATATATATATATATATATATATATATATATATATATATATGTCATTTTAGCTGTTTATAATTTCATGTTAATCATCTCTATTTTTTGTTAGTGTAGATGTACATATATATTTAATTATGATTTAAATGTCTGCAATTATTAAAATCTCCTGGATTTCATTTTATTATTTAATTTTTTCATAATTTATTCACTGTATGTAAGCTAGATGTAGTACAAGTACTGAACTTTTCTATTATTCTAAGGGGACTAAAAGTCCCTGGATAAATTTATTTTCATTCATTCATTACAGTAGAACCTCGATTATCTGAGCTTTAGTTAGCCAAATTTCGGTATCAACCAAGATGAATTAAAAAAAAAAGGATGGTCATACACCTGAAAACATATCCACTTCTTACCCATGTGCAATAGTATAGGCAATCGTTAGCGGAACGTGTACGTGGTACGGGTACGTGGAACAACAGGAAGATACTTCACCAGCAGACATATTGACATTGTGGTGACTTCGTAGCTATTTAGCGAAAATATATGGTGCCAGTGTAAAGCAAAGACAATAGTAGACCTCTTTAAAAGTGTATAAGTGTTTAAATATAAATGTTTGCAATTTAAGGATTTTTATTTTTATACTTGTATATTATGTCATCATGATATTTTTTAAAACTGTCTAATAATTGTGGTTATAACTCCAATTTGTCCATGTTAGACATAGACATAGCAATTAAAAATTTGTAAAAATAATGTAAGATATCAATGTAGTAGAAGACAGTTTTTAGAAAGTTGGCCTTTTTGCTAGTTTTGTCACACGTTTGCTGAAGAGACAAAGATGTTGCTTGATAACGAAGTACTGATAACTCTGTGTCTATTTATTTTTCAGTAACATAGTTAAGAAGCTTTCTATCAAAAGTCAATACATCCACTTTATGGAAATTATTTCCAAAAAATATTAAAGGGCATCTTATGAATATAAGTCAAATTTTTATTGGAAAGGCTGAAATATAACAATTATTTGGCAAAGGAAAATTTAAGTTTTGAATGAAATTAAATAAACTTTAGATGTAGGATCTGTCTCCAAACTTTTTAGCTATAATGAATCCTCCACTAAGTCCCATGGGCTAAGACCCCTAGCCAGCTCATCATTCTAAAATATTCGAATCATTAATTATAGTTAAAATGTCCAATTTCATTAAGCATGCCAATTATTGTGTTTCTTAGTTGTTTAGTAAAAACATCTAATAATCATTTTATATGATTTACTTACATTATAAATTTTAAAATGTGATCAAAATAATATATAACAGGCCAGATTGGTGTTACTAGCTGGCCGTAGTTGGGAGACCTCTGGTTTTAGATGGGATTAAACCTCAACACTTTCCTGCATTCTAGCTACAAAATAATATATTTTAATATATCTATTTAATTTTTTTGTAATATATATCTTTTATTTAATTTTTATAGTATAGTACAAGTCGATTTATTACATTTGTTATCTTTTGTGACATTATTTCATTAATTGACAATTAATCACAGAGCTGACAATTGAAGAATAATATACTAATTATAGTTAATTGTTCCTTTTCTTGTTAAAATTACCTCTTTAATGATTTATCATTATCTTTTATTGATTATGCTAACTGTATTATCTTATCGTTTTCCATTTTAATGCAATTAATCATATAAGTTACGTGTAAGATGTTTCATGTTATAGAAAATGCCTAGTGCCTTCAGAGGTGCCAACTTCTCAGGAATAACTGATGAACCCATTGAGATCAGCAAAGTTCTACAAAAGGCCTTTCTTGAGGTTAATGAAGAAGGGACTGAAGCAGCTGCTGCTACTGGTAAGTACTATATTTTCAGATCCCTTCTGGCTTTGTTGTGTGGTACTTTTTAGAGCTTTCTTCTTTGCAAAATTTTTACTACTTTCTTTACATACTAATAACTTAAGGAAGCATAATAATAAAAAACCTTCTAAATTCTAATATTCTTTATTCAATTGGTTCGACATTTCATATTAATTTGTCCATTTTCAAGTATTTTCATTCATGCTTATATTGCCAATCTCATTATGATTGGTATTCGAATATTTACATTTCTTTTATTCTTTTATTGTATTTAGCATACACCAGAAGTTTATTTGTCTTTTTTTTCCCTAATTTAATTATTTTATTTTTATAAAATTTTCATATATTTCTATTTGTATGAAGCATGATTCATTAAAATAGAAATCTATGGCAATTTTATGGGAGAACAAGATAGACAAAATAAAGAACTAACAAGTTTCAAGTTTATGATAAGTATAAGAAAAGGATTAAATAAATTTAAATATACGAGTTCCAATTATAATGAGATTAGAAATACAAACATGAATGGGCAAATTAGTCCTAAACATTGAACTGATTGAATAAAGAATATTAGAAGTTAAAAGGTTTTATCATTATATTTCCTCGTTATATTCATTATGTGTTTCAAAATCTTAATTCTTCTGGTATTATATTACTGTGTAATCAAACCAATCTTAATTTTGTACTGATTCTGATTTCAGTTATTACATTTTTAATATTTTGCAACTGTCTATTAAGAAACTTATTTACTATTATTTCTCTCTTAGTAGTTCGTGTAACAGATGCATTTTTTAAATTTGTCTACCAACTGAGCATCGTTCTTGATTAGTGTCCAAGACACATAGGGATACATTGCTACAGGCCAAATCAGTCTTTTGTTGATAAGAGTATAGTCCCTTACCCATTGAGCTACCCCGCTCCCTTATGAATTTATCTACAGTAAAAAAAAAACAAAGGGGAGGATATTTGTGAATCAATATTAGAGGATATATCAAAGTTCACGATCTTAAAATAAATGAAAATATTCTTAAAGTAATTTTTTAAGTATATTTGCATACAAACCTGAATACATTTTGCAACCTAAATCCTGGGTTTTTAATTGATAGCGGCTTACTGAGCTCGGCAAAGCTTTGGCAGCCTTTTTCATAACCTTGGAAAGAAATAGATTAGATCTATGTAACAGAGGAATTATGGTTCATTAATCCTGTTATAAAATTCAATAGTTCAAATTATGAGAGACCCTATAAAAAAAAAAGCAAGTTAATGATTGCGAAAACAGAAAACTTATTAACCATCAAAGTTACCGTCTCATGTTATGGGCAGGTGAGGACCATAGATTTTCGCAATTTGAATTCAAGTTTAACCATAAAAATGAATCGATACCTGAGATAAAAATACTTAAATTCCAAGCTGAATGTACATAGTTCCCACTGGCAACAGTAAGCATACAAGTTATTTTACAGAGAAGCCACCATCTTCTTGGGAAATAAATTTGTAGAATAAATTGGCAGAATGAACCATATATAAACTTTCTTAACCCCCTAAGTTAAAGGAACTGGAGTAATCTATAGTTTTCATGATTTTATTTAATTTAAAGTTTTTAGGTTCCTATTTAAAAAAATATCAACCTGTCTTTGTCATCATTGCAGTTTTCATAATTTATTTTTTTTAAAACCCTTGTTCTCTAAAACTACCAATCTTTTTCAGATTGATCCGTATGGGTTTGAGAATTTTGAAAATTGCATTATTACAGTATTAATTCATTAACATTGTTTATGGAGAACACATTTTTTGTGGCTATATGAAAATTAATTGTTTTTTTATTAAGAATTTGTTTGGGCAGTGGTTTTTTAAAAATATTTTTCTTATAAATAATAGAATATACTTAATTTTTGCAGATGGGAATTACATGAACATCAAAAATATGATTTATATCAGTTTTTAATGTTGAAATAGGGAATTACTAAAAAAAAAAAAATTAAAGAAATTATACAGCAAGGCATTTTTTTTATCTTCTGTTTATAGTTCAGATAAACTGCTGATATGTTTGTATTAATTCGAACTAGTGCATAAGATTTCATAGCTTCTTAGATTGATGTAAGTTGTGTTTTTGAAATATTCAATATTTACATTGAAATAGGTTCTCATTGTTTTAATGTTGCTTTATTACCAGACTACGGCAAAGACACAGTGAGGGTAATGTGTTTAGCTCAATCATTGGTTGGTATCTAACGATTATTTCAGAGAATAGCTCAAGCGATTATAAAGTTTAATGGCTCAAATTATTCATTATGATCCCTTGAAGGTTTTGAAAC
The DNA here is from genome assembly GCA_948150685.1 of Rhaphigaster nebulosa. NCBI lineage: Eukaryota > Metazoa > Arthropoda > Insecta > Hemiptera > Pentatomidae > Rhaphigaster > Rhaphigaster nebulosa. The sequence continues at coordinate 144,421,406 of OX411308.1, forward strand.
ATTTTGAGCTCAAAATACTAAAGAAATGTTGTATTAAATGTGTTAAATCTGTCTGTTTGAGGGTATCTAACGGTTTTTAGAGCGAATTGCCTGACCGATTTTTAAGTTTGATGGTTCAAATTACCCAGTGAATTCCCGTGATTGTTTTGAAACATTGAGAGCTCAAAATACTGAAAAATATTTCGTTATATTTAAAGTATTTTCGGCTTTTTGTTAATGTTTCTTATTATATGCTTTTTAAGTTACTGTAATAAATTATAAATAGCTAATACTTGAAAAACTGAAACGTTTACATAAAATTTAATTTAATAAACAATAAAAATCCCAACTACGGAAATAACTTTTATATCTTACAACCCTATTCGTCCTATGAAAGCAGATATGCAAGTAGATCGAATAGGGTTGTTAGATATAAAAGTTATTTTCATAGTCCGGGGTTTTATTTTTTATTAAGTGAATCAAAATTCACAAATCAAAATGAATCAAAATTCATAAATATTTTATGATAATTTTGAAAGGTCATGCTTTGTATTGTCTTTGTATGAGTAGTAGAAGTATTCATTTAAAATCGTTTTCATTTATTAAATAATAATTATTAATTAAATGATCATTAATTAGTACTAATTAATTAGTACTAGTTAATTATTATTGAATAAATAATTAATCTTTTCCATAATCTTTTTTGTATTTGTATTTTTTTTTTTTTTTAACTTCATCCTTAATTCTTAGAAAAATTGTTTTTTTTCTTAAGTTAAAATTTTTCTTAGTTAGCACATTATACTAATAACACTTATTATCAATTAAAGATCATCAGGCTCGGACTAGAGAACTTGAGTTCATTATGTTTTATATATATACTCTAGTCCAAAACAACTAGTGTATCTTGTATTTTGGAATTATTACTTTCCCAACAGAATGAAAGTTGGCAATTTTTTTGGTAATGTATATATTCAGTTTATTGGAGACAGCAAGAAATACAATAAAGCATAAAATTTATTACAAAAAATGATGTAATGTTAAGAAAAATAACTGAGATCTTGAAAACAAAAAATAAAATTTTTATAAATTTTCTCATAAAATCCATAATTCACACCGATCCTTATTTCTGGAACCTCCTATTTCTTAAATGATGGCTTGCATCCTTGTAGACATACTGTGATAAGTTAGCTTCTTGATCTTCAATCTGATTCCATTCCTTTACCACAACAGTTCTTAGCTCCTTGAAGTCATGAGGAATGTAGGGTCGTCGTTGGATGAACCTCCCAAGTTGGTGACAAAGATGCTCTGTGGGATTGAGATCCGGGCTGCACCTTGGCCACTCTAAGGTATGGACACCGACATCATCCAAGCAGTCCCTGACAACATTCACAATAACATGCGGCCGGGAATTGTCATAGATCAGGAGGAAATTATCACCTATAAAATGTGAAAAACTACTGCATATTCCTCGAGGATGTCTGTAATGTTAAGCATTGAGCGACGGTCTCTGTAACACATAAAGGTCTGTCTTTGCCTCTAAAGAAATCCCTCACCATGCCACTACTAACCTTCCTCCAAATTGTGCTCTAACTGCTTCTCTGAGCAAAGCGTTAACCTCTTCTTCGCCACACTAACTTGAGCACCTGGACCATAGAGGTTTAACATAGACTCGTCTGAAAACAGAACAGAAGCCCTACCAGAAACAGTCCAGGAGCATGGTTTTGGGCTAATCGGAGGTGAGAAGAAGACATGTGGCAGGCTTCCTGGAGTGCAGATTCATTTCAGTGATTCGTCTACGTATTATTTGAACACTGACATCAACACCCCAACCACCACTCAACTGGCAAGATGTCTCTTCTGAGGTCTGGAAGCAGTTTCGGAGATCACAATGAAGCGGTTGCCAAATTATTCTGTTGGTCTTTGCCACTCTGAACTTGGGCTCCTGGAGTAGCTGCCTGTTTCCCAGTATCTCTGGATTGCTCGCCTAACTGTCGTTTCTGCTAGCCGAGAGCTCTGGCCGCTCTTGTCCTCGATTAATGAGCGACAAACGTGGTCTAACACCTTTTTAAAAAAGTTTAAATGTTTTTTTATAGGTAACAATAAAAATAAAATGATGAATAAATGGAAAAAAATTTAGCCGCTAATGGGTAAGTATAGCACAACTCTATGGAACTGAAGGCTGACTGAATTAAGTTTATCTGCAATATTTGGACATTCATCACTAATCCTAGAAAGATTACTAAATATTGTATTATAAATCTTATTAATCTGTCTAATACCTGTTCATATGCTGGTTCATTTATTTAATCTGAAATTGTTAAATGAAATTCAAAGTGCACCAGTTTTTTTGGACTCGAGTATAGTTTGTCAATGTATTGTTGCATGTTATATCACCTTTATTTTTCATTTGGAAAATCATTTACAACTATGCATGGGTCTGAGAGAATAATGATGTTGCAGCTAGCACAATGAGGCTGAAGTGTAAGATTATAAGAGAACCGCCCACTGTACTTTGCAATCATCCATTTGCTTTTCTCATCATTCATACTTCCACTGGTATGGTGCTCTTTGAATCCTGTATTGTAGATTTGCCTTCATCATCACCAACGCGTCAAGCTTCAACCCACGAAGAGTTGTAATAGCTTTATAAAAGTTAGAGTATAAAAAGTTAGACATCTATAAAAGTGCCTTTATTCACCTTTTAGCTTACCTGTGTGAATCTTCTGTTATGTTAACACCAAGAATGAAACTCTAAAAGTCCAAATAAGATTTAAGAACCTCTTACCTTATTAAGTAACGAATTATTTCATTAACTATTTTATTTCTTTTAAAGATCATCATGCAATTTATTACACTTGAATAAATCAAAGAGTTTCTACTATTTTCACAGCTTTTGTACACTGAGAATGTTTTTCACTCTAAAATTTATTTATTATTATTTAAGGTGTAGATGAGAGGAATTGGTTATGGCTGATCTTGTTGCTTTGTGTAACAGCTAGGTTCAGTGGAGGGGTGTATCTAGATAATGATAGTTTTTGGTATTGGCAAAGAACCTCCGTCTTTGCTAACCCCTTTTATTTATTTAAGTTTCATGTTGGAAAAGTTTAAATATATGTAACATGAATTTTATCAAAATATTTGTAAAATAAATTATTGTGTGTGTGTATATATTTAACGGAAAGAAGTTTAATCATAAACTCAGACTAACTCAATTATAACTTGCCTGTTGGCAGTAATGGCCTTACTAGGTTCCTTGTATATGGTGACATGTTTAATTGATTAATAGAGATTTTTCTTTATTATAAAATTATTATTATTATTATTTGCTTTCATGAAATTTAATCTTCTAGATATGTGGTATTTTCTGTGTGTTTGCTTGGATTGAAATTTTCAGTTTTTCTAACATTCCGTGAGCAGAATGTTCAATAGAAAATATATATTCTAATTGATTGTGCTTTATTAGTTTTTAAGATATTTTTATTTTTGTCTGTAAGAAAGGGCCTTACACCCAAAGATCATTAAAATCAATCAGTTCACATTGTTAGTGACTCACACTAACTGATAATTGTTCCATCCATCACTGTCATAATTATTTAGAGTTAATGATAGTACATACAGGTTAAAGTCCTATGGGAATGACCTTGCGAAAGGACTTTTATACATGGCTGGAAAGACTTTTAATTTCGATATTGTTTTCGTCATTGTGACTAGAAATGACAAGATGGTTGTCCAACTTAACAAAGGTTGCTGTGTTTATCTTGCTTGGGTCGAATGCCGTCTTTTTTCCCCACTTTTTTTCTCTTCCTGCTTAATTTTTTCCGCTAGTTCCAAATGTTGAACATTGAAGCGCTTGTTCTAATGCTCATAGTATGAATTTTCGAAGCTTAATATTTTTTTTTTTTTTTGGTTTCAAATTCCTGAATTTTCAAGTTTTCGTATAAATGGTAAAAATTGAAATTTTTAATTTAATTTCTTTTTTTTTGTGCGCCAACTCAGAAGTTTCTGATAGAACATTTACGACCCTAAACATTTATTAGGGACATAAAAACAACTACACTGCCGTAAAGATAAGTCCTACCGGCAGGACTTTGTGTGCTCCCAGAAGGACGTTGTACGTTCAATCAAACGATAAAATATTCTATATTAGTAGCATGCAAAAAAGTGACAGGAGACAATTATCTGATCCAATATATCCTCAATTTAGTGTCTAGTATACAATTCTGTTATAAAAATATCACATTCTCAGTTAGCTGTATACTTTTTTCTGAAACATTTTTTTTTTTTTTTTTTTTTTTTTTATGATTACTTATCTTATTTAATGGTTCTAGAGTTATGAACTTCAAATAACTATAAAAGACTGACTGTAATAAATATATCCACAATTAAGCTAGTCTCGATAAAATACTTTGTTAAAAATTATTTATTGTTGATGTATTTTATGTATATGTGTTACAGTATTATATTTTTATTATAGAGTTATTATTGTGAAAGCAGAAAATCTATGAATTCAGATTTATATTTCCTTTTGTGACAGTGCTAATGAGAAAGACCCATAAGTTCACTCCTTCCTTCTAGCATAATTTTGTGTTATATTTTATAGTTTTGACTTAAAATGATTGGTTGATCTCAGTTGAAAATATCTTATTTCAAGTGGTATGAAAGAAGAAAAAAAAGTAAGCTTCAATCAGAAGTATTTGTGTCGGAATTTTGCTTAATTTTTTTTCACTATTTATTCAGTTATAAAATCCTTTGAAGGAAGATGCTTAATGTTCAAGATGGAGCAGAATGTACTTCTATAAAGACCATGTAGCTCTGAGTTTAAATTTAATCACAATCAAAATAAAATGTTCTCTCCCTCAGTTATATCAAAAAATTAATATGGCAACTAATGTGTAATTTGTAATTTTATATCAATTTTTGCTATCATAGCTCATCCACCTGTAAATAATTCTGTTCCTATGAGCTCTTTCCATGGGTGCTGTCATATGCATAAGGCATTTAAAAAAAGGTATCTATTTCCAATGTGATAAGACATTTTTTTAATTAATGGTTAATTATTATATACAATTAATTATTGTATAAAATTGTCTAATTGTATTGTTTTTGTTTCAAAACGTCCATTATTTATTATCAATTTCTTTGCTAAGTTTGTTTTAAGATTCATTATAAGTTAAACTGTTGGGAAATCTGTTATTGCTTTGATACATGTTTTTATTTTAGAATTAATGAGCTTTTATATCTACTTATTGTTATTAAAATCGCTGGATTTTTTTATTAATATGCTGGATAAATAAAAACTTAAAAAAGCTCGATTTACTTTAAATGGGATAATGTGTTTTTATATAATATTATTTTTAAATGCACTCATATATGAAAATTTTAGGTTACTTGCTTTATCTTGGGTCCCATGACTACTATTAGAGTAGCGTCCTCTACATTGTTTTAATGAAATGTTTGTTATCATTTCGCCATTGATAGGTTAAGTTTGTTGAAAAAAAAAATTGGAAGAAAACCAGAATTAATAAAGAAATAATTGCGAAATAAATTTGGTATGATTCATTTTGTTATAAATGCGAAAATTTGCTGGGAACAATTTGAATGAAAACAATAATTAATAAATAAATGGGAATTCATAAATTTATTTCTGAAAAAAATAAATAAGTTTCATGAGGAACATGTTCTACAAACACAATTTTTATTTATACACATTGATTTTGTAACATAGCTATGTTACTTTCACTATACATTTTTGCAATATTGTAAGTTTCAAAATCGGATAAGTTGCATCGATTTCTTCATCAATAATATGGTTAGATTCCCAGTATTTGTTTTCAATACCTTTTACGTACTTACATTAATTTTTCCACTGTTCTTCAGAATACAATTTCAAGTTCAAAACCGGGTTAGTACAAACAAAAAAAAAACCCTTCAGTAATTCGTTCAAACAACACAATGTCAATATTTTGAAAGAGGTCAATATAAAAGTCAAATGATCCTAATACATGAAAAATAAACAACTCATAGACAAAAAAAACAGAATCATTTAAATTTACTGCAAAATTGGCTTGATAAATGGTGAACAATAGTTTTTGTAAACAGACTCAAATTGATATAAAGTTGCCATGACAACGGCACGTACGCAAGATGGCACGAGACCCGTGCGGACCTATATCGTGCGTTATCTCGAAAATGGTAGGTTTTTAAGCTTTAAAACGCTGGACCAATACGCGTACAGAGCGTATATGATCTTGATGCCCGCGTCAAAATCTTTAAAACCCAACTTATCCCGTCTCGATCCGCCGACTCTCAGTCGTCAAAGTTTTGAAACCTTCCAGTTTTTTCATCACTTTTATTTAAGCCCTTGTAAGATTTTAAGAAACAAAATTGGAATTCGTCACATCTCCGTGAAATTCTCGTTCTTTTGATCCCCCACTCGTCAAAATCCACCGCTCTTGAGAGCCGGAAAAGTGATCTATACTACCGTAATAATATATAGTAGTGACTAGTATACCCGAGCGAGAACTCTCGCATTACATATCTTTTAATCCCTAATTCCAAGTATAAGTGGTATTAGGGAAGCATATTTATTCGTGTAAACAATATAATATTACCAAAAATGTTTATTTAACACATATTTGGTGAAGCTACATAGTTTGTAATGACTATGTTGAAGTTACAGTTCATATTTAATAAGTAATTAGCTTACCCCACTGGAAAACATCTCTTCAATTTAACAGTTAGGCAATTAGATTACCATTTTCTATATTTAGTATTCATATTTAGCAGTGCCCTTCAGGGCTGGACATGGCAAACCATATGCAATTTCCCACTCATTAAAAGTGTTTGTAAACAGACTCAAATTGATACAAAGTTGCCATGACAACGACACGTACGCAAGATGGCATGAGGCCAGTGCGGACCTATATCGTGCCTTATCTCGAAAACGGTAGGTTTTATGGCTTTAAAACGCTAGACCAATATGATCCGTTGGATATCATATCATATATGATCTTGATGCCCGCGTCAAAATCTTCAAAACCCAACTTATCCCGTCTCGATCCGCCGACTCTCAGTGGTCAAAGTTTTGAAACCTCCCAGTTTTTTCACCACTTTTATTTAAGCCCTCGTAAGAATTTAAGCAACAAAATTGGAATTAGTCACATTTCCGTGAAATTAATTTTCTTTTGATACCTCATTCGTCAAAATCCATCGCTCCTGAGAGCCGGAAAAGGGATCTATACTACCGTAATAATATATAGTAGTGATGCTAAATAGATGTAAAATTAAAACAAAAAAGTGGGAATATGATTTTTTTTTTTTAGTTTTGTTCTTACTTCTGTATTTGAAACCATAAAGAATTGTAATTATTCTTATTACCAACTTTCTAGATATAGATTTAAATTTATAAAATTTATTGTGGAAAAACATAGCCATATTAAAACAAATCATACTTTATACTTTTTAATATTTTTTGTTGTCTGACGATTGTGAGCAATAAGTGACAATCGTGAGAAGATACCTTATTATCTGTTAAAGAAACTTGATAAAAACGGGTTAAACTGTCCATTCAATCCTGGATCGGTCCTATGGGATCAGGAGACCCTCCTGGGTCTCACCCAGCCTCTATAAAGCTACTAACATCTAAAGTTACCCCTTCACGGTCAGTCGGAAAGACATTCACACTGACAATAGAACTTACGATTGATCGTGTAAACGGCAGTGGCATTCGTCAGTTTGGATTTCATTCTGACTGTCCGTAAATGGGTACCTTAAGGAACGTTACCAGACGTTCGGTAACACTCGTGAGTACTAACATTCACGAGATTTTGAAGAATTTAAATAATAACTGTGTATTACTATTTTCTAGTAAAAAACAAAATAGATTATTTTTATTCACTCTCACGAATGTTATCATTTTTTCGTTTACTTTAAAAATAAGCAATTCAGATTTGTTTTAGACAGCTTCGAGGGTAAACTTCACTTTCTACAAATCTATCTGTTATGCTGTAGGAAATAGTAATACACAGTTATTATATAAATACTTCAATATCTCATGAATATTACTACTCACGAATGTTACCAAATATCTGGTAACATTCCTTAGATGTTAGTAGCATTCTACAGAGTATTCAAAGACTTTTGTAATTTTGCATTATTTGTAATGTAATTTAATTTAGTTATGTAATATATTATGTATAACTATGTAATATATTAGCTATTTTTACTCTGGCTTGAAAATCTTTTGAAAATTGTAGTGTTATTAAATGATGGAACAGCATCACTGTTCTGCAACTGCCTAGGACAGTGTCCCAACCTAATACTCCATGAATTCTATTCAAAGGAGTCTGTAAAATGTTTCCATGTAGCTTTCTGATTTGAAGATGTTGAATTAAAATAAGAAGAAGGAATCATGAATAGATATATTTTATTTATTTACATAGAATTATTTAATGCTTTTCAACCTCTTGGATTATTTTCGCCCTAAAAGATTACCCGTATTAAAAATTAGTAAATATTAAGTAACAATTTCAAAAATTATAAAAGAAAAAACTAATCACAAATTTAGATATTTTAAAAATTCTAATAAAATATGTTTTCAGGTCCTTGATAGATAATTAATGGATTAATTAATTGCCTGATCACCTTAGTATATCATTTCGTTAAGATTTTACTAATCAGCATTTGAATATTGCCCTTGCCATTTCAGACAATTCATTATTATTTAGCCCATTTTTAATTTATTAAGTTATGATATCACTTTATCTCCTAACCACATCGATTAAAATAATTTATTTTAAAAGTATTTTTTAAATTTTACTAAAATCTATTAATATTATACCAATATTTTAAATAAATAATAATAATTCTTTAAAATTTGGAAAACTTGTATCTAGAAAAATATTTATCTCGATTTCATTGTAAATATGCATGAGATTATTAATTATTTATATAATTATGATAAATACTATTGCCTTTAGAATTTTAGTCATTGTAAGGGTGGGAAACTAGTCGTCAATTTAGAATAAATTTTTGAATATGTTTTTTTGTTCAGTAGTTTTTATTGCTTGAAACTGTTTGTAATTGCATTTTATATGCATTTGTTAAAATATACTTTTATGTTGTGAATTATCCAGGAAGTGTCTAACATAAAAGATTAAACAAATAAAATATAGTTGAAAAATGTCTATTCCTTATATCCCTTTTCTTTTTTCAAATATTTATGTTCTGAGAATAACATTTATGCACATGAGTAGTGAAATTTCAAAACCTTTTTGTCTATTTTACAAAATCTTTCGATAATTATAAACATGCAGCTGTGTATTAATAGAAATGTACTCTTTTGATAATTTTTTTTCAATAGATTTTGAGATGGTTTACATGAAAAAAAAAATTATTATTGATCACAGCGAGCTCTACAGAGGCCAAAATAAAACTGAAAAAAAAACGATGATTTAAAAAATTAATAGAGACGTTTTAAAATTCCACTATTCAGATGTTATAACAATCAATGAGTGATTGAATGAGTGCATATGAAGAAGCTATAGGGAACAGTAAACAAGTCTTAATGAGGTTGCCATGCACCTATGCTGGAGATATATATGTATATATCTTTATATATATAATCATTGGTGCATCTGTTAGTAATGCTGTAACTTCTGAATGACTACAAGTCATTTGCTAATTCAAAGTTCGTAGCTAAGCCAGGATCTAGTAGGTTGTTCTGTAATCAAGTTACAAACCAAATTCTATGTTTCACTCAAGTTGTAGAATAAAGGTGCAACTCAAAATTTTAAATTATTGGAAAATCATGTTTAATTATTTTTATTTTTATAGTTTATTAAAACACACTGAACATTTGTCAGACCATAGGAATGTTCAGTGTATTTTTACAAGATGGTACCTTATTTAAAAGTGTCTGGGATACTGACGCCAGCGCTACCTAGTAAGGATTAAAGGAACTAATCAGCGTACTCCAGACGTATTCTAAGCGTATTTGTTAAAAATTGCTAAATTTGCAAATAATTAATGTATTTATTAACATTTAATGTTTTTTATATTAAATTAATTAATCTATATACTTTATACCAGTTTTTAGTTGATCGACATCTATCTGTTGCAGTAACTTCTGCGTCATTGAATATCATGTGACATGTTTGTCTATGATGTGACGTGTACGAAACAACGATGAAAGACATTATACTATTTTGTTAAAAGGCAACTTCGCACATTCTGGATTCTTCTGGGTTTCTGAATACCCCTAAGAATACGTACAGAGAGTAGAAATTGCAACCCACAGAAGACAGGCGGCATCAACTACCCCCACTCCTGTAGGCTAAAGGTTGTAACTCTAATCTCAGTATTTTATTACAGCCAATATAGGCATAAAACAGGACCCGACCTTGGTAAATGTCAAGTAGTGCTAATTTTTTTTTTTTAATTTTGTTTGTACCTAAGCTAATATTAAAAAAACAAGTTAGCTTCGAAAAACCTGTGCAAGCTGCTTAGCAGCCAAAAAACACCAAAATTTAGACTCTATTTTCAGTTTGACATCTATGTTGCACTATCATTAGATACATCTATATCACTATCATCCTGAATCCTGCTCCTCAGATCCTTCGTTTTCGATTACGTATGATGATTTTCTACAAGTGCAAAAATGTTGCAGCAGCATTTGCAACTGCCGGAAAGTTACGCTAAAATGCTCAGTCTTAGGTCGATTCTACAAGGAAAAAATATGTCACAACGTCCAATTTCTTTAAATAGAGGATTTTGTTGATGAGGAAGACATCTCCAATCCTGCATTGAAAGAATGGTAAGATGAGCATGAGATACTGTTCGATTTGGTAATTCCTCCAATGAACTCCTTCTTCAAAGGATCATTTCTTGAAGCCTAGGCCGTTAAGTTTAATAAAATTACTGTTTTTTTTTTTTATACGTGTATATAATATTTCTATAGACTATATTTTCTGTTTTTAATAAACTAAAGTTCTAGTTATTCGCGAACTGCTTTCATTGATTAATCCCTAATTCCATTTTACAAGATTTTCGACTTTATGCTAATTTTGAGAAAAACACTGAGCCTGCAGATACCCATTAAAGCTCAAATTAAAACCAAATTAATATTCTCCAAGTTCACGATATGAGTAATTTCGATGATATTTGACAAATTTAGAAAAACAAAGATTTACTTTTAGGAAAAAATATTCTATCTTTAAAGCCTATATTTCAGGAACTACTTAACCTACTGACTTGATTCATATCTGAAATTGTGGTAAATTTAATTTGGTTTAATAAAAGTAACCACATTTTTTTATTTCTGGCGCATACTTTGGGAGATATTTATTGGTGAGGTTACGCGTCTGCATTCGGCTTTAAACATGGAAAAATTATTAAAAAAACTTCGTTACTTTTAGTGTTGTGTAAGTGTAGTTTTCATGAATATTTGTTCGTGAACTTATAACTCATAATATAACTTAGGGGAGGAGCAGGAGGGGACTTTGTCCTTCTCCCTAAAGAAATTCCTGCGTTCGCCCTTGAATGATTGCGAATATAAAACAATCTTTTAAACAATATAAAATTGAAATCACAAAAGAAAAAAAAAGTGGGTAAGGTTTTTTTTTCAACCAAGGCTAAGTACAAATATGTAATATATAAGTACAAATATGGGTGATTCTCATTTTACGGTCCATTAAAATGTATACCCAATTAGTTAAGTCTTATCTGATTTTTTTTTTTTCCACTGCTGGCGAAGAAACATTTCTTCATAATAAAATATTAAAAATGAAAATGTTAAAGAATAATTTGATTTTATTATTATTTAAGCTAATAAAATGTCATTACCACGCAATGCCTCACCCTCAATTTTCTAATAAACATGCACTTTTTTCTTACCTAACCTTGTTAAATGGTAGTGAAATTTATTTCTGCTCATATAGGATAACTGAAGCATTCTGAATCATATTTTTTTAAATTTTTGTTATCAGTGAAGTATGTTTATGTAGGATTTTCTCCTTTGTTTTTCTTCGCATATTTTTTGTTGACTAGAATGACATATATGGATCACTTTTCAATTTTTTATGATTTTTTTTTCGGGCAATTCAGGACAATTTTTGTTTTTTACTTGTTATGATTGGTTGTATGAAATTATCAAAAAAAATTTTCAATAGCAAATGGACAGATTAACCTCAAAAGACCATAAACGAATTAACGTAACAAACCATGAAATGTGCGATTCAGTAAAAGAGTTATAAAATCATGGAGGAAAAGCTACGAGAGAAAATAAGGTAAAATTCGGCTGAATCGACTATCTTCTCCTTGGGAATCATCTGTCCCTAGATTCTAGTCTGATCACCAGCTCCCTTCCTACAACATTTTCCAGGTAGAGTTTGGTCTGATCACCAGATCCCATCCTACCTTTTTACCTCCTATTCCCTGGAAAGTTCGGTCTGATCACCAGCTCCCATCCTATCTCTTTTCTCTGTGGAGTTTGGTCTGATCACCAGATCCCATCCTACCTTTTTACCCCTTATTCCCTGGGAAGTTCGGTCTGATCACCAGCTCCCATCCTATCTCTTTTCTCTGTGGAGTTTGGTCTGATCACCAGATCCCATCCTACCTTTTTACCTCCCCTTCCTGGGGAGTTCGGTCTGATCACCAGATCCCATCCTACCTTTTTACCTCTCATTCCCTGGGAAGTTCGGTCTGATCACCAGCTCCCATCCTATCTCTTTTCTCTGTGGAGTTTGGTCTGATCACCAGATCCCATCCTACCTTTTTACCTCCCCTTCCTGGGGAGTTCGGTCTGATCACCAGCTCTCTTCCTACAACCTTTTCCTTGTGGTTTGCTCTGATCACCAGCTCCCATCTTATCTCTTTTCTCTGTGGAGTTTGGTCTGATCACCAGCGCCCATCCTATCTCTTTTTCCTGTGGAGTTTGGTCTGATCACCAGCTCTCATCCTATCTCTTTTCTCTGTGGAGTTTGGTCTGATCACCAGATCCCATCCTACCTTTTTACCTCTTATTCCCTGGGAAGTTCGGTCTGATCACCAGCTCCCATCCTATCTCTTTTCTCTGTGGAGTTTGGTCTGATCACTAGATCCCATCCTACCTTTTTACCTCCTCTTCCTGGGGAGTTCGGTCTGATCACCAGCTCTCTTCCTACAACCTTTTCCTTGTGGTTTGCTCTGATCACCAGCTCCCATCTTATCTCTTTTCTCTGTGGAGTTTGGTCTGATCACCAGCGCCCATCCTATCTCTTTTTCCTGTGGAGTTTGGTCTGATCACCAGCTCTCATCCTATCTCTTTTCTCTGTGGAGTTTGGTCTGATCACCAGATCCCATCCTACCTTTTTACCTCTTATTCCCTGGGAAGTTCGGTCTGATCACCAGCTCCCATCCTATCTCTTTTCTCTGTGGAGTTTGGTCTGATCACCAGATCCCATCCTACCTTTTTACCCCTTATTCCCTGGGAAGTTCGGTCTGATCACCAGCTCTCTTCCTACAACCTTTTCCCTGTGGTTTGGTCTGATCACTAGCTCCCATCCTATCTCTTTTCCCTGTGGAGTTTGGTCTGATCACCAGCTCCTATTCTACCTTTTTACCTCCTGTTCCCTGGAGAGTTCAATCTGATCACCAGCTCTCATCCTACCTCTTATTCTTAAGGTGGGCGGCTTGACCTCCAGTGTCCAGATGTCTCTTCCTACCGTATAATACCGATAATACTTGATCTCAAAGAATATCAAATAAACCTAAACGATTTGGGAAATTGTTTCTCTCACTCGTCTAATACCTCAGCACTGCGTCGTGTATGATTTAAAGGCTTAGTCCTCGACATACTGATAAGGCCCAATGGCGGGGATTACAATATATAATAAATTATATAATAATAAATAATTAGATATTGATAAATTATTTGCCACTTCTATAATTTTGTTTTTATTGAAACGTTTAAAATGTTATACATTCATCTACTGTTCCAAAGCACACACTTCAAAAATAAGCAATTTAAAATACAGTTTGGTATTATTATACATATTAAATTAAATGTAATAGAAATTAGTATTATAAAATATTTATGAATTTAATTAAGACAAGAAATCAAATACATGCTGGCACTCAGCAACGTTTAAGTAAATTATATCAAACAGAAAAGGTTAAATTGGTTTGTTCTCGCACTGAACTAGTAATGGAAGAAAGCTGAGGTATTTGTAAATAAATGATAAGGTTTAAAGGGAAGGATCGGGGTTTTCCCAGCAATTCCGGTGAGTAATTGTTTTTCTGTTATGGATGGGAATACATTTAAGATTGGACTAGTGAAGATATTTATTTGGTCATTGATTAAGCAAAAAAACAAAAAAAAATTGAATGCAATGTGTGGAAAAATAGAGGAAGGTTTTGTTGTAGTCGTAAATTTTGGTTTAAAATTTGGTCTGTGAGCTTTCCGACAGATATTTTGACCGGAACCTTGTTGCAAAACACTTCAAAATTATGTATTATTTTTCTTTTTTTTTTTTGGCCAATATCTCGGAAACAATTATTTTTCCGAGAAGGTCGTCTTATACGAAATTAAAGAAGACAATATTTCTATATTTTACATCCATAAAAAATGTCTTAACGATCAACCGTTAAGCCGCTATAGCGCGCTGACGAAGTACAAAAAAGTGGCAAAAAGCGATTTATGGCTATTTACACCCGATTTTCATAAAAAAACTATCCAAGTTATCCTACTTTTGACCATACATGCTATTAAACTTCATGAAGTACATATTAAATACATGAAAAGTGCATATTACCTATGTTCATAGCGTGTTTCGAAGCGTTTTAAAATCGAAATGAAAGGAAAAATTATGAAAAATATGAAGACAAATGATAATAATAATAATAAATTTGTATTGAGTATTTAGGATATATAAATGAGGTTGCAATCCTTGTGAGCTTATATAAACTGCATCAGCACTACAATGAAATCTAAAATATAGGCAAACAAAAGTAATATATGAGTAATACCAGAGAGAAAAATAAAATAAAATGATCTCTAAAAGAGAAACGACAAAGAAAAATACTTATATACACCTATGTAGTTAATTTATAATACAATTTGTTTAATTCACTTATTTCAAATAAAAATAAAATAATAATAATGATTAAATAAATATATGATATATGTATATTTTTAAATTAAAAAAAAATAAACAGAATAAATAAATAAAACAATAATTATGAAAAAATAAACACATACGTTCACATAAATAATTAACTTATTTATGTTTATATTTTTATTTTTTTTATGTTTATATGTTTATGTTATAAGCTGTTATGTTTATAAACTTAATTAGGTAAATCTGCTTTGGAATATTTAACAATATATCTTATATGATCATATGTAAAAAATCTATGGTTAATTTACAAATAAATATAGTGATACAATATAGTGGCACAATTATAGTAGAAAACATCTGATCTATAGAAGTCCATCTTGGATAACCGCCAACAAGCCTTAAACATTTGTTCTGCAACACTTGTAATTTTTTATAATTTGTCATACATGTGTTTGACCATACAGGGCTAGTATAGCATACAATAGGTCTGATGTATAAGTAATGCAGCAATTTTTTATTTATAACATTGAGCTTAGAATATTTGGATAAGAGAGGAAATAATTTTTGCATTTTTTTTTAGTTGCACAAGAATATGTGTTTTGTTGATTTCGGGAGCAGAAATCAGCTGTTCATAATTTCAACCATTTTAAGAAAACTTAAAAAAAAAATCGTACAAAAATGTTAACTTTTTGGAGCAGAATTGGTTTGTTCATAATGAGGACTTGTCAAAGAAAATGGATGAAAAGTTGACGAAGATTTACGTGTTCTAAACATTTCTAGAGTAGAATATTTAGCTTTAATGCCACCCGCATCAAGAGAATTTTTAAAAATCGGATGAAAATTTGGATGTTTTGAGGATTTATGGGGCAGAATTCAGCTAGTTATATTTTTCATAATAAGGGTTGAATAGTCATGGTTATGAAACTTTCAGGAGCAGAGCTAAGCTCGTTCCAATATATCGCTTTTTTAAGAAATTTTTTGAGAATCTGAAGCGAATTCGGCCCTATATATTGCATAGAGCAGAATTTAGCTCTTTTAATTTCAGAATATCATACTGCGTTTTTCATTATCGAGATTGCAGCACATGTTCGCCAATGATTTAGAAGTTCATGTGAGAGCTGCTTGTTTCCCTTGGGGATACAGTTTCTGCCGGGTTAAAAATTTTACTTGACGCATAATATTTCTGATCGTTAAAATTGTTGATTTATTAATTTCCTTGATCTGTTTTAGTTGTAGCTATGGCTTTTATTATGACTCGAAGTTAGTAGAGGCTTTAAAAGGCATCGCAAGATCCTAAAACTCTACTAATATCGATAAATTGAAAACTATTAGATTGAACAAATTTAAAAATCAAAGTTCAAGTTTTGAAGTAAAAATATCTATTTATATTGATCGAAGAGGACGAAATTGTCTCACAGCCACTTATATTATGTAAGAATATGATATGCTTTTAAAAAAATTGGTTGTTATCAGCGTTCATTGGAGAGTATGATGAACATTATCGCGTTCTGGTTGACATTATTATTATTTGTTTTTTTTTACTGACATTCAACTAAGAGGAAAAGAAGATAATTTGGTTGGGCCTCTGATTATTCAGATACACCAGATATGAATGTGCATTTTATGTATTTTTATGCATATTTCATTAAGTTTAATATCATGTATGGTCATGAGTAGTGTAACCATGGATAGTTTTTATAGAAATTGGACGTGAAGAGCCTTAAATCGTATTTTTACCACTTTTTCTGAATAAGGCTTCATTTTTAGCGGGTTATAGCGGAATAATAGTTGATATTAGAGAATATTTTATAGACATCAAGTGTATAACATTTTATCTACTTTAATTTGGTAGAGAATGGTCTTGTTTGAATAAAACAATAGTTTCCAAGCTATAGATAGAAAACCAAGTTTCGGGCAAAATATTTGTTAGAAAACTCCAGGTTCAAGTTCAAAGACCCAAAAAACTAGAATGCACCAAAATTTTCGTTTACAACAAACCTTTTACTTTTTCTGTCCTAGCTTGTCTAGACCACCACTTATATAATTTAATTTTAGTGTACTTTTTCTATTTCTTCTTCAACCAACCGCCCCCCTGGAAAACTCCAACAAGGCCACTTTCTGCTCTTCTTCAAGAATTTTTAGCATCGTAACCTCCTCCTGTGGGCACCTTTGTGGTTGATGTGATTCTACTGATCATGCTGCGGAAAGTTGCTGCGATAGTTCTTTTATGATTTTTTTTTAATATGTAAATCGTAAATGAATATTGCTACTGAAGAAAACTTTCTATAGTGAAGTTAGTATATACATTAAATTCACACAATCAATTTCCCTTTCATAATTGTGAAAAAATCAGTTCAGAAACTACTTTTTATATTTTTCAAAAAAAAATTCTACACCAAAATGCTTGGCAATATTTTCAATTAAAAAAAAATACATAAATATTATGTATGATATCTCTAAGATTCCAGATTATGGGGTGCCTAAAAAATTATGGCGTTCAGAATACAAGATTCTGAAATAGTTAAATTTTGAAGATTTCGAAATGCGTAACTTTTAATATAAACGAGCTTATGAAAAAGCTCATTTGCAATCCTCAAGTTTTCGCCTCGCGTTAACAGCAGGGTTGTACAGCATAAGAACTAGAAAACTTCAGGAGCTGATTTAGCACCTCGAGAGCAATAAAAAAGTTTATGTAAACCATGGTTCGATTTCCCACATAAAAGCAGGAAATTTAAGTTTTGTGTTATTTTAGGTTAGTTAGGTTTTTTGTTGAGTTGGAAGCGATCATTCAAAACTATTCAAAGTTCCAATGGCACCGTCGTAAATTAGACAACAAATATCTTTTAAGAAATATGGTTTGGCTTAACTAAACCCATTGTTAGGGACTTTCGGGGAACCAATAACGAAAAGTTTTATTTTATTTTTTTAAATCACACTTTAATTATGCATATTTTTCTCAACTGGACCACCCCACACTGGACACCCCACTTTCAGGAAAACTTCCACTTTCATTTAGCTTTTATTTATTAATGAAGTATTAATGGAATTGTGGTCTGTTTTGGGATTGGTCTAGATTTGGCAAACAATTTGCCAAAAAGTGTGGTGTGGAATTATTTCCCCGGCAAAGAAGTGTTAAGAGAGTAAAATTTATTAAATTCACTTTGTTTCCATACAATAAAATAATACTTAAATAAAATGGAACAAAAAAACAGAATAAAGAGTTTCTTTATGGAATAAATCATCTGCCAATTCTATACCAATACCAAAAGAGCCCTCAACTTCATTTATACGAAATAAAAGATTAATAAAAGGAAAAGTTTTCCTGAAAGTGTGGGGTACCTGTGGCACAGCTGGAGGCTGAAAAAACATTCATAATTCATATATATATATATATATATATATATATATATATATATATATATATATATATATATATATATATATATTAATATCACTTGCTTTGTTTGGAGACGTATCTTGGAGATAGATATTGAACGTATTAGTAACTAACTGCAAATGAAAACCCTCATAAAAAAACAGGACGCGCCACCTTTAGGAATAATTTCCCAGATAATTATGTTTCATTGGGATTAGTAAACAACGTCACCGCTGTATTGCGTATAGTATACAATATTCGTCAAGGAGAAGAAAGGATCCAAAGGATGACGAAGTATGTTAATATTTTTGTAATAATAAGAAGGCTACCACAAATCAGTATCGAGAAAAACTGCAAACAAATAATACAGCTACAAACTTGAAAATATTTCTAGTTGAAATACGATGACAAAATGTATAAAAATGATGTATCATATCTCCAAAGATCTCAGTTTAAGAGGTGCCTGAAAAATAATGATGTTCAGAATACAAGATTCTAAAATGGTGCAAATCCTTTAATTTTGAAGATATCAAAAAGCGCTTTTGTGGGGTCTTTCCTCGGGTTAGTGAGGAATGGGACCGTGCTGTGTGCTTGAGCCTTTAGAATCTTCTCTATTGAGATTTGTATTGTAAATTAGCTACCCAAAAAAAAGAAAAAATGTGAAAAATCGTACTTTAAGTTAAAAAAAATTAAGGATGGTTCTCGTTATATTAATAGAGAACTCAGGATGTGATGACATATGATTGTTCTGATTTGTTTACATGTATCCAAAATTAGTCTGAAATTGGAGATGCCTTAAAAGACGGACAAAAGCCTCATTGCAGACACAATATAATAGCTGGAGTGTTTTATTTGAAAGTGTAAACAAAATTATGCATGTTTTGACTAAATGTTCCATGTTCGGTCCACTAAAGGTTCCATGTACTATAGGCGTTACATACATTCTGTGAAGTGGCAGATGCGGGATTTGCCTCTCGTACACACAATTATTAGATGGATTATAGTTATCCCTACCTTAAACGCATGTAAATTAAAACGAAATGGCAGAAATGAAATATTTGCCTGGGAAGACGCGAGCAACAGCTGTCACATAACACGGTTTTTTCATTAGGAATCTGATTTTTAAAAATGAATTAATATGAGAGGTAAGAGAACTATGTAATGCCACCATGTTAAAACAAATAAATAAAATAATGCTTTCTCTGACAGTAGGAGAAAGCCAAAATAATATGAAGGAATTAGTGCTGAAAGCCTTCAGTAGTTCAAGACTACTCCGTACTACCAGACGAACTGCTTCTTAATCATGTGCTCTGTCCCGCTGTTCGATGGAGAACAGAGTAAGGGGGGATAAGAGATAATAAGAGCGAATACGTATACCCATCGGGTTGCTCCATCTGATAATTCCCAGTTGTCAGAAGCTATATGATGGCAACCATCCACCTATCATGTATTTCAGGTTAGTACTGACTTTTAGACCAATAATAATTACTTATGATATTCTTAACCTGAAAATT